>BTHU01000018.1:62747532-62990164 GCA_036184795.1 Tokudaia tokunoshimensis | reverse complement strand
CGGGCCTCCCGCCACACGGGGGCTCGCACGGCGCGGCCCCGGGAGAAGTCCGCTCGCCCCCTCCGGAGACGTTGCTAGCAGGAGGCGTCGGCCTCCGGGCTTCATGCTAGAATAAAGCCCGATGAGCACATGGTCCATGATGGGGCCGGCAACTCGCACTTTGACAAACTGTAGGATCAAATACGCTGGGAACTGCCTGCCCTACTTTTGTGGAGCTAGAGGAAGGCTTTTAACTCGTCCTCCCTTTTATTTTTTGGTCGGTTTGGTGCACCGACCCGGAGGTGTGCAGACGGTAATCGCGCCTGTTGGGAAATAACCTCCCAACTTTGAGAATAACATCGTTTATGTCCTTTTTTTTTTTGCACTAGTATCTGAAAAAGAGGGCAAAATGTTTCCCCCTTTCAGTTTTCTAGGATTTTTTTAAGTGTGTAAATAGGGAATTCAAAATTTTTATCTTAAAAAAAGTACCACTTAAATTTGCGTTTCCCCGGGTGCTGGAGCCCTCCCCGGTCTGCCGAGGTAGAGCATCGTGCTTCTCCTTCGGTCTATCAGAATTCCCATTTTAGAGACAGCCACTACTGGCAAAGTCACTAGCCCAAGGTCACAGGCTAGTAAGAGTCTGGGATGGGTTATTTCAGGTAGTCTTTCCGATGGGAGCACCTATCGGGTGACGAGGAGGGGAGGCCAAAAAAAAAAATTATGTAATACCGCGGAGCGTGCTTCCGGTACTCACTCTAGGAAACGGATTTATTTCCCAAGTAAAGTTTATGTCTTCCATGGGGTCGGGATAAGGTGTGGCTAGGAAATTCCTGACACCCGAGGACCAGTGAGTGCCTCGCAAGCCTGTGAGGGGCGGAGACCCTGGCCGGGGAGGAGGAGGAGGAGGAGCAGCCGGCCCGCCCGGCCCGAGGCGAGGCGCGCGGGTGGGGAGGGCCGGGCTGGGCCGGGCCGGGGCCCCTTCCCCCGCCGCCAGGGCAGCGGCGAGCCGACCGGCCGGCCGGGCTGTGCGGGTTCCCTGCGCGCCGCACTTGCGCACGGCCCCTTGCGTAACCGTCAGCGCCGGGGATTCCCTAGAGGGGGGTCACTCTCTTCAACCATTACACACAGCCGAGCTCCGCCGCGCCTCACAAAATGGCGGCGCCCATGGATCCGGCGGGCGGGCGGCCGCTCCCCGGCCCCATTTTGTGCGAGGCGAGAGAGATCTGTCAACATGGAATACCTCCGCCGAGGATGCATCTGACTGGGAAGCCCGCGCCGGGGACCGCGTGGACCGACCGCGTTGCACGACGTCGCCGCCGACAGACCCGGGCTCCCTCCGGCGCCTCCGTCCTCTTCCGTCTTTTCCGAGCGAGGGGCCGGCGCGGCGACGGGAAGGAGGTAGCGGCGGGCTGCGGCCGGCCGCTCCGGGGACTCGCGGCCCGGGTGACAGCGGGCCGGGATCCCGAGGGACGAGGACCGGGGTGGGCCCGCTGTCCGTCCAGCGTGAGCCGGGCCCTGTCGCCCTCGTGCGCGCTCGCGGGAGGCCGCGGGGGCTTCGGCTCCGGGAACGCGGAGTCGCGATGCCCGCGCGGCGGCGGCGGCCCAGGCGAGCCGGCAGACGCCGCTCTGCAGCCGCGGGCACCCGTGGGGGACGGAGGCGGCACGGGCGCGTGGCATTAAGGCCGTCGGAGCAGAACCTGGGACTGTATGTTGTCAGTTGTCTCTAGGTGGACCTCGGAACGTCCTTCTTCCCCACTCTTGCACTGGGCAGGCCCTGCTTGGCTTTTTAATTTTCCAGGTCCAGGAGCAGAATGGAGGGATGACATGTGGCACATTTATAAGGGGAGGGTTGACACTTCGAAGGCAAGGCGACAGTGCTTTCTGTGTACGTATCCACGACACCGTACCCTACTAGCAATTTTGGTTTTCAGAGCATAGTATCAAAGGCTAAGGGGCTTGGAGGGAATCTAACCTTTTTACAGGACTGTCAGGATCGCTTTCTGTAGAAGAGGTGGTGAATCCTCAAGTGGAGAGTCTAAGTGTACTGATGAGGACAGAACTTAAATTCTTAACACTTTGGACTATACCTCTGTTGAAAGTGAAAACAAACCTAAAAAGTTGATGTTATAGCAGATAATTTTCCTGAGAAACGGGGGGCCGGGGGGATAATATGAGACAAAAAATTAGCCATACGGGTTGTTTACTTGAAAGGAAAAGACCTAAGGGAAGAGGAGGGATTATCTGGGTCTCTGTCATCTTCCGAGGTTGCATTAGCCATTGTGCTTGTGTGGTTCTGTGGCTCGTTGAGGTGTTATGGTGGCACCTGCGTATTTCCATCTGGAGGCACAGAGAACAGTAGCCTTGTTCCTCGTTCCACACCCCATCTTCTGCCCCGCCCTGTTTATTGCTGCTGAACACAACCTAGTTCCTGGTGCGGTCTGTTCTGACTGATGTCTGTCATGTTTATTGAGTTTAGTCCCTACTGATCAGTCCTCAGCTCTTGCAAGGATGTATGTACCTTAGCACTCACCCAAGCAGCCGGAGAATATTTTTATGCTTTTGTACTAAAGTAACCCCGGTGGATAGTATCACATTTCTTATTAGCATAATACATTTCCAATAGTGGGCAGCATAGAGCAGGTGGAGTCTACACAAGACGTGTTAGAGATGTGCTGACAGTTTTACAATAGCTATTCTCTAATTTGATGTAAAGTACAATATAGCTCAGAGCTTTCAAGCATTAATGAGAAGCATTCCCTTAAACATTAAAGCAAGAGTGAGCATGGTCCAAACCTTAGTAGAGCTTACTGTTCTGATGAGAAACGTGACAAAGACTTTATGCTAGGAGAAATGCCAAGTGTCATTTTTAATAGTGACTGCAAGTCCTAGTCAGAGATTCCTGCTATGTGAATCTTTGTCCCATACCATCCGTTTGCTTCATCAAGAATTATAAAAAGTTCCTTTTCAGTGACCACAATCAAAAAAAACAAAACAAAACAACACCCATACCCAATTTCAAAATTAAACATGTCAGGCTTATGATTTCAAAGGGCAAATTGACTTAACAGTGAAGAATTAGGGCATGTCAACCTCAATTTAGATTTTTGGTTTCTGTAAGGTCTACAGAAATGATTGGTTGTTGCGACAAGGCTTTTGCAGTTCAATGGTACTTCTTTGAAGATGGCATTAAGAACTATTAGCCGTGAGAACGCTTTTGTGGCTTGCTGCTTTTGTTGGGATCTGCTGCAGGTTGTACCTGTGTGCCAACTTGTCTCTCTGAAAATTTGATTACAACTTCAAATAATAGAGGTGTCCTTTCCCTTCTGGTGGTAGTAAGTCTTGGGCAGAATTAAAACAGTTTTTTTTTTTTAAGGTGAGGAAAGGATTTATTCTACAGAGTAAGGACAGTATTATTGTAGATAGACACTCTTGAATCTTCAGTTGACAGGTTTCTAGATGATTTGACACAAAAGGATCTGATCAGCTTTGAGAGATTTTTGCTCATTTTCGCTAAATACTAGAAGTTAGTCTATATATACAAGAACAGTGTGATTTTATTTAAAAAGATAAATGATCATTTTCAATTTGAAAAAAATTTGATGATTTAATTAGTATATTAAATCATATGCATTTATAATAATACACCCCGGAGGTAGCATTCCCATGGGCTTTGACAGAGGGCATGGGCCTTTAGGTGTTTACATCACTTTTTCTAATCCTGAAATTTTTTAAATAGTTTAATGTGATACATTTATGCATTCTTAATTATTTCTTTTTGGATCACTGAAACTACTTATTATACAGTTTAGCATTTTAATACTTTGTTTATTCTGTTTTATAACATCTACATTTGGGAGGGCATATATACTAAGCCAACCAGCTATTTATTGTCAGTGTAGATTACAACCCCACTAAGTACATAGCTATGGAATGCCTGACGTGGTCACAAGGTGGAGAAGGAAGGGCAGCCCGACCCCCGAAGCCAGTGTTCCCACACTGAGTGCTTCAGAACTGGCAGCTTTGGAGGCTGTAATGAAATGTTTGCACAACAGGGTTCTTATTTTTCAATACTTAAACCAGAATCTTTTAACATAGAGTTACATTTGAAATTCAATTTCAGACAGGGTTGAAGCTCTCGGCTGAGAACTCAGCCTGGGTTACCGAGACAGGATGCTGAGTTCCGTGTCAGCCTGAACTACACTGTGAGACCCTGTCACAGACAAGGTAAATCAAAGTTATTTTTAGAGACAATCAGATATAATTCTGTATAAAATAGCATCATGGCATCATACCAACAGAGGGATTACAGTTGGGGTTAGTGTTTACTCAAAATGTAATGTTCATAATAAGCACTTAAGTCATATTCTTTGAAAACACACATCCATGAGTGTAATAATTAACTTTATTTAAGGGAGCAGCAGGGAATGTTTAGTGACTGTTTTACTCTGTGCGCGCGCGGCTCACACACACACACACACTCACACTACTGAGCATTGTTTGAATGAGTTTTTATCTTCTGTTTCAATTTTTTGGTACATTGACTCCCCTCTACATTGCACTTTGCTATTAATTTAAAAAATTAAATCCAAAGACATATTAATTTTGTGTTTAATGTGGACTTAATTCTTGACTTAGCTGTAAAGCTTAAGGAATTGGCAGTCTTGGTGGCAAGACAATGAAGCAGGAGTTACGCTGAAGTACAGAGCTGTGTAATAGGATTCATGAGGCGCTGTAGTTTGACTACATGAGTTAGAGCGATATTGACTTATAATTGGATCTTTTTAACTCTTCTGATTCTCGGAGACCTTGATTATCTGTTCATCTATAGCATCAAAAATGGAAGCTTGGTGAAATCTACTGTAAACAGAAATTCAGATTTCATAGTATTGTAAGATAATCTTAAGTCAAACTCACTTTTATTATCAATATTGGTCATGATAGCAGGTAGTGTCGTGTTTTATAAAAAGAAAGAGAATCGAGGGATATGTTTGGTGGAAGCACGGTAAGGTGTGTCGGGGAAGGGGGTGCCTCTGTGGGCCCATGCTGGGGCATCCCTTCCCCTGAGGGACCAGCTACAGGACGGTATACATAAAGAATAGAGTTTATTCAGAGCATGGGGAGGGGGAGTTGAGAGAAGGGCAGAGAGGGGGAGAGAGAAGAGGAGTAGAGGGCCGGCCATGAGCCCATGGAGAGGGGGGGAGGGGAATGGGGAGAGGGGAAGGAGGTAAGAGGGGAACAAGAGAAGAGTGAGGAGGGGGGCAAGCAGCCCCTTTTATAGTGAGTTAGGCACACTTGGATGTTGCCAGGTAACTGTGGGGCGGAGCCTAGACTAAATGCCAACAGGTAGCATCTGCAATTATTGTTGGGTTCTGTCTCTAGTGTCTGTTCCCTTGAACCCCATTTAAAGGCATTTCTTAGTCAATGGGGTTAATAAGTTGAGTGATGACCCCCTTTCTCTGGAAATAAAAAGACGCTTCCCTTTCTTTGAGTAGTGGAGACTTCACCTCCATTCCCGTGGAAGAGCCTCTGCCTTAGCATTGCCATAATCTAAGCCCGGTGGTTTTGCTGCCCCGTTGAGCCGAGGCCACCAGAACTAGCTAGTAGTGCCATGACGACAGCCATGGATGCCATGACGACCGCCATCCGCGATATACTGCACCTGGGGCTTCCCCCTCCCCAAGCTCTGTTCGGTGTGGATTCCCACAGACTTGAAAGAGCTGCTTCTGAGCTAACTGTGTCTTAAGTTGGAGGTGTCCTCATGATCATTTAGAGGATGCCATAGTATGCATTAAGTTCAAGCTACTTGCTAAAGAGAAAGACATAGGAAGCTTAGGAGATCATTCAAGATTCTTTCTATTGAAATGGTATTGACCTCCTGCAAAAAAAAAAAAAAAAGCAGTTTGAAGGTTTAGCTAAGGAAAAACCACTTAGTTCACCAAGTTGAAATGGCTAAAACTAGCAGACATGTATTTGTGCGAGAGTCTTGAAAGTTCATTTTAAAGGAGCCTAGCTATTATTTTGGTTGTTATCCCTCTGGAAAGCATGTATAAAGGATTGCATTAGTGAAAAGTTCATTTCACATTTCATTCTTTGACTAACTGGGTATGCCTAATATAACGACATGAGTTATTGTTTTTATCATGGACAGTGTGCGGGTGACGTTCAACAGTGTTGCAAAGCTTTTTTTGCTAGAGCTGCTGCTGTTTTGCTGCAGAGCCTGAAGATTGTGGAGGAGCATTAGCCCAGATTTGTTTTTGTAGAGTTTATTCACAAAATATTTTTAGCTTTCATCAAGTTTTTGCGCCTTGTCTGTGGCCCAGTGTGTAGTTGAAGCCTTTTTTTTAGCATGGTCTCATGCTATGTAGTTCAGGCTGGCCTTGAACTCTCTAATCCCATCTCAGCTGCTCAATTGCTGATGACAGGGGCCTGTCGGCACAGCTGCCTTAACTGGCGATGTGCTGAAGTGGAGAACGTCAGGGTTCTTTGGAAAGTAGAGTTGGAGTGGACACAGGCGTGAAAGGTTAAGGCGGACTCGTGAAGGAACGTTTGGCTGAAGCAGACACAGGAGAGAGGATGGTCTGCTAAAGCAAGCACGGGAAAGGAACTTGCTTTGCAAGGAAGGTCCCTGCTGGTCTTCTCCTCCTGGACTAGTGCCGACTGAGGCCTGGCTGTCTCTGCTAGGTCACGCCATGACTGCTGCTGTTTCCTGGTTCCCAGCTCTACGGAACTGACCGACCGCTGGGGTATCCGCCAAGTGTTTGTTGAGTGGACGAGCTGCTGCTGCCAGCCTGTGAACGGAACTGCCCGATTTCCAGACCACACAGACGGGAGTTGCTCCAAAGAAACCTTTCTAACCAGGTCCACTTCCCCGTATCCCTTCTTTCCCTCTCCCTCTGGTGGGTGGTGTGGGCTACAAGGGAGGTTAAAGCGTTTAAGAACCATCATTAAAAATAGGTTTTGAAAAAATTAAAGTTACGTGTAGCTATAGTGATAGTAGTTTGTTAAGGTATTTTCTTTTTAGGGGGAGTGTCTGTGTGGTATAGCGTGTTCACAAGGCTTTTTGATGTATTTTTTGTTTTCTGTAGCACTGGGGCTAGAACTCAGAGCTTCCTGCCTGGGTAGCTAAGAACTCTATACCACTAATCTATGCCCCTCGTAGTTTTTGTTTGTTTTTGAGACAATTTATTTATAAATTACTGCATAGGCCTTAAGCTAGGCTTGTTCCCCAACTAGCATGTACGTAACTCAGTTAACCCATTTATACTATCCTGTGTCTGCCACATATGGGCTACCTCTCCTCAGTTTCATACTGAGTGCAGGTAGTGAATCTTCCTGCACCTCAGTCTTTCTCAGAGTTCCTATAATTCTGCCAGATGTTCCACCTACAGGATGTTCCCGCCTTTGCCACAGGCCACTCAGCTCTTTATTGACAGGTGACACTTTTATACAGTGCACAAGAGATCATCATGCCCACAGTGCTCCGGCTTACAGGTGTGCTCCGCGAGTCCATTAAAACATGTTCAGGTTCAAGTGTCTAAACTTGATGTGCCCTTTGGGATCCTTACATGAATAATTCTTGATGCTTAAAACCAACAACTCCAGGCATTTATGGATAGAGGTAGCTAGCATCTACCATAAGCTTATATGTAACATTAAGATTTTTTCTCCTTTGATACCAGCCCTCTGGAGGCACAGGCAGGCAGATCTTTGAGTTTGAGGCCAGTCTGCTCTGCAGATCAAGTTCCAGGATGGCCAGGGTTACACAGAGAAACACTGTCTTAGAAAAACAGGAAAAAAAGAATGTCTTCCTTGGTGCTGAAGAAAGAAAAGAGCGTATTTGGAAGTAAACTTGTCCTTTTTCCAACAATAACACTTAGGCTCACACATTCGACTTAACTTAGACTTTGGGCTCGTGCATAAAATGTAAACGATTTCCCTGTGTGCTTCATAGTTCCCAAACCAATGCTCTTTGTACTAAAGGTTCCTTCTGTCTGTCTGATAAAATCTGCTTCCTAGAATCAAATTAGCTAATAAGTAGATGTGTGTCAGTGATATATTTATCTAAAACATAATTTAAAGAAAAGTATATAAATGTTTAAGCAGAATCATTGATCCATGAAAGTGACAGAAAGTTGCCAAATAAAAATGGAATTATGGAACAACAGACTAAAAGATCTTTAAAGAATTATTGAATAATTTTAAGATTATTGGCTGTATAGTGCAGGACTTCTTATCTAACAGTTTATCTTAGAATCTGCATAGACATTGTTTATTAAGGCTTTCTTTTCCAATGTTCCAGGAAAACCATGGGGTTGCAACTACAGCCTGCATTTTCTTTTTCTTTTTCTTTTTTTTTTTTTTTGGTTTTTTTTGAAACAGGGTTTCTCTGTGTAGCCCTGGCTGTCCTGAAACTGTAGACCAGGCTGGCCTTGACTCAGAAATCCACCTGCCTCTGCCTCCCAAGTGCTGGGATTAAAGGAGTGCACCACCATTGCCTGGCCAGCCTGCATTTTCATACTATGACTGCCACGTCCGTGCAGATTAACATTGCTTGCCTCACTGTAGTCCCCACACACAGTTTATAACTGGCTAACTATCCAAAATACAGCAGGCTCATAGACCTAAGGTTGTTGCTGTAGTCCAGTGCAAGTTGGAAAAAAAACCATTCAGTGGTTTGTTTGGTCTCGGTCTTGGAGTAATTAGGGGCCTTAGCCCTTGCCGGCGTGAGTGCCTCCTTCCGGAGCTGGCTGTACTGATGGTAGTGAATTGACCATCCTCTCAGGAGTCAGTAGATCTAGGCTGTGATCCGGATCCACGGAGCGCCCCAGTCCCCCGCTCCCAAAGATGGCACGAAGGCCGAATGTGTTATGGCTGCAGTGAGCATAGGCTTAGCAAATGAGATAGATAGCTTTGTAAGTTACACTGCTCTGTTTCTCAGAAGACAGGAGCTGGAACTGGGGTGGTCACTGGAGATCAGACAGCCAGCCTACCTTCAGCAGCTCAGTTCCCATGAGCACCGGACGAGAACTCGGAGACCTCAGGTGCTAAGTGTGAGGCAGGTCCTTTTCATGTTCTCCTATAAACATTATCTTGAGAAGCCAGTGCCATATTCTGAGTGTAAAAAAGATGTACTTGCAGCTATTCAAAACAGGACACCTATTATTTAGGAAAGGCACTGGTATGGTAAGGGTTTCTCCTTTGGTGTTTATTGTTTTGTGGTAAGTGGTAGCAGGTCCAGCATTTACAGGATTATTGTTTGAACTTGAGATTCTGTAGCCAATACTATAAGCAACATTTAGGTATATAGGTCCTTTATGTTTTTTTGTTTTTTTAATAAAGTCAGTTTTTAGACTTATTGACACTTAGTAACAAGCCCAGAGTGCTCAAGGTGAGGGTGACGCTGTGGTCTGAATGTTTGTGTGTCTGTCCTTCCCCAGGTCATAAGCTGATAAACTAGAGGCGATGTTATTAGGAGCCATGTAAATGTCCTTGGAAAATTAAGTTACAGGAGCAGAGCTCTCATGACTAGTGCCCTTCCCCAAGAGCCCCTGTGAATTAGCCCCTTCTGCCTGGTAAATTGTTTCTCCCTGACCGTAAGTCGATCACTGTCCTGGTCTTGGACTGCCGAGCCCCAAGCACTGAGATGAACAAATTTCTGTTGTTTGTAAGTCTATGGTCATTTTGTCAGAGCAGTTTCCCATAGTCTGAAACAGGTGGCAGGAAGTAGCCTCTCTGTCTGCACATGCCGTGCATGTCTAGTGGTGAGTGTTTGCCAGGCTCCTCCTCTGAATGAAAGAGAGCTATGGTCCTGCTTTCTCTTGTACAGTGGCAGATCTCAAGAAAGAATTTACTTTTCAAGAAGAAAGTGACTAAGTTCCTTGCAGAAAGTACTTTGACAGCCTCAAAGAGTGTAAGTGTGGCTACATTTGCTAAGAACTGTCAAATATGGCAGAGATAAGACTTCTCTGCTGTAGTTAAAATTGTGGTTGATTCTTGGACTCACCTGAAATAAGTCTGAAAACTTAGTTGGTCACGTATAAGTCATGGCGTGGGCTGTCCAGGATGAGGAGCCCTCTGGTTGGTCTTCAGCACTGACAGAACTACATCAGACTGGATCTTGCATCTGGGGACTCTAGTGGGGAATGTCAGGTACCCACAAATTGCTTAAAAGACAAGATTACATCTTAAAGCACACATCCAAGACAGAAAGTCTCCGTACTGAGGAGTGGTCCTGGGAACCTAGAAAGCCTCCCTTAGGTGGGACTCAAGATATATTTTCCAGTAATGAATCTAATATTTAAAAAAGTCCAGTCTAATTGCTGAAGATGTGAATGTATGGCATGTGTGCACGTATGTGCAGTGTATGCACATGTGTGCAGTAAACGGTTTTTCATTTGAAAATACCCTACTTCCACCAACTATGGAGACAAATGACAGGAAAACACATGTTACTTAACTATGATTAGTTTCAACTTCAGTAGAATCACAACTAGATGTTAAAATTTATAGCTTTTTAGACAGGCATGGAAAAGGCTTTGAATAAATCCATAGGACTTCATAATCTCTTCAAACTATATTCCTGATTGATTCTCAATAACAAAATGCTATTCCAAGTCTATAATAAAAACTTTGCCAATATCCTTGGTCAGAATCCAAGTTTGTTTCTGTCATCCTGTGAACATACACATGGCTACCAAAATTTCTTCTTATTAACAGTACTTAGATATTTAAGCTGGATCTTCATGGGTGGGCAAGTAAGGGGACTTTTATATGCTCATTGCCCTCTTGTGTTTAGCTTGGAGCCTAATTTGGAAGAAGCATACTATCTGAATGAGTTAGCAAAGAAAGCCAGTTGGTTAACAGAGATAAGAGCGACAACCCTGGGTTAAACAAAAAAATTGTCACAACCTTAGTAAGAATTAACAGTATTGTGTAATAGAACAGAGGAAAATGCTAAGGGCTGCCAGACATCTGAGCTCCTCCAAAAGCAAGCATTATTACACTTGCTTGTGACCAAGAACTAACCAACAGCCCGAGGAGACTCGTGTGATTTTTGAGTAGGAGACAAGGATATTCATAAGTGAACACAGCAATTTCTACTGCTGAGGAAGAATCTGGAGAGAACAAGAAGGTTCCCTCTCACAAAGTGGTTCTCAATCTTTCTAATGCTGTGACCCTTTCAGTTCCTAATGTTGTAGTGACCCCCAACCATAAATTTTTTCACTGCAACTTCATGACTGTAATTTTGCTACTGTTATGAATTGTAATGTAAATATCTGAAATGCAGGCTCTGATATACAACCCCCATGAAAGGGTCTTTCAACCTCCCAAAGGGGTCATGACTCATGGGTTTGAAAACCACTGCTCAATGGGTCACACATATTTGGGTTTTTTTTTTTTTTAATCATAGCAGTAATTATTAAATAAGATGGTATAGTGCATAAATAAAATAGAATATTACTCTAAAGAAAAATGAAATCAGAATTTTTCTGGGAAATGCATGGACTTAGAATGTACGTTATGCAAGAACACTCAGTCTCAGAAAGACAAAAATATGTTCTGCCTCATATGGACCCGAGCCTGTAATGTGTGCATGGAGACTGATGGTGAGTGTGCAGTGACAAAAAGTAGGCCGGTGTGTGACAGGACACAGTGCAGGAGAGACACACAAGGGTTGTGAGAGGACACAGCTGATTCTTTTGTCTGGTTTTTATTTAGTCATAAGGGGGTGGTGGTTATAAACAGGAGACAAAGATGAAGTAGTCTTAAGTCTTTAAATAACTAAAAATAGAACCAAAAATGTTTGTATGTATGATCGTATATTTTTAAGAAAAGATATATGCTGACTTTTTTCTTCCTTATTAATAAATAAATTTGTCAAAGACACTTTCAGAAATAAGTTGATTATATTAAATATCAGCATGGCCACAGAGCTGCTAAGGCAACTAACCAGAATTACAGACCTTTAAATCGTGTTCTTTTCATAGGATATAACAACATCAAATTCAGGTATATAACAAGACTTGGTTTGGAAGACTAGGAAGGGCTATCTTAAAGAAAAAGGGCAGCCCAGGCAATGGTGGCTGGTGGCGCACGCCTTTAATCCCAGCACTTGGGAGGCAGAGGCAGGTGGATTTCTGAGTTCGAGGACAGCCTGGTCTACAGAGTGAGTTCCAGGAGAGCCAGGTCTATGCAGAGAAACCCTGTCTCGGAAAAAAAAAAAAAAAAAAAAAAAACTGAAAATGAACCTGTCTCCCTGTAGCTCTTTTTGTAGCTATAGGGAAATGGGACAATGCACTGTTTTTATCTTGCTTTTTTTTCCTTTTATCAGTTTGGGTGCATAACACTGGAGATCTATTAGTTAGCATCAAGAGGAAAGATAAGATGCTGTCTTAAGTCTGAGTGTCCGAGGGATGGTGTTGACAGAGGGGCAGAAGGGCGTGCAATACTTGCCTCTGCATGTAAGAATTCAGTAAGCAAAATTTATCTCAGGCTGAGATGTCTCAGAGAAGGCAGATTTTAGTGAAATATGTTTTGAATCATCTGTGTTTAGAGTTTGGGGCAATTTTTGATCTTCAGAGGCCTAATTTACGGTTGCATGTAGCTGTGACTTTGGAACTCTTCCGTTTGTACTCCCCAGTCCTTAACCCCCCCACACCTCAAATTATTTTTCAAGAACTTTACAAGTTCAGTCTTTCATATGTTTTCTAAAAATGTGAAAGTGTTAGTTAGAAGTTGTTTTCAGCGCCATGGGACATATGTGAGAGTGTGTTTCTTAAATTATCAAGTTGGTGTTTCTCATCTGTTTATAAGTGTTAGAGGAAGATTAGGTAGTTACATAACTTTGAAAAATACTAAGTAAAACTCCACTTATTTTCTACAAAACTTATCAGGACATTTTACATTCTCTCACTGTAACTTTTAAATATGCTCATCCTTATAGGACACACATTCCTGGCGAAAGCTGGCTACTGGACATTAGTAAAAATTAAACACATCAAAAATTGGAATGGTCTCTGTCATCCCTTATGATCACTGCATATAGCCAATATGATGCTAAATACTTATTCATAACCTTAGGTAGGTTAATATAAACCTAATAACCCTTGGATGTCCAATTCTCAGATCTAACAAGTTTCTGTTTGCTGAAATTAACTATTAGGGAAAACCATGCATTTTATACTTAGTAGGGTAAGGTTTTTATTTATAACTGTATGTGCCTGCACATATGCCTGCACATATGTCTGCACCTTTCTGTTCCTGATACCCAAGGAAGCCAGAAGATGGTTAAATTAATTAATGTATATGAGAAATGGCCCAGTGGTTAAGAACACTGGCAGCTCTTCTAGAGGACTCGGGCTCAATTTCCAGGGCCCCACATAGTGGCTCACAACCATCTCCAACTCCAGTTCCAGGTACATGAATTGGTACATGAATTGTACTACTTTTTGGATGACCCTTAATGGAAAGTATGAAAGTGTTATCAAGATATCCTTTTCTTTTTTTTTTTTTGTTAAATTTTATGAGACTTCCCCATGTCAAAGAGAAGTTCAAACAAAGTCTGATAGATTTAAAATTTTTCTAATAGAAATTATAACATCCCTGCTTGAAGGCATTTTAAGATAGTAGATATTGACAACAAGTGAATCAATCTTGTAAAACAACCAGATGTTTCCTTACTATATGAAAGGGCTTGACATGGTAGTAGGGTGCCCACTCTACATAAGGATGAAGAGAAGCCAGAAAACTCTATTAGACCTGGTCTGAGACTTGCCCTCTTTCCCCGATGGGTGATAGTCTCAGCATTTCCTGTTGCTGTCCAAAGGATAGCTGTATACACGCGTGATCCCCAGACCTTTTCTGCAGTCCACTCTGCCCATTTCACACACAGGAGTGCATGAAAAAGAATGGCATTGAAACCGATCATTTCCGATAGATGCAGTTTTGACTCTTTAAGCATATGCCTGCCTTTTTAAATTATTACTTATACACAACTGCTGAAAATTGGTGTCATGCCACAGGTTCAAAGTAGGAGGTGATTTGTCACACAGAATGTCCAGAAGCCAGCAGCAGAACGGGCCACTGGAAATGGGGTTTGGTTTCTGGGAGTAAGGAGAAAGGACGGATGAAGGGAAAAAATGAAAACGCAGTTCCGAAGACTTGACTGAACACCAAGATTCATACCACAGATCCGTTCTGATAATACTTGCAGACACCCTTCCACTGCTAGTGTACTCAGCCTTCTCCTTCCCCCACTCCTCTCTCACACGGCACGCACGCAACGCGCACACACACACTTTTAATCCTTTAAGTTGCTTTGAAACTAAGATCAAGAGAGGTTAATATGGTTGTCTTGACAACAGCAGGTTAGACCTGGAAAGTGAGTTGGCTCTGTGCCAGGGTCTTATGTTCTCTTGTCTCATGTTATGGCAGAGACATCCTAACTTATGGCACATGAATTGCATGGATACACTTCTCTAGTAGAAAGTTCAACATAAATATTTCAAGGTCTCCTCTGGCCCTTCCCTTTCAGTGGTAGAATCCCCTGATTGGTTGTTGTACGTTCCCTTGGCTACTTGTTCTTTTGCTTGTGTAGTATTTAGTGTGTGTGCACATGCCCCTGCCATCATTGTGTGAGTCCATGAATTTATACACCCTACCATCATTGTGTGAGTCCATGAGTGTATACACCCTACCATCATTGTGTGAGTCCATGAATGTATACACTCTGTGGGTAATTTTTTTGACTAATGTTTTTTTCAGTATACCTGGTTTGTGTAAGCATGAGTAGAGTACACTTTTTACAGACGTGTACCTTACACTCGGCGAGTGGGCCAGGCCTGCTGCTTACCCTCCTCTCGTGGCTTCATATGATACTCTTCCATTTATGTATTCGCTGCCCACTTGCAGGCTACCTTCAAGACATTTCTATTCCCAAATTAAAAGCGTACAAAAATAACATCAAGCTCTTTATTTAAAATGTGTGAAGGAGTCCTTCTGTGACATATCACATTAGCTGAAAGAGCTGGATTGCATGGGAAAGGATTTTAAATACATTTTACAAACCTCTTCAGTGCCATTTGTAACTTGCATACTTGTTTATGTTAAAGGTGTTTTGGTTTTAGTCCTGTTGACCCTAACTGGACTAGTAAGACACTAAGATCTCGAGTATCTCTAAACTTAAATAAGGTTAAGGCTTCGCTTGAAATTTAGTTGTCAGTCTGTGATCTGTTCTGTGTATTTGAAGCCAGGCCGGAAGGACTTGTGTGCCTGCAGAAGTAAACCACAGCTCTCAGTCAACCATGGTTTTTTAAGTGTAAGAAAAAACATGTATTTTTTTTTTAATAGTTGGCATGGATACAGCCAGTAATGAGAAATGTCAAGAATTCAAGTATTTATCATTAGTTGACTCTAAGCACCTCTAGATATAGTCTTAGATCATGTGACTTTTCCATTAAAAAAAAAAATCAAACATAGGTTCTGACTAGTCGTGTGCACAGAGTAGTAGCTACTGCCCCTGAGAGACAGTTATGATGGTAGTGTACAGAGTGAAGCCTCCCTCGTGCCTGGCGGTTACATATGGTAGTTATTCCAGGCATTCACACATTTCTCATTTGCTCAGGCAGACAATGATCAGGTTTAGATATTTTTACAATATGATCAAACCCTGGTGCTGAAGTACTTTCTTTAATAATTATTACAATTTATAATTTTAGCAATAATTAATATCTAAATATACAAGAATTGTCTAAAAATAAAATAAAATTCTTAATACTGGCTTACTTTGAAATGTTGAATGAGTAGTTTAATATTCTAGCCTTATTTCTCCAAAAGCGGGATAAGGTTTTTTTTATACATGATGTTAAGCTGTTTGAAAACCCTAGGTATAGCATGCTGTATGGTTCAAAGTGGTAACTATTCAGAGTATATCCTAGAATGAAATAGTTTAGATTGAAAGAAGTAGTTTAGAATTTAAAAATACCTTTTTTTTCTATAAACGATATGAATGTAAGAGCAATCTTTTCAAAACTAAATATAGGTCTTCATGTTTCTTGGAGAAAAAGAAAACTATACATAGATATTTGTTATTCCAGTATTTTGAATCCACAGTGGCAAACAATGACCTCCTTATTTGGATCTGAGCCTACCAAAACATTAAATGTTAGGGCCAGGTGATTTCTCAGTGGGCAAAGTGCTTGGAATGTGAGGTGGGTGTGGCGGTGTCCCTGTGATCCCAGGCTTCAGAGGTGGAGAGCAAGCTGGTACCTAAACTAGCCAGATGGGGTGAGCTCTGGGTTCATTGAGACACTCCCCTGCCTCAGAAAATGAGGAAAGTGATCAAGAAGGGCACCGGACATCAACCTCTGGTCTACATACACATGCCTTTGCATCTGCACATGCGCACACTCCACACATGTGCATGCTCCAACCTAGGGACGTTTGAGTGAGGATGGTCCCTGCAAGCTCATATGTTGAGTACTTGGTCTATAGTCCTGTAACTGTTTGGGAAGGACTAGTAAGTATATGGCCTCATTGGAGAAGGTGTGTCCCTGGGGCAGGCTTGAGATTTCATAAGACTCAGCCTTCTTGGGCCACATTTCTGGATTAAGATGTAAATGCTCAGCTGATGCCCCCTACCACGCTGCCGGCCAGCTGACACACTCCCTGTCACAGACTGTGACAGACTCCCTGGAACCCTCCTGTTAAAGAAGTGAGTGCCACAGACCCTTGCTGGAAATGAAGTATGCGGCAGTAAACATTACTTCTCAGAGGGAAAAAAAATCAAATCACGGCATAAGAGGAGAGTCAGGATGTTTTAAATGAAATGAGAGCGGGTGAACATGGAGACGATCATAAATTATTGAAGACACGGAACAGAAAAGGGGGTAAAGAGAAAAGGGAAGGAAAGAAAACGAGTCCACGGGCAGCCGTTCTGTGGCTCAGAGTCAGAGAACGGGTCTATTGTGGGAGGCCGTAGGCTCCATCCACAGCACTGTGCCGGGGTGGGGGTAGGTGGCTTCAGAGGTCAAGACAGAAAAGAAAATTCGATGGGTCATAGCAAAGTGTCATGCTGCTTCACAGGTTTGATGGAGTTTGTTTTGTTTTAATTTTTACTGCTCCAGATGCTGCAAAAGCCAGTGAAGACGCAATGTATACAATATATACTTGTATACGGAGAGGTGAGTTTACAGGGTGTTCAGAGAGGAACAGGTCTTTGTTTTGGTTTCTGTTTTGTTTGTTTTTGTTTTGTTTGCTTGGGGGCAAGGTGTCACTGGGTAATCTAGCCTGGCTTGGAGCTCACAGTGTGGCCCAGAGTGACCTCAGACCCGTGACCCAATTACTGGGTGACGAGTGCGAGCCAACACACCCAGTCCGGAACAAATCTTTAAAGTATTAAGTAATCAGAATCAAAAATCGCTCACGGGAC
Organism: Tokudaia tokunoshimensis; assembly: GCA_036184795.1. NCBI lineage: Eukaryota > Metazoa > Chordata > Mammalia > Rodentia > Muridae > Tokudaia > Tokudaia tokunoshimensis. The sequence continues at coordinate 62,972,757 of BTHU01000018.1, read as the reverse complement.
TGGATGTAACACCCTCTTCTGGCCTCTCCAGGCACCAGGCACGCATGTGGAGAACATGCATTCATACAGGCACGCACATGCACACAAAACATAAAAATAGTTTCATTGCTCAAGGCCTCCAAGTGGCACCAATAGCTCAGAGCCCAGCATCTCGATGTGACCACTATAAATGTCCTTTCAGTTTTGTTCTGTGCCACAGGCTCTCTGGACATCTGTCTAAAATATGTAACCTGTATCTCATCCACTGCCCATTGGAATGGAGGCTTCTTGAAGTTAAAAGGGAGGGAGATAAAAAAAAAGGAAAGAAAGAAGTGTGTCTCTTTTATAGCTAGTATAGAATAAAGGAATCCTCAGAGGCTAAGGCTAGTGCCACCAGAGTGTAGAGTTTAGGGATCAGTTTGACGGGGCCTCGGAGACCATACCACCCACTGCTGCCTTCTTTCCTGTCTGTCGGTCTTTTGAGAAGGTTTTTACTGCTTTAGCCTTACTTGGCCTTGGGAATGGCAGCTGAGATTTAATGCCTTTCTCTCCTTTTATTTTTGGAACCCAAAGTATATATAATTCCACTTGTCCTTCAGTGTAACAACACAGCTCAGGTCCAGTCTCCTACTGAACGTAATAGTTCTCTCTAGGATATACGCCTGTGGCTCATGTAGGAGTGAGAGCACACCCCTGGCATGCATACCTCTGTGTTACCTAATAGCTACTTCGTAAATTGTCACTGTGTGTGAGGCTAAGGGTTCCAGTGATTACACTGGGCATTTCCCGCTTCACGGGATTTGCAGCCTGGTAAAATTTTACTTGTAGCAGATGAAGTCTCTAAACCCTCCCATGCCCCGTTCTCTCAAAGCTCCTTGGAAAGAAAAGTCAGACTAATTGGGAGAAAGAACAAAGAGAGTTAAGCCACCACCACCACTAAAATAAAAATTAAGAAAGAAAAAGAAAAACGAAGATTTTTAGTTGGTGGATTTTAAAAATTCAATCTGATGTAGTTCAGCAAACCCTTGGGGAGGGTCTGCATCCCCTGGACGGATTCCGAGGATGAAAGGTCAGTGAGGAAGTGGAGGGAAGTGCAACTGTGATAATACTGCCATGTGGAAGTGCCACGCGGCTCCAAGACTCCCCATGGACATCCAAAGGAGCATGCGCAGAATCGCTCCGCAATCTTCTCATACGTGAATGCCTCGCACCAAATGCATGTAAACAGTTACACCCGCGTTGCACAGGGTGTAGAATAGAAAACAACCATTCCAGTACAGACGCATTTTTTTTTCCATTCACAAGTTGTTACTTTTGCATGTGAAACTGGGAGATTCTGAGGGCTGGGGGTGAGCTAAGCCAAACGTTGCTGCCGTTTAACGTGTCAGGCAGGCTTCTGTTATCCTTAAACAAACCAGACACCTGTCCTTTGACCCTGAATCTCTGCCATCTCTCATTCCTCACAGCTTCTGGGAAGGCAGTCTTCAGGCACGTCTTCCTCGCCGGTTTCCCAGCCACTCCACAACCTCTGGCAATCTAGATTCTGGGGCTTTTACTTCCTCAAGTGCTCTTACTCAACGATTTCCTACTTGCTAAATCCAAAGAACAATTTTCTTCTATTCTCTTCAAACGTGTGGTGGCTAACTTAAACTCTCCACACCTTCTGTTCTCGATTGCTAACATAATGGCAAATTCTCTTTCCACAGACCTTATGAGTTATCCAATTACCCCATAATGCTAATCTTCCTCCACAGTTTGCATGGTGGTTCAAACCAACACCTGTTGATAAACCCAAATCTGACGCCCTATACCAACCTTAAGTTTCCTGATTCTCTCTCAACATGTGTGTAAGGATACTCAACCTGCAAAGTCCATCTCTTTCCACGAACTAACATCAGCCCTTTCATTCACTGACTCAAGGCAATAACTTACGAATTATCTGAGATGCTTCCTTTCCTCCCATGGTACCTGCATGCACATGAAGTCTGAATTCTTTTCTTCCACTCAGCCCCCAACTTTGCTACCTCACTGCTGTAATTTAGGGCACTTCTCAGTCGGATGACCTCTGAGAGTGACATGGAGAATGGTAATGGGATCGATGTCTCCCTTCAACTGTTTATCTTCGTGTCGAAATGTAGGCTGAGATTTTTCAAAGCCTACTTTATTTAGGGTTCTTGAATACTTCAACCTCCCTTCTGGCCCACCGACCAAAGGTATGCGAGAAAGATGGTTAATAAGATAAGGACATCTCGGACCTGCTTAGAAGTAGTTCTTGGGGCGGGGGGTGGGGGGGGCTGGAGAGATGGCATAGGGGTTAAGAGCACTGGCTGCTCTTCCAGAGGTCCTGAGTTCAATTCCCAGCAACTACATGGTGGCTCACAACCATCTGTAATGGGATATGATACCCTTTTCTGAAGACAGCTACAGTGTACATATAAATTAAATAAATAAATAAATCTTTTTTAAAAAATAAGTAGTTCTTTGGAATGATTCCAGTCTTCATTGTCAGGAGACCAGCATTCCAGTCCAGCAGCCAACACCAAGCATGAATCAGTAGCAGCTGGCTCGATCCAGCAGAAACCACAAGGCTCCACCGAATCTGTGTGAGTCAGCAGAAGCAGCAAGAAGCCACCAGAACTCCGTGAGAAGGTCTTTGTTACGTGTCACTCCTCGAAGTCACGGTGAGAGAAGATCAGCAAGGTGTGGCACAATGCAGGAGCATCCTCTCACTTTCTGTGGGATTCCACTTACACTCCTTCCATGTGTCATGCACCTTCTCAAGTTTCTGCTCCAGCAAAACATCCTCTCACAAGGCAGCTTCCAGAAAAGCATCACATGGCACAACTTAAGTTTCCAAAGAAACCAGAAATTTCTACTTCATTCAAAGTCTATATATATATATATATATATATATATATAATCAGTGTAGACTTTGGTTTGAATGCACTCTTTTTAAGAGCTCTTTCTACTGAAATACCAAGAAAAGGGGCACTCATTCTAGAAGCCAAGGTTGAAGGAAAATTGGTGTCAGTGATATCTATTGCTCAGAAAAAAGAGATACTGGAAAAGTCAAGGATTCAAAACATGCTAGAATTTCATTGGGAAGTTTTCTGAGTAAGTTCAATGCAGCAGATTTTGTTCTGAGAAGCTGTTGATATTACTTTCTCACACACATTACCAAATTTCTGGGCAGGAGGAAGCTAATGTTAATACCCTAGTCCTTGAGGCTATTTGAATTTGTCACCTTTTGTCTTCCTTTGCCAAATCTACCATTCATCAGAATCAGCCAAAATGACAGACAACCAACCACACTCATAAAAGCTGGGATTGTTTGTTTTTAATCTTGTTCAGGTATGCAATTAATGGCCTGCCTTGAGAGATCCACTACTAAAACCATCTTCATAAAAACACATGACAGACAGGCAGTGGTGGCGCACACCTTTAATCCCAGCACTTGGGAGGCAGAGACAGGTGGATTTCTGAGTTCGAGGCCAGCCTGAGTGAGTTCCAGGACAGCCAGGGCTACATAGAGAAACCCTGTCTCGAAAAAAACAAAATAAATAAATAAATAAAACACATGACTGAAATTACTAGATGCAGGATGAGTGCATATCTGACGCGGGGAAGGCCATTTCCAGTTTGTGACTTTTCTCAACACAGCATCAGTGACTCATCTTTCCTCCAAAGGTCAGGTTCCTTTTACGACCAAGAGGCTGTCTTCATTACACGGCTCCTCTTTATGAGGCATTGTGCGAGACCTGCCCCACCCCATCAGGAGATCCCTTCTGAGTGACTGGGTTGTTTTCAGCATATACACACGGTGACTTGTTACTGCTCAAGTTTCCCCTTTTAAACTGTGGCTAGAAAGCTTAGTTCCTAACGTGCCAGTGCCTTAAAGCCAGGACGAGCAGCCCAGCATTTATGTTCTCTTCTCCGCCGTCTTGTTTCTGTTTCCTGTTGTTCCTTTCCTCCACACCCGCTTCTAATTGATTTCTTGATTTTTATGCATCCTGATCAGGAATCTTAAATTCTCTCAGAAATAAGGACTGAACGAGGATAGCCTGAATGTTCTGCTTCCAGAATCTGTCCGATAACCCTGGGTGAATGAAAAGGAACTCTTTCTCAGGTTGACTGTTTCGTGATCCTATTTTCCTTTGTTTCTTTGATCCACGGTAACTTTGGGTTTAGGTACCAGATGGGGGCCAAGCGAGATGAATTACTGAGGGTGTGAAGGTGATCATGGCTCTGACCAGTCAGCTTTAGATATAGCTAACATCGAGGGGATAGAGAGTTGGATCCGTGGTTAAGAGAATCTGTTTTTGTGAAGGACTCAGGTTCAGTTCCCAGCACCCACTTGGAAACTTAGCACTTCATCAGGCACCAGGCATGCGTGTGGAGTACAGGCATGTGTGCAGACCAAGGACTGATAATAATCTTTAAAAACTGTAAAAAGCAGATGTAGCTAACATCACTTTTCAGAGCCCGAGCTTGGTGAAAAGAATAAGGAAGAATTTGTAAACAGACGTACTCCTCTCTGTCCCTGCAGTCTGGGGAAGATGACTGTTCCGGTATCTAGATGACTGCCCCTGTAGCTTAGAGTCATTATTTGATGTTATAGCTAGTGAGAGACTATATATAATGTGCCTAGCCCTCTGTTAGATATCCAGACCCTTTTCCCTCATGATTAGTCACTTGACGATGAACAAATCACCATTAAGGATTTTGCACTTGGCAAAGACTCTCTTTTCCTCTTGAAATGAAATGATAAAGGATTTTGGCTCTGCCAGTGCAACCAGATGGACAGTTTGACTCCCACCGCAGCGCTTTTAAAGCTGGCTAAGCTACAATAAACAAGCGTGCTTTTCAATGTATAGTGGATCTTTCAACACACACACACACACACCTTCACCACCTCCCCACAAAAAGAAAAGAAACTGGAAGCTGAAATCAGAGAGATGTGACTATGTTGAGGACTCATACTGAGATCGGGAACCTCAAGTTCCAGATTCCATACAGACTTCAGAGGCTCAGGAAATCCCCCATCCAAGCTCTGAGAACATGAATGGAAACCTGAAGAGGCCTGGCACTCAGCAAGTGAATAACTGAAGAATCAACCTGCCGTAGTCAGAGTACATAAGGAAACCTGTTTAACCTCATCATAGCGTTAAGAGGAAAAACAGGCTTTATAATGTGTCCTAGGGGTGAAGTATATTCCCAGTGGCCAGGACAAGGAGTTAAAAGATGCCCAACAGATGTAATCAGATATCTTTTCTGTATGAAAGCATTCTTTAAGCCCCTTGGGGTTTTCTCAAATTCGGCCAAATATGAATACACAATAAAAGATTAGATGTTGGGCCAGCAAGAAGGCCCCGTGGGTGTGGGTGCTTTCTAGCATGTCTGTTGACCTCAGTTCACTCCCTGTAACTTTTATCCACATGGTGGAAGGAGAGAACCAACTGTTACATTACACTATGATCTATAAAATGTAAAATAACTAAGTTTGAAATAATTTAAATAGGTAAAAAGGTGGAATTAGAAAAATGAACTAAAAAAAACCTACATTATACAAATAGACTAAAAAGAACCAAATATCACAAAATAAAAAGTAAAATATTGGGTGTGCAGCAAACTATAACTGAAGTGAGAATTCATGAATTGGAAGGAATTCCTAAGATAAAAATGAAGCACAAGCTTTAAACAAGAGGGTATATTCCTTTATCAAGAGAATAGAGAAAACGAGTCAACAAGCCTTGAAAAATTACAGGATCCAGGTAGGATTTTTATTTTAATATGTGGGAGGCTGAGGCAGGAGAATCGAAAGTTCAAGGCTAGCTTCTCTGTGTGTATGAGTTTTGACATAAATCTCTCAGAATTGAAGAAAACTTCAGATTCAAGAGGCCCAGTGAATCAAGATAGGACAAAGAATAAAATAACAATTCACATTTAGACACATTGTAATGAAATTGAGCTATCTCAAAAACAAATAGAACACCATAATAGGACTTTCTCAGATCTACCAGTGGTTTAAATAAAGACATGGAAGCGCATATATACATATACATATATATATATGTATATATGCACATATGTGTATATATACACATACGTATACATATATGCCTTAATATATATTAAATTAATATACATTTAATATACTGATTTATATTAATATATTAAATAAAATATAATATATTAAATTAATATATATTAAAGGCCTAAACTTTTAATATATATTTAAAGCTTTTATATATATTAAATATATATAATATATATATATTAAATATATATACTAAAAGCGTAGGCCTTTAATATATAGATGGATAGGCTAACTATTTAGCCATGGCTCTCCTGGACCTACTTGTGTAAACTAAGCTAGCCTCCAATGTATGTGTGTCTCTGTGTGTGTGTGTGTGTGTGTATGCTTGGACTCCTTCCTGGTTTCTCTTATCCTTCTAATTCTGGCCTTTCTGCCACATGGCCAGGTCTACCTCACACTGTGATTCGTCTGTCCATCCACAAGTCAGCTGGCTGAATTCTTTCTGGTTTCTTCTCCCAGAAACCCTCTCTGCATGGAGATACTGCTTTCCACTTCCTGCTCAGCTATTGGCCATCAGATCATTATTAAAGCTAGTCAGCAGGGAAGGAAGGATGAATGTTTACAAAATCTGAGGTGGAGATGGAGCACAGGAATAACAATACCAAGATTCAGCCAGTACTCCGCTCTCTCCAGGGCTGGCGGTCAACAACTGAATGTACAGAGACAACCTTCACACAATGTACAAAAGGTTTCCTCAACAAAGCACATTGGTAGGAGCCCAAAGAAAAGAAGATCACTTTAAAAAGAAAAGAAAAAGAAGGAGGAAAGATAGGCTCACTATATAGCCCTAGCTGTCCTGGAACTAATTATGTAAACTAAGCTAGCCTCCAACCTACAGAGATCCTCCTGCCTATGCCTCTGAGTTGCTGGGATAGTAATTAGCAGCCTTCTTAACAATGGCAAAAGAATTCAGAGAGTCAAATAGTACTTGAAAATTGATTTAAAAAAATAACAATCTGAGAAACTACATTTCAAAACGGTTGGTGAAAGAGTGATGCTTTCAGATGAAACACTATAGTCATTGTGTTCTCTGCACGGAGAACAGCAAACAAACAAAAGACATTTCCCTACGTGTTTCTTTATGTATAGTCCAGAGAATTAAAATCTCAGCAGTTACCCTGCCTTTCTGAGTAGATGGAGTTCTAAGAACCATGGTTTTAAAGAAGCAATGAAGTTTAGTAGAACCACAGAAAATTCGAAAGCAAAGACAACCTTGTTCTTCAGGATGTGTTCACTAGCACAGTTTTTCTAGAATGTGCCTTGGGGGAACTCTAATTCCCTCTATTCACATACCTGAATGAGTGTTAGGCAATTACATTTTCACCACACTAAGAAAAATACATACTTGAGCAATAGTGACAACCAGGAATGACATGTTGCCATATCTCGGGAAGACTATTCCAAATTTGTTCTGATAGAATTGAAAAGTAGTACCAAATGAATACAACATTTCATGCGGTCAATGTGGCAGCTGCTTCATTTGAGATAAATTATTTTAGTATTTTTTTTTATAAAACGCTCAACCATTTATCTCTTCTTTTTATAGCCAAATAATTCTTTGCAGTAGCAGAAACTGTGTGGTCTACTCAGAAATTAAATTAGGCACTCTTGAACATCCTGCTGGTTCCCCTTGTTCAAATGATTGTAAAGTGCAAAACGGATAGAAACCATGTGGCCCTCACTTTCCATTACCGGAATTCACTCCTGTCTCAGTAGGATAGGAAAACACATAGGCATGATGTTGTATGTTATTTATGTAGATCTACTTTCTCCAATTAGAACGTGATGGATAGAGATGGCTTGTGGTGACAAGGTGCACACACAGTGCCTCTGACATATCAAAAAGACTATGTTTTGCTCGTAAATGTCTTTGCATTGTGGGTAAGAAGGTGTGGAAGTTAACAATGAAGAGATTGTCAGTAGAGAGAAGGATGTAAGGCAGAGCCATGGTCAGTACATGCAGTGAATGTCCTTTCAAATTCCAGATCCTGACTTTGACCACAGCTATCAGTTGGGATCCTCAATGAACAACATCAAAGGACCTCCACTTAAGCCTTTTAAGTTCTGTGGGGCTAAGCGGAGCAGTGGTGGTGCATATCTTTAAACCCAGCACTTGGGAAGCAGAGACAGGTGGATTTCTGAGTTCGAGGCCAGCCTGGTCTACGGAATGAGTTACTGGACAGCCAGGGCTATACAGAGAAACCCTGTCTCGAAAAACCAAAAAGAAGAAAAAACACGTTCTGTGGTGCTGTATTGCTTTTGTGTGAAGAGTGTTGAGACTCTACTAAACAGAAATGAAAATGACAACTTCAGAATTTGCTAATTAGTCAGGGTTCCTGTGGCAGCATTTGAAAGTACTCCTGTCAGAGCCTCCTCCCCTGCAGAGCATGAGGAAAAGACCTGAACCAATCCAGTTTAGACTGACCTGAACACTTCTCCTTAAGAATCAACCGAGGTTTTGAAACAAAATAACAAAAAAGATCACTACGTTATGGTAACGCTGGAACAGTCAAAAGCCCTGGAAATGATAAAACTTGGTGACAAGAGGAAGAAAACTGAGGTGCTAACTGTCACTTAGTCTGGAACCGATGTTCTTTCTGTTATTTGGAGTTGGCCTAGAGGAATTTTGGGCAACCGCAATTTCTTTCAGCATGTCACTGAATGAATGCCTGAGTGTGGCTGTCTCCAGGTTCCCACCTATTATGTTCATAGCATACTATAAACACTTATTTTAACAACCTCCTTTGGAAATTTTTACAAGTCATCATGCCTTTGAAGTCTTTCTTTTTTTCAATCAAAACTTCGTCTGTCATTCTCGGTATTTCTAGCCAACCACTGTAACCCACATGATAATCTTTACATAGGAAAGCAGAAAAAAGAGGGGGACTTACGGGAGAGACTGTGTCCATCTAGTCTCTGCAAAAGCTAGCACATTCTCCTCAGGTTAACTGAGGTATTCATTAGAGAAGGAAATTTCGCACATCTGAGTCCTGTTTTCAGGCCTCCACCATCACAGTCTTGGCCAACAGTTTTAAAGGAATGAAACGCTTCACTGGACAGATATTGTTGACTTCTCCCAAAGGACATCTTGAAGAGCTCGTCTGAATTTTAGCCAAACATCCTATTTTTGTGGCTGTTCATCAAAAGAGAATTTTTTAGACACTTCTAAGAACACTGTGACAAGAAAACTCTTTATGGCTTTTTTTTTCTTGATAAATAACAGAGGTAAATTTTTGGTGCTTAAGATTATAGGAAGTGAGATTTAAGAGGAATGAACAGGTTGTCTGAGAAGGAGGAAGCGAACTTCCCCATGGCACTGTGAAACTCCGCCACTCAGTCTGATTTGATAAAGCTTTGTCTGTCTGTCTGTAGCTAGAGATTCACAAAAATTAATTGAAGATGCTACAAGTGACGTGCATGTTGCCTTGGTAATGACGACCTCTGACGGTCAGGTTCTTATTGAAATTTTCTTTTGAGCAGAAACAAAGGCAAACTTTTGATTTCTCTATCCAATTAGCTGTTTTGACATTTTTTGGGTAGGAGTTGCTCATTTTGTATTTTTTTTTTAAAGATGTGACTCTTAGTCAAGAGATTGTGTGTGTGTGTGTGTGTGTGTGTGCGTGTGTGTGTTCATTTGAATTCCAATGTATGCACATTCATATACAGACTCGTTCATCTCAAGACCAGGGGACAATTGTGTCATTTCATGGGTGACATCTACCATGTTTCTTGAGACAGTCACTCGTGGGCCTGGAACTTTCTGAGTAGAGTAGACTGACTGGCTGCATTGCATGCCCCCATAGTTCCACTTGCCTCCCAAGCACTGGGATCACAAGTACACAATACCATACCTGGACTTAAAAATAAAGTAAAACATGGGATGTTAGCTGTTGAGTCATATCTATAGCCTTCCTTAGCAAAGAATTTTAAAAAAAAAGTTACATAAGGGAAATTGATTTTCATAGCAGAAACCATCTTTAAAAATCACATGAAAGCACAAAAGACTACAGATAGCTGAAGAAATCTTGAGAAGAAAATAGTCCTGAAGAAGGTGTCATCACGCCTGATTTCAAACTCTATAACAGAGCCATAGTAACGACACAATGCTGGCTTAAACCTGGACATACACATCAAAGGATAGAGTAGGGGGCTCAGATACAAAGCCAAACAGCTACACCTACCTGATTTTTAAAAAAGATGCCAAAAATATGTTCCCTTCAGCAAGTGGTGCTGGAAAACTGTTATCTATATGTAAAAGGATGAAACAGCATCTTTCCCTCTCAGTCTATGTATAAATTAACTCTAGTTGGGGCTGGGGGCTGGAGAAATGGCTCAGCGGTTAAGAGCACTGACTGCTCTTCCAGAGGACCTGAGTTCAATTCCTAGCAACCGCATAGTGGGCTCACAACCACCTGTAATGGGGATCCAACGCCCTCTTATGGTGTGTCTGAAGATAGCAACAGTGTGCTCATATAAATAAAATAAGTAAATCTTTAAAAAAAAAAGTTAACTCCAGTGGATCAAAGAGCTCAATGTACAACCTGAACTCTGAAACTGTTACCAGGAAAAAGTATGGAAAACACTTCAAGATACAGGCATAGGCAAGGAGCTTCTGAGCAGAAGTCCTGTCTCTCAGGAAACAGCACCAACACCCAACAGAGGGGACCTCACGCAATTACAAAGCTTCCGGACAGCAGGAGAAATAGCTAATCGAGTGGAGCAACAGTTTATAGAATTGGGAGATCTACATACGGGTATCTCTATATGTGATAGAGGATTCATATCCAGAAGGCAAAACAAGAAAGCAAACAACCCCATCAGTACAGGAAACAAAGAATTTCCAAAAGATGAAACACGAATGACCAATAAGCATGCGAAAAAAGTTCAACGTCACTAAACCATCAGAGAAATACTAATTAAAGCTAGGTTGAAATTCCACCTCATTCCAGTCAGAGTGGCAGGACGGCAGTCATGTGGAAAACAGCTCATGAATGCTGGAGAGGGTGTGGACAACAGGGATCACTGATGGTGGAATTATAACCTGTCATAACTCACCCTAGAAATCAGGATGGAGGTTCCTCGCAAAAACTAAAAGTCAGTCTACCATAAGACCCAGCTCTACCACTGGGTATTTACCCAGAAGACTCCAAGTCAACAGACCACAGATGTTGAATCAGTGTTTACAGCAGTACCGCTCACAACAGGTAAGTTTTGGAACCAGCCTAGGTATTGACAGTGACAAATGTCTGTTCACCAATGACCAAAGTAACAATCCCACCCCAATCCAGCTTGCTTACAAGAGCACAGTGGCCAAATTGGACATGAAAAGTCTCAGGCCAGCGTGGATGATCACTTCCCCATAGATTCTATGGCACTGATGTACAGCTGGGTCCGATCTTCTAAAACCCTTTTACCTGAAGAATCACATACAGCTGGGAGGTGGACAAGAGGGAGTAACTGAGATATTAAATGAAGAACTAATGACCTTGCAAGGGGTCCTTCGAGAACAACCTCAGCCGTTCTGCTGGGCAGCAATAAGTTGCAGGAATATTTGGTCACACTGTGACCCCTGAGATTGTGTTATTTACTGAAAAAAAAAAAACCTATTTCTAGTTATGACGTGGCTCAGCCCTTAGCACACACCTTTAATCCCAAAACAACAAAGGTAAAGTTTGTTTATAGCCTGAAGCATCCATGTTTGAAAGTGATGTCTAATTAAGTCCCAGGCAAAGTGATGAATCAAGAGAAAGATTTGACAGAATAGGATATTTCCAACTCTCGCAAGAAGAGAGGAAAGGGAAGCTACTTAAGAGAGCAGTGCAGAGAGAGAGAGGGGAAAAGGAAGGAGGAAGCTTTACTGGGGCAGTGATAAGACAGGTTACTAAGAGAAAACAGCTAGACACAGGTAAAGACAGAACAAGCCTGAGAATGAGAAGGAGCCAGAAAATTAGAACAGATTGCCAGAATTAGTTTGAGGCCACGCAGAGTAATTCAATCAGAAATTGAGAGAAGCCAGATTGAATCAGTCAGCTTGGAGAGGAGGTTGAACCAGAATAGCTGAGTTGAACCAGCCAGCCAGAGCTCAGAAAGAACTAGAAAGAGTGAGTTTATTTAGCAGTAAGTCTCAGAGGTGAAAAACATGCTAGGCCTAGATTAGATTGTACAGAGGCTAGAAACTTCCAGGATTGGGCCTAGGTTTGAAGATGGGGGCAGTAATCCTCCAAGACAACCATTTCATCAGGAGAATAACAGTTACTTTACAGCCATGTCTGTTATGCTCTGAGGCTGGACCTGCAACAACAGTAACTGTAGTAATTTTCAGAAGAGCTGCTTAAATAAAGCACATAACACTATTTGCCTCTTTCTGTGCAGTATAGTTGTAAGGACGGGATGAAGAAGGTGTAACATTGGGTTTGCTGTTAACTTACTGTCCTTTGTCATTCCTTCTTCCCGCTCACAGTAGTACTGCCTAAATTCCGGTCCAAGGGATGTGTGTAGCAGGACATAAAATAAGAACAATCATAGCAATCTTCGAGCTGCTTCCCATGAGTCTTACAGTTATACAAAGGGGAAAGAAGAAGAACAGGAAGCGTTAATGGGATGAGGGACAGAAGTGCAGTGAGGAAGACAGAATAAGGGGAGGAAAAGCTATCCCTAGGTGTTACGGGAAATAATAAAAAAGATGGGAAGTTCCCACGCTACACCGGGCACCGGCAGGCCATATGGCTCCAGCAGGGTGTTCGTTCTTGGTTTGGAGCTCACGAAACATCTGTACCTGACTCACTAAGTTCCCTTGGTGTGTCGTTGCCACGCCAGCCCCAAGCAATGACTGCCCACCCCCTGGTCAGCTGCCACAACACCCAGCAACCTGGTAGAAACAAAACTCTAGAAGCTTTATAATTAATCAGTCAGATTTATATAACAATAAATTCTCAATTCACAAGATGCACACACAATAAATTCTGAGCCAATTGATAACAATACAAGCTGTCCACCTAGATTAGACAAGTTATCCCAATTATTCTATCCTCTTAGGATATTCATAGCTACTTGTGGCTATTCAAAGCCATGCTGAATCTGAATCATCCTGTTCATCGCCCTCCATCTTGCTTCCTTCCCTGTCTCCTGAGTGGCCTCCTTTTTCCCTGTCTAGTCACAGGCCTCCTGCTGCACTATCCTGTCACAACTAAGGACTTTCCAAAAGTCATGTGGAAATCTACCACTGTAGATATTCCTAAGATATACATGCACAAGAAGCATTTAAATGGAGTTACCTTATAACAATGGGGACAATACCTAAACTAAATACTACCTGCTAGCCTTTAAAACCCCAGCACCAGGAATGGGCTACCATTTTGGTTTTTTGTTTTTTTTGTTTTTTTTTTTTTTTTTTGAGTTGTTGGCCAATGGGATCCTACAGATCCCCAGACATCACAGGCCCTCACCATCATTCTTGTTTATGCTTCAGAACCTGACAGTAGGATCCTAATGTTGAGCCGGGCAGTGGTGGCGCATGCCTTTAATCCCAGCACTTGGGAGGCAGAAGCAGGTGGATTTTTGAGTTTGAGGCCAGCCTGGTCTGCAGAGTGAGTTCCAGGACAGCCAGGGCTACAGGGCTATACAGAGAAATCCTATCTCGAAAAAAACAAAACCAAACAAAACAAAAACAAAAAAATCCAAAACAACAACAACAAAAGATCCTAGTGTTGAAGACAACACACATACATGAATCATAAATCATGAAGATACCATGTGGGCACTGGTCCGGAAGCTTCATCCCTCCAGGGTAGCTTTTCTTAGTGCTGGAAGGTCCTATGCCGTTATCAACCTCATCCAGGTACAAACACATTGAGCTACGAGAATAACTATCCTGGAAGACACACTCATGGAAATGGGCCTTGAATTCAACCAGAAAGTGCTCCATGAGATGGAACCCATACCTGGTACTGTGATTGGAACCAAGAAGCTATAACTAGACAAGTTGTAGGGCCTAGGAAAGAACCACCATTATTATCTCCTAATGTCTTAGTACTATACCCATGGATTAGTAAATCCCTCAGCCTTCCTCAGAGAAGCTTGTTGTCTCCAGACGGCAAGTAACATACAGAGTTTAAGAGAACCCTAAATGGAACATCTGCATCACAGATCAGGGATCGCTGAAGAAGAGAGTGAGAAGATTTTAGGAGCCAGGGGTGGTAGATGTTTTCTGGACACAAGGCAGTGCATATACAAACTCTCAGGAATTGTGACAGTATGCACAAGACATGCCCAAGCTCAAGTCAAAATCTCAGCATGGAGCAGGTAAGGGAAGGAAGGCATGAAGTCCCACCCTAGCTGAGGAGACATCAGCATTTAATAGTTGCTGGGCAAGGGAGAGTCAACACGTGTATGACCCCTGATAGGCTGGCCACGCTGCACGGCAGGTCTCACGTGCAAGAGTATTTGGAAAACACAAAACAGATTTGGGTGAATATTTTAAAAGGCAAAGGTAGAGATGGAAGAGGAGAGAGGTTATGTGTGGATCTAGGAGGAATTAGGGGAAGGTGAGGGTGAACATGATCAAAACACACTAAGAATTTCTCAGAGAATTAATGTTAAGTATTATTCTAAAAATAACCCTGTGCTAGACATACTATAATTTTCTCCGCCTTATACATGGAGCAGAGGACTTAGCTATGGTTTAATATTCTACACAATGTCATTTTACCCTTAATAGTAATAATGAAGCTGGAATTGTATCCTGGTAGTCTAGGTACAGAGCCAACACTAATGGCCGTGTCTGGTCCTTCCCTCGAAAGTTGAAGCAGGAGTGACCTTTCTACAGCAGCGTCAGGATTTTGAACTGGCTAGAAAAAGTTTCAGGGGACAAGCAGTTTTATGACTTGCTTTCCTTCCGGTGTGTGAGTGTGTGTGTGTGTGTGTGTGTCTGTCTGTCTGTCTGTCTGTCTGTTACAATGGGACATTTCCAGTCTTTTGTGGCTATTGTTTTTGTGTCTTTGAGGCAGCTTCTTGTTAGGTCTCAAGCCCAGGACAAAAGGTTGAGATGACTGTTTAACACATCAAAACCAGCCTGGTAGCCAGGCTTTCCCTAAGCCTCTCAGTCCCTACCTGTTACAGGAAGTGGCTGGCACAAGCCTAAACTTCTCCAGTCCAGGGGCTGGGCTGCCCTTCCCCCAGCTTCCCTACCCTATCCAACCCTGGAACTTGCTCTTGGCCTCGAACTCCCAGAGTTCTGCCTTCCGAGGGCGGAGATTATTTCTTTTTTCTTTCAGGTCTCAACTTCAGCTTTGGCAGGAATTTACAGTGACCACCACCCCACCCCACCCCCTCCAGCTCCCTAATTAGTGCTGGGTTATTGTAAGGGCAACCGGGGCCAGCTGATTTCTTTTTTTATCCTTATATGTAAGTTAAATTATATAGTTCTGTCTCGTATCTCAGTGTATGGAGTTCTTAATGAAATGTGGTCCAGTATTTGAGTAAAAGTACTACACAGTGTCAGCTTTAATTTTTGTTTTTCTCTTAAATAGGATAAATTTCAGTATACTTTAGAATTGCTATTGGTATTTTCAGTTGTTTTTTTTAAAAGAGCTATTAATTTTTATTTAATTTTTTTTTAAATTTTATGTGTGTAAGTGTTTTTGTGTACATGACCATAGATGCATCTATGTGTGTGAAATGTTGTGGAAGCCCAAAGAGGGTATTGGATCCTGTACTGGGCTGGTTTTGTGTGTCAACTTCACACAGGCTGGAGTTATCACAGACAAAGGAGCTTCAGTTGGGAAATGCCTCCATGAGATCCAGCTGTGGGGCATTTTCTCAATTAGTGATCAATTGAGAGGGGAGGGCCCATTGTGGGTGAGACCATCCCTAGGCTGGTAGTCTTGGATTCTATAAGGGAGCAGACAGAGCAAGCCAGGGGAAGCAAGCCAGTAAGAAACATCCCTCCATGGCCTCTGCATCAGCTCCTGCTTCCTGCCTGGCTTGAGTTCCAGTCCTGACTTCCTTTGGTGATGAACAGCAATGTAGAAGTGTAAGCTGAATAAACCCTTTCCTCCCCAACTTGCTTCTTGGTCAAGTTTGTGCAGGAATAGAAACCCTGACTAAGACAGGTGCCCTGGGGGATCTGAGCTGCAATGTGGGTGAGGAGAGCCAAATTCAGGTCCTATGCTCTTAACCACCAAATCCTCCCTTCAGACCTAGTGTCCGTTTTCCTTTGTGACTTTTTTTTTTTTTTGAGACAGGATCTTACTATATATTCCTGGCTAGCCTGAAACTCCCAGTGTAGACCAGGCTGGCCTCAAACTCACAGAGATCCACCTGCCTCTTGGAGCATACACTTAAATGTACCCACAGGCTCACATGTACACACACACACACACACACACCAGTGCTGAGACTAAAGGTGTGTACTACTGACATGGGCCCTCCTTGTGACAGTTGTTGGAGGGTCACTGTCAAGCAGCAGAGATTGTCAGCTGGAGTTTTCTAGAATCAGCACCTCTGAAAGTTTCTCACTTCCTCAGGAGTGAGGATGCTAGCCTCCCAACGGTGCACTTACTTCTCTCTAGAGCAATAGTTCTCAACCTGTGGGTCTCAACCCCTGGGGGGGAGTTGCATATCAGATATGCTGCATGTCAGACATTTACATTTCATCCATAACGGTAGCAAAATTACAGTTATGAAGTAACAATAGAGATAATTTCGTGGTTGGGGGTCACCACAACATGAGGAACTGTGTTAAAGGGTCTCATTAGGAAGGTTGAGAGCCGCTGATGTAGCTCTCAGTACTATCACTGCACAGATTTCTCTTATACACATATTACGTATGGACACACGCAATGCATACACATACACTCCAACATTCCAACCCCACAACATAGCATTTTGTTTGAACACAATTTTCTATATAGAGTTTTACGTATAGAAGTAAGTAAATGCTGATTAAAAAGTAGTGTTTTGGGTGTTTTGTTGTTGTATTGAGAGAGGGTTTCTTTGTGTAGCCCTGGATAACCTGGAACTCACTCTGTAGACCAGGTTGGCCTTAAACTCAGAGATCCACCTGCTTCTACCTTCCAAGTGCCAGGATTAAACCACCCTTCCAAAATATTAGTGTTTTTAAGATTTATTTTAAAATTATAATTGTAAAAGTGTGTGTGTGTATATGTGTGTGTGTGTGTGTGTGTGTGTGTGAAGGTGACTTCTAAGTCCAGAAGAGGGTGTTGGATCCCACAGAGCTGAAATTATAGGCAGTTGTGACCAATGTGGTAAGGGCTTAATTTGAATCTTCTGGAACAGAAGCAATTTTCTCCATCCCAGAGCCTCTCTCAGCCCCATAAAATATTAATGTTAGCATCATCCGTTATTTGGGACCTTAATTTTAGGAGTGTATGCTAGTCATCCTGTCTGCTTGATTGGATTAAGGTAGCATTTTGTTTAAATCACAAGGAAAAACAAAGATGTTCAAAAGAACGCACTCAATTCTGTTTCGCTCTCAATAAAATATAAAAACGCCTATTAAAGAAGGCTCAAAGTGTTCTTTCAAAAGACAAAAAACAAAAACAAAAAACCCTGCAGTATAGCCTAAATTCGTTTGCCTCTATCTTGTTCTCTTGGGTACGGCTGGTTCTTTCTCACTGTTGAGTGGCTGCCTGAAAGCTTGCTTTCAAGTGACTATGACTTGATTTTGCAAAGAGCATTTGTACCCTCCTGCACAGCTGCAAACCCTTTTAAGTGTGAGGAGTTTTTCTTTTCTCATAGATGTAGGAAGATTGTAGGGGGTCACTGAAAATGTCCATTAGTGCCTCAAGTTCATAAACTCCCGTTGAATCTACTCCCTTTCCTCTCAGAGTTCCTCGGACTGGGTCAAGTCTAAAACATGTGAAACCTCTGAGATCGGAACAGGCACTAAGGAAACTGTTAAATTACATTTTATTTAATATGAAGCCAAGTACAAACTGCTTACATAATAGGATTTAAAATGTAACCCACAGTTGGATTTTAAGAGAAAGTGCATTTTTTTCTTTTAATTACAAAAATTATATGTGCATGGTTGATTTGCTTGCATGTATGTCCACAGGCACTAGGAGGTCTGAAGGGGCATCAGAGCTCCTGGACCTGGAATTAGAGGTGGTTGTTACGATCCTGTGGGTGCTTGGGAATCGAACCTGAGTCCTCTGGTTGGGTGGCCAGTGCTCTTAGCTGTTGAACCATCTCTCTAGCCTTATGCTTTTTTTCTTTTTCTTCTACCTTTGGAGATTGAAAAAAAATGCACAAAAATATAGAATTTGATGTCGGCATTAAAACACACATGGACAAAAGGTGTCCATTAGCAGTTGATTTAAAAGAAAAATTTGGCATGCTCATCTGGTTTCGAAAAGATCTGAAAAGTAGATTTCACTGATACTGCCCCTAACAAAGCAGCCCGGATTTTAAGACGGAGAATACTCGGTATTGTTCTGCGTGTTCTTCCCAACCCCCAGCCTGACACTGCACGTGTATGTGTGTCGGGGGCGGGAGGTCCTTACCCTGTGATAAATAAACTGGCGAAGCTACGGGCAAGCTGCAGTCATCTGCTGCGGGTCCTTTTATTACTTGGCAAGTTTAGAATAACATTTTCAAAACATTCAACTGCAAGCATCCAAGTCCTCACGAGATTGTACAATACGTGGGTCTCAAGTACATCTGTGTGTTTCCCAGAAGCCCGTGCGGGTAAGTCAGTCCGCTCCCACCATCCTCCTGACAAACGAAACACTTTTAGCAAACCTAATATTCAGACGGGGCAGAGCTGTTTAAATGCTTTCAGTTTTCTTGCTTTGTTGCATCTTCTCTACGTGAATTCGAGAACTTGGACGCCAAGAACTCTTTGAGCAGGTGCGCCCCTTAGGTTTCCTTCTTCCCGGGGTTTCTGCAGTCCTTACTTTCCTTGTGCTGCCGGGGGTGAGGGATGGGGGTAGGGGTGGGGAGGATAGGGGTGGGTGGGAGGGATGTCTCACAAAAAAAAAACTTGAGGAAGAGTTTGTTTTGGCTTATGGGACAGCTCGGGGACAGCGCATCCTGTCAGGAAGTCCCCAGCAGGAGCGCGAGACAGCTTGTCAGTTTGTATCATGAAAATAGGTCTGAACACTGGTGCTCAGCCACTTTCTCCTCTTTATTCTGTCTAGGATGGTCTGCTCTGCCTTTGGGATGGCTCTGAAATGCCCTCCCTTATAGACACGCTCAGGTGTGTTTCTCTGTTGACTCTAAATCCAGTTAACTTGTCAAAGATTAACCATCAGAGCGTTGGTTCTCTCTCTTTCTCTCTCTCTCTCTCTCTCTCTCTCTCTCTCTCTCTCTCTCTCTCTCTCTCTCTCTCTCCTGACAGCCAATGGAGAATGTACCCACTCAGCTATTCCATTAAGCAGCTGGAGTTTCTTTCATTCCACGGGGAAACTGGGCAGTAGTTAAAAATAGATGACTCAGAGAATCCCAAGAAGGCCTGAAGACACTGTGGCATTTGTATCCCAACCCCGGAGATGCGTCGGTAGGTGGGGGCTGTTGGCTGGTTGGAAGCATGGGACCTGTTTTGTGAGGTTCTGAAGCTGGGACAGGATGGAGGGCGGAGGGAAACAGACTTGGGGGCAGGCAGACACTGACCCTGGCAGTAGCCAGGGCGCAGTGAGAGGCTAGACCGTCCGGAATTCTGTAGGTGCATCATTGAATGTGTAGAGGTCAGTATCTGCTCAAGATACCCCAAGATCAAGTTCTTAGCACAAAGGAGATATATTTGCTCTGGAAGGTCAAAGGGCAGGGGATAAGAGACAACGGTAGGAGAGAGAGGATGAGGTAGAAGGGGAAGGGAAGAAAGGAGCAGAAGAAAGGGTATTTGTCCTGGGAGGGGACAACACCAAGTACTGTCTCTGGATGGAGGAGAGTGTGGCCCATAGGCCAAAGACGATTTATAAAGGTCAAACGGGAAACCCCGGGTTACGGTGAGGTGTTTAATTTTGATTGGGCAAGTTAATTAAGTGAGCCAAAGCGGGTCTTAGACTGCTGGACCTCAATACTGGACCTTGGAGGTCAGCCTCAGGAGGAGGAAGTGGCCAAATTAGGAAACAGACCTTGGAGGTTTGCGTTCGGAATGGAATCTAATGGTTTTTTTTAGCATGGCAGAGGGAATGGGGGAGAAGGGCAGAGCTTGACAGAGCCGTGGCTAGAGTTCTTCACAATGTGTTTTAATTTCCTATCGTACAGTTTCTTCCAAGGTCGCAGCGCACAATATTGCTCACGGACTCAGTATGTGAAGAGCTCACATCCGAAGATTTGATGTTTACTGTATTTTGAAGGCTTCTGCTACTCTTTTTTTTTTTTTTTTGGCCAGTCTGTAAAATCTTCAATGGAGTGTCTTTGCCCCTAACCATTTAATTATAAAACATCATGTTTATCATACAGAACCATATGTGTAGACAAGACCCGTTCCCTGTTTCCCCCCACTCTTCTCAGTTCCTACGCTCCTCATACGTGGCTATAACTAATCTTCTGGCTGCACATTTAATATCTGTGACCCTGGACGAGGACTTGATCCTTACTCGATCCTGTATGGGGACATTTTTTAGTCATGTTTTGAGCATGTATACCCATAATTCACTTATTTTAAGGACAGAGACTAACTACATATTGTTTTGTAAATGTCGCCTATTACTATATATCTCTTTTTACACATTTAAATACGCATGTCACCTTTTAAGTTATGCACACGTTAGACTGCACAATACCTGAACCTTTTCCATTTATATTTATACTATACCCGCCATTGCCTAACATTTTAGGCCTCTGTTAACAAACTATTTTATAGCCTTACAATATTTATTTATTTATTTAATTTTTTTTTTCTGAGACAAGGTTTCTCTGTGTAGCCCTGGCTGTCCTGGAACTCACTCTGTAGACCAGGCTGGCCTCGAACTCAGAAATCCGCCTGCCTCTGCCTCCCAAGTGCTGGGATTAAAGGCGTGCGCCACCATCGCCCGGCACAATATTTATTTTTTATGAGGCAGTTAGCCTGATGCATAAGTGAACTGAAATTGGGACTTTTATGTTACTTTTTTTTTCTCCTACTAGAAGTTTTTTTTTTTTAATGTTCAGAATCTAACATATGTTTGGAATCTGCTCATTCTTACTACAGTTGTGCGTTAGCTTCTGACTCTGGAGCCTAGGAATGCTTGAGTCCTGAGGTTGCTTCTACGCTGTTTTCCCTAGGGGAAGATGTAACAACATTTACCCCTTTGCCAAAGGTTCCCTCCAACAAACTGAGGCATGATTCTCCCACAGTTAACTCTGGAGAACCAGTGAGCAGGAGAACCGGTTCCCTTACAGAGCGTATGTGTGGGGTTATTTATGGGATGTGGGCGCCCCTGGCGTTGTGTAATTAGGATAGAACTGCACACAGTCGGTTGGAGGAATGGCTGGATATTCAGGTGATTGTCCTACGACCCTCCCTGTCCCCTCCCCGTCCCCTCCTTCTATTTAAGGAGCAGGCTCTGCGGTGGTGATCTTTTGGGAGGAGGCCCAGCAGAGCGGGCTGTCCTGCCACAAAGGTCAGATCCGACTTCTACATTGTTTGCAAGAAACAGATCCAAAAGAACAATGAATGGCGGGACACGGCTCCCTGCCCTGAAAGAATCTGTGCGTTCTTTGTAACTCCTTTAGAGCAGGGCAGGGCAGAATTTGTGAGGTGCCAGGATAGAATTTCTTCTGCTCCAGCCATGTTCCTGCATCCTGGCCAGCAGAAAGGAAGGAAGACAGATAGCAACGTACACCAACATACACCATGAATATATTCTCATGGGTAGACATGGCCAATGTACACAGCAGGCTTTGGGGTGTAACTACTTTAAGTGGTATGGTTAAGCATGTTCTTCGGACTTAAACATGTTTACCTTGCTGTGCAACCATTAGCAGCGTCATACCTAGAATTCTTTTTAATCCAGAAAGTCCAGTAAATAATCACTCTCTCTTCAGCCCCTGGCAGTCATTTTACCTTCTGTCCTTGGGATATGACTACTCTAAATCCATGAATGGAGTCCTGCCAACATTTGCGGATGGCTGGTCCAGTTCATGGTAGTTCACGAACATCATGACATCAGTGTTTACTTGCAATACAGGCCAGGATTCCTTTTGCCAGGCTGAGTACTATTCCATTGCACACATGTACTTTAGATGTACTTTCCTATGCATTTGCTGGTAGATAGTTGGGTTGCTGTCTTGCTTTTAGCTTACGTGAGTAATGCTACAGTGAACATGAACATACAGATGCCCTTTGTTCCCTCAGAAGCTGTGTTGTTTTGTGTTCTCACGTGTAATGCACAAGGGAGGACATTTTCCCACTTCTTACCAATGCTCATTTTCTGGGTTGTTTTTTGTTTGTTTGTTTAAAGAGTAGCCTCACAATGAGTCTGGAAGGCCACCGCATGGTGGTTCTCGTTTGTACCTCCCTCACAGACTGTGATGTGAGGATTTTGCTCTGTGCCCATTTGTTAGTACTAGTTCATATCCCTGCAAAGACATCTGTCCGTTCAGTTCATTTGTTCGTAGTTTGATTGAACCGTTCTGTATGGCGCAGTATGGACTTTAACTCCTACCTGATGTATCACTTGTACTGTGCTCTGTTTCTCATTCTCCGGGTTGTCTTTTCATTCTATTGTTAATACCGTGTGATACACAGAAGGTTTTTCTCGATATAATCCAACAGTCTTTCAAGTGTTTGCTTTAGCAAGACATCCTTCCACCTGCGTGTCCCGGCAAAACAGCATTTTCACATAACTAACTTTCCAAAGAAGCTGGAAGTTTCCACTTCATGTGGGCCCTGCCCAGCTCCTCAGGGTGGCTACCTCACAAGCTGTGCTGTTCTAGGCCTTCTGCCTTCAGAACATGATCTTGCTGCTTGGAATACAGTCCTCACTTTTTCTATCCACTGTCTTCTCAGCCATCACCTCACCTGGGAAATCTTCCTTGCTCCTCCCCAGGGAATTAAACAGGTTTTTCTTTTGTTCCTCTAGGCATTGCTATCAAAGGACTTTGTTACTCTTTGAGTGTTTGTTTTTGTCTGTCTACTTTCCTGTTAAAGCTTGAGCTCTCTGTGTGAAGGAAGTGGATTTTACTCACCTTTCCATCTGTAGGATTTAGCACGAAGCCTAGCACATATGTGGCTCACATTCATTAACTGTTAGATACAGAAAGGTTTCTTGAGCGCGAGAGGTGGCACACACCGTTAGTCCCGGCATTCAGGAGGCAGAGGTAGAAGAATCTCTGTGAGTTCGAGGCCAGCCTGATCAATATAGGCAGTTCCAGAACAGTCAGAGCTACATAGACCCTATCTCAAGAGAAACAAACAAACAAGAGGGGAAAAAAAAAAAGAAGAGAAATGAGGGGCTCTTGGATAACTCTAGTTATTGTAGGGCATAGTAAAGTATTGTTAAGGCAGATGAGACTGTGAAGTCGAGTATTATAATCCTTTGATTGTGGTCTAGTCATGGAAAAATAAATCAATACTCCCCCTGACCAGGTCAGTGTCTAATACACAACACATTGTTAAGAAATGTTCTAAACAGCTGCTGCTTTGTGCCCTTCCCCCAGCCTTGAGCTAAATAGACCTTAAGTGTTTGTTACAGTTGGTCTTCCAGCCTAGGTGGAGTCTTCTGCCTCGCTGCACCTGCAGTTTCCTGCAGGCGGGAGACTGCCCGCTGAGCTTGCTTTGCAACATAATCCAGCTGAAACAAAGGATGGGGGTCTGTGGGCTCTCCCTATATAAACACAGTGCTGAAAACTAAACTTTGCTTTTGTCTTGGCTTCATTCTTCTCTCACCCCCCACCCCCATCCTTTTTCATTTCCAACCTCCCTTTCAGCTACCCAGTTCATTCATGGCTGCTGCACAGCTACACTTCTTCTTTAGGAGAATAACAAATGGCGGATGATGCTGGTGCAACAGAAGGACCTGGAGGACCCAGGAGCCCAGGATTAGGAGGCTGCTGTGGCTTCCTTTGGTCTTAGGGGCTGTGGTTATCCTGGTTGGGGCTCATGGAGATAAAGCCAAAGATATGGAGTAGATCCTTCTTACCAAGCTGGGCCTCCTGGTCAACGGTGTGAAGATCAAGTCCCAAGAGGAGATCTACCTGTTTTCCCTGCCTGTCTTAGTTAGGGTTTTACGGCTGTGAACAGACACCATGACCAAGGCAACTCTTAGAAGGACACCATTTAGTTGGGGCTGGCTTACAGGTGCAGAGGTTCAGTCCATTATCATCAAGGTGGGAGTATGGCAGCATCCAGGCAGGCACAGTGCAGGCAGAGCTGAGAGTTCTACATCTTCATCTGAAGGCTGCTAGTGGAAGACTGGCTTCCAGGCAGCTGGGATGAGGGTCTTAAAGCCTAGGCCCACAGTGACACACCTACTCCATCAGGACCACACCTTCTAATAGTGCTATTCTCTGGGCCCAGCATATACCAACCATCACACTGTCCATTAGGGAGACTGAGATTATTGACATTTTCCTGGGCACATCCCTAAGGGATGAGGTTCTAAAGATCATACCAGTGTAGAAGCAGACTGGAGCTGGTCAGCGAACCAGGCTCAAGGCTTTTGTTGCTATTGGGGACACAAAGGTCATATTGGTCTTGATGTTAAGAGCTCTGAGGAGGTAACCAGAGCCACCTGAGGGGCCATCATCTTGACCAAGCTTTCCATTGCCCCCAGTAGCCTGTGGAGAGGCTCCCGGAAGGACAAAACTACCAAGTCCTACAAACTTCCCAGCAACGTGACAGGCCACTGTGGCTCTGTTGGTGCATCTCATCCCTGCCCGCAGAGTCACTGGCATCCTCTCTGCTCCTGTGCCAAAGAAGCTACTGATGATGGCCAGTACTGAAGACTGCATACATTAACCAGAAGATGCACTGCCACCCTGGACAACTTTGCCGAGGCCATTTCCAAACCTATGGCTATTTGACCCCTGACCTCTGGAAAGAGACTGTGTTCATCAAGTTTCCTTATCGGGGACTTATTGGCCGTCTTGTGAAAACCCATACAGAGAACCCAGCTCCAACTGCAGCTACCACATAAGGGTTTTTATACAAGAAAAATAAAAAAATAAAGGGAATTAAGTGTGAAAAAAAATGTGCTAAACAAAAGATTTCATTTATGATAGGATAAGGAAGGGGTGGGGTAGAGTAAATTAGGAAGGATTTCCTTGCAAGGAGCAACCTCAAGGGCATAAACAAGGAGTTAGGAATGTAGCAAGTAAGAGAAACAAACAACAAACAAAGAACAATGAGTGAATAAATGTCAGAGGCAATGAGGAAAGGCAAATAAAGACAGAGAGACTTATAAACAGTAGATATATAACCACCTGATGGGCAGGGAGACTCAGAGAGAAGCCTCTGTGGTTTCTGCCTGAGCTGATGAGGGCCTGTGTCAAGAGGGGTGTCCTCAAATAGGAAAGTTCTACAGAAGACAGACAAATTAGTGAACAATTCCATAAAGAATAGAGGGAAAGGAAGAGTATAAACCTCAAAGAGTTGACTACATTAAGTGAGTCCAGAAAGGGATCTGGCTTGGTAATAAAATGAAGCATTTGACTTTTCCAATGGTTTTATAAGATCAACACAGAGTTAGACGGCATCATGACCACGTTAGAAACCAAATTAAGATAAACACATTCTTTTATGAACTCTGCCATTGTTGGCTGCAACCTAGAAAGATCGTCATGGTTTTCCCTGATAACCTTTGACCTAATTACAAAATATCAGTTAATGCAGAATCAAAAAGAAACCCGCATAAAGTTAAAGCAAAAAAATCCACAATAAAAGTATAACGACCAACACATCTTTGGGGGGTATTTTCATGTGCCAATGCTGCTGTATTGTAGATATTGTTTTTCAATTAGAGGTCATTTCTTACCGTCAGTAACCTCTGATTTTAAAATGTGGTTTAACTATGGAGAGCACAATATTTGTTCCAAAAACATTAAAACAGTTTAGAAATATAGGAATGTACCTAGAATCTTCCAATCCTAACTCTCCTTCCGTTCTATCTCCCCGATAGAGTCCCCGTTTTCACAAGACGGCCAATAAGTCCCCGATAAGATATACCAACCATCACACTGGTATATCTACAGGATCCGTTCTTAACAGCTTTTAGCATATTTTTGGTGCATGATTCCACTCATGCCTATTTTCTTAATTTACAGAATACTATTTATGTATGCATTCATCCTCTGTCTATTTAACCTATCTACCTGTCTATTCACTCATCTACCATATTGTAATGCAACATGGTGTTCCTATTATGAATGGGTCATGATAACTTAATACTCAATTGTTGACTGTCACATTTGGGTTGTTTTCATTTTTTGTACCCAACAAAACTGTTGTAAAGAACAGTTTTGTCTTAATTCTGAGATTTTTGGGAATGCATTTTATGCTGCACGTTAAATGTAGCCTAGATAGTATGTTTTGTCACGGTAGAGGGGACACTCATTGACCCTAGTTTATTGAGATGTTTTTCTTTATCTATACATAATGCAAAGTTCTAGGAGAGGCTCTAGAAAATTGAGTTGATATTACTTTCTAACCTAGTAATAAATGTGATAAATCTTATTTATGTGATAATGACTAGTCCTCACTGCTTTCCTGGTTAAGCCTTCTTGGGTAATTAGTCTTTTAAGAATAAACCATTGAATTCCATTTGCACACCTTTTACTTAGGATTTTATTTCTATATTCCTTTGTTGGTATTTTTAACCTGACTAGGAACGGTTTCCTGGATGTTTAACGACTGTGTCACTGCGAATATCAGGGGCTTGAAAATAGGCACACACCCAGTGGCTGAGGAATCTGGGATGCCTTCCATACAGCAGCCGCAATGAGCAACTGTTTTAGTCCTTATTAAAAATAGGAAAGAAGGGTCCCCATCCCTCCTATCCTAAGTTATCGAACTGCTTCCTCGGGCCTCCAGCTGGGAAGATGGAAACTAGAGAAAGCCTGATCAGCCTTGGTGCCCTTCCATCCAATCCAAAGAGCCTCGACCAGTGCGTCCTAACCCTCCTAATGCTGTGACCCTTTAATACAGTTCCACATGCTGTATGGTGACCCCCCCAGCCATAACATTATTTTCATTGCTACTTCATAACTGTGAGTTTGCTACTGTTTATGAATCATAATGTAAATAGCTCATATGCATGATATCTAATTATGACCCCGAAAGGGTTCAAGAGAGGCCCGCAGGTTTAGAACTGCTGATAAACATGTCACTTAGGACCATCTGCATATCAGATGGACCCTGGTGTACGGGGTATTTGATCCCCCAGGGCATGGTTGAGAACTCCTGGCCTAGACCCTTTCAGGAAAGGTTTTTGCTCTTTCTTTAAAGTGACCGGGAATAAGCCCCTTTGACTTTTTAAAGAGAAGCAGGATATCAACAAATTAGACTTAATACCTGGGCTTAGGATATTCCTGTTGGTAAACTGCTTGCCATTCCAGCATGAGGACCTGAATCTGTAGCTTCAGTATTTATGTACAAATCTGGGTGCTGCACCAGGCACTTGCACCCCAAGACCTGGGGAGGTAGAAACTGCAAGATCCCCAGGAATTGCTGGCCAGCTGGTCTAGCTTTTCGATTGGCTCCAGGTTTAGCAGAGGATGTCTCAAAAAATAAGGTTGGGAGTGAATAAGCAAGACACCCAACACCACCAAATGGCTTCATGTGTATTCTCAATACAGTCATGTACACACACACACACACACACACACACACACACAAACAGGCACACTCAAACAACATCCAATTCATTTAAATATCTTATATTCTGGGTACCTTTCTTTAAATAGAAAACTTAAGATGATTCTTATTGGCACTTTAGTTTTTAAATTAACTGGCCAGTAGTGAGTGGCACACGCCCTTAATCCCAGAACTCTGGAGGCAGATGCAGAGGCAGACAGATCTCTGTGAGTTCTAGGACAGCCTGTTTACAGAGCAAGTTCTAGGACTGCCAGGGCGACACAGAGAAACCTTGGTCTTGAAAAACCAACCAACCAACCAACCAACCACCACCACCCCCCCCCCCCGACAAAACAACAACTGTAAGAATTAACATGAAGGTGTTTTCTTTCTAACACCCATTTTTCCCATGGTAACACAGGAAAGTAAAATTCCCCATTCTCTAGTGGTAACACTTCTCTCTCTCTCTCTCTCTGTCTCTCTCTCTCTCTCAATACTCCTCCTGCTAAGTAGAAGATTAAATAAGTTAGAATATGTAAGATGCTTTGACTGTTATTTATACAATGATGTTATTACGAGTGTGGGAAGCTTCAGGCTTGCTTGCTTCTGACAACAGAATGGCAAAAGAGAGGAGATGCCACTATGTGATGGCAATGCGGTCGGTGGTGACTCCCATTTTGCTGGACTCCATTTCTTTTCTTGCTTGCCCACTGGGCAAACTGCCAAGATAGAGAGAGCACATGATGTTGGTATCAGGATCAGCTCAGAACCCAGTGACATCACACCTAGGTGGCAGTGACCTGTTGCCAAGGCAACTGCCACCATATTCCCAGAATCCACTTGACTCACTTCCCACCTTTACCTGAGGCTATGTCACTATCCAAATAAAAGGAAGACCCCTCTGACCTCTCTCCACACCCCCTTCTCCTTCGCTGCCACCTTTGCCCTTCTCTCCTGTAATAAACCTCATGTGAAACTGTTTGGCCTGGTGTGGTCTGTCTGGAGCTGCGCTTCTAATACAACACATGGTGCAGAATTAAGGGTACTTCCTGTCCACAGCCTGCCTGCAGGGTACTTTGTCCTATTATCAACCCCATGAGGAAGCTTGGAGGTTGGTTCTTCCCAGTTAACCCTTGAGATGCCTCCAGCATAGAGAACCCCTTCACTGTTGTGTATCAACCCTCTGGGTCAGAAGACCCAGCCAAGATGTGCTCACATTCTGACCTCAGAAACTGGTGTCAAGCCACTGAGTTTGGGGATAATTTGTTGTTCAACTGTAGATGATGATAACAAGTGGTAGTCACACTTATGACAGTTAAGTCTATATATAGGCTCTGGAACTAGATGGTCTGAGTCTGAATGCATGCCATTCATCAGCTATTTGACTTCATATAAATGACAGGTGGTTGCCTGGTTGAAGTACACACTTCTAATCCCAGAAATCTGAAGGCAGCAGAGGCAGGTTGATCTCTCTGAGTTCTAGGCTAGCCAGGGCTACATTATAAGAACCGGTATAAATTTAAATTACAGATCCTCCTTAAGTTTAGGATGAGTTAAGTCCCCGTTAATTCATTGCAACTTAAAAATGTCCTAAATAGGGCCAGAGAGATGACTCAGTGGTTGGGAGCACTGACTGCTCTTTCGAAGGTCCTGAGTTCAGGTCCCGGTGACCACATGGTGGCTCACAGTCATCCGTGATGAGATCTGATGCCCTCTTCTGGGGTATCTGAAGACAGCTACAGTGTATTTATATATAATAAATAAATGAATCTTTTTAAAAAAATGTCCTAAATAAAAAATGCACATAATATACCTAACCCACTGAGCCTGATAGCTGAGCACTGACAGCACACCATGGGGTAGCTATTGCTTGCATTCAATATTGCACAGATGAGTGACAGCTCACATCTATCATCCAGCACACTACTCGAAGCATACAGAACATCACCTGTGCAGAAGATCAGAATTCAAAGCATGGCTTCTACCACATCACTATGGCTTTCACAACACCCTAAGTCAACCGATTCTAAGTCAAGGACTGTCTGTACTCTCCTTATGTGGATAACAAGGATAAATAGTGGTAGAGAGTCAAATGAATTAATACACAGACCATACCCACACATAAGCCTCTTGGCTGCCGTTACTATTTTACTCAGAGGCAACCGGTGTCGAGTCCCTGGCCCGTTAGTCATCAGCTCTGAATTCCTGTTAGCTTTGTGCCAAGCAAGAATGCTTTCTAACTGAGGTCATACGCACATTCAGCCCCTTGCTGAAGTGAGAAGCAGACAACGCTGAGGTCTACACTGTAACACGAGAAGAAGAGACATCCCATCCGCGGGTCTCAGGGCATAATTTAGTTCTCTGAAACAGAAGTGAGATCCCTGTCTCCTCGTCCCCAGCTCTCAATACTGCATGCTACTTCGTGGATTACAGTGCTCACTCCCATAGTTCTTATGTGACAAGGTCAGCGTAGCCCACAATTAGACGCTGACTCAAACAGAATCCAGAGTTTCCAAGAAGCTGGGCAGGCGCAAAGGCTAAAGAAATAACTTTGCTGGGCAAGATCATTCAGGGTCATCCTATCTTGAATTAAATTTAGACCAAAAAAATGTTTAAGAACAAAGAGGTTGTTTAGTGGGGTGTCGGGGAGATGATGTGCTGCTGACCTCAAAATGACAATAGTTCATTTGTGTGGCACCTCAGAGTTTACCAAATGTTTTCATACATGGTGTTTCACTAGATAGTCACCGGGGTGAGGCGAGATAGGTCAGTGCAAGCTCAGAGATGTTAGCTTACTCTCTTGATGTGAGCCCGTCACCAAGTAGGATGAGATCCAGTTTTTTCCCGATCCATGTTCTATAGGCCATTATTTGATCTGCTACAGGTGTTGGGTTATGTTTATCTATTTCTGTGTCATTTAAGTTTTGAATGTGTAGGCCCTACCATCCCCCGGAAGTAAATGTACCCTGTATGAGCAGGACCTTGTTTTGTAAGTGAGCATGGATTTTGAATTCCAGGTTCCAAGTAGGTTCACTTTAATCTATATAAAATGTAATTTCTCTATTTCCTGCTCAGCAGCTGTTTTGTGAAAAATTCTCGAGTTCCCTGCAATCTTTTGATAAAAATCGAATGTGTAAAACATTCAAAATGATGACTCCTTATTAAAACCAGCTGTCACTAACCGCTAGTGAAATTTTACAATATTTTACAATATAGCTCTGCAGGTGATTTTCGTATAGAAATACTATTTAGTATAATTTTAAAAAATGACCCTGGAGTGTGTACATTTAAAAACAAAATAAATCAAAACTGTAGCTCTCATATAATATAGTAAAAGGATGGTTTTCATTTAACCTTAAACATCTTTTAGAAGAAAATAGAATATGTGTTAGCAAACTTTTATATACATATATATGTATTCTACATATTTATAAAATATATAAATATAATAGTATCTATACTTATAGATAATAATATAATAGATACTATATTAATATTATATGTAATAATTTTATTATAGTACTATATATAATATTTTTAATATATTATATGTAAGTGTATGTTGGACCCAGAGTCTTCCTCCTGAACCACAGTCCAGGACATAAACTGACATGTTCATGGAAATTTTACCTCCTTTACCACCCAGGGTTTCCTCAATGGACGCCTCTCCCGGGGCTCTCTGATGTACGATGTTCTGAATGGGCTCTGGATTGCAGGCCTTTCTGTGACTCACCTCATCGTCTGTGTCCAGATCATGCATCTATCAAACAACTGTGTCCTGGCCTCCATGAGGAGACATGCAGTAAGCAGGTAGGCAAAGGCAAAGCTACCTGGTGCTGTGGCCATGATTTACATCAGTATAACCATACCACAGAGGAAGACGATTTTAGTTCATACCTTAATGGAAGGAAAGGCACGGCCACTGGGGCTTAGGCCTTGGTATGGAAGCTTGTGGCTGGCTGGTCATGTCACAGCAGAAAATGAAACTAAGAGCCACTTGAGTTAGAACCCAACACACTCCCACTGACCTACAGTTTCCACAACTTCCCCAGTCAGTATGCATCTTAGTTAGGGTTTTACTGCTGTGAACAAACACCATGACCAAGACAACTCTTGTAACGACAACATTTAATTGGGGCTGGCTTACAGGTTCAGAGGTTCACTCCATTATCATTAAGGCAGCATCCAGGCAGGCATGGTTCAGGCAGAGCTGAGAGAGTTCTACTTCTTCATCTGAAGGCTGCTAGCAGAAGACTGGCTTCCAGGCAGCTAGGAAGAGGCTCACACCCACAGTGACACGCCTACTCCAATAAATCACACCTTCTAATAGTGCTACTCTCTGGGTAGAGCGTGATTTACATCAGTATAACCATACAAACCATCACAGAGGCGAACTCATGTCTATTTTATATCCCAGCTAGGGATAGAAAGGACCATATGCACAGAAGTTCACTTGTCAGAGTTTTGTTTTGTTTTGTTTTTTATTTTTGCCACAGCAACAGAAAAACAACCAAGATGTTGTGATGGTATTTTCCTAAAATCCTGGTACTTGGAAGGAGGAGGCAGAATCAGGTTCAAGGTCATTTTATCCTGTATGGTGAGTTTGAGGGCAACTAGAAGTGCGTGAGTTCCTGTTTTAAAGCACATTAGGCTAGTAGAGAGACTTCAAGTCCTCAGCCTGGCTAATGAAGATGACTGTAACATAATTCCTAAGATTTCGAAATTGACATCTAATTTTGAGTACTTTGGTCATTGTGTAGAAATTCAAAGCAGAAATAAATGATTTGTTTCTTCTCTCCATCTTGGTCAGTATTATTCTTCTAAAACATTCTCACATCCTAACACTGCCTATGTGCACAAGCTGACCACCGTTCCAGTAGACTTCAGCTCTTTCAACATAACTCTATTCTACAAACATTTTTTTTTCTTTTACGATAAGTTGTCACTATATTTTTCTAATCCAATTACCCGGTAAAAGAAATCTCAACTCAATCAGTAACAATACAAGCTATAAGCCTAGATTGGGCAGATCTCCCATTACACTACTCTACTCCCATCTATATTATCCCATTTAACTTTCGGTTTCTCCAGGCCATGAGCTTCTCTCTGCAGCTTCTCAGTAGGTCCTCTGTCGCTCCCCCCTCTTCCCCCGGCGATCCCCCATTGCTCCTCCCCCTTCCCGGTGATCCTTTTCTCTTTCTCCCAACTCTCAGCTCCTCCCCCTTCCTCCTGCCCAATCATTGACTCAAGCCTTTATTTGAAAAATTAAGGTGGGGAGAAGGTTCAAAAGGCAACTCCTCATCTGCAGCCCCTCCAACATGATGTTGAGGATGTGACTCAGTGGTGGAGTAGGGCTACTGAGAGCGCGAAAGGCCCCGGGTTCAGTCTCCAGCAATGAAAAAGAAAATGCTGGTTTGATCCAGGATGAAGGGAGTGTCCTGTCTCAGACGGTTCTATTGGTAACGTGGTGGCTCTCATCCAGTTACTGTTTAGGCATAACTTCTTTCAAAATGATCATTCTAGCTTTGAAACTGGAATAGTTATTTTCTTATGGATACCATAAGAAATGGCAATTATTTCTTTTTTAATTTTTAAATGTTAATTTTTAAAATTTTTTCCTAGATTTTTTTTTAATCCAATCAAATTGACAACTGAAATTAACTATCCCATGTGACTTCTGAGACTTTCGTTCCTGCTGGTCACATTGGTTTCCAATGTCAACGAGAGGTTTTTTTTTTTTTAATGTGTCTTGAAGTTTCTCATGCAATTTCCCTCCAAACTGACATTACAGTGTTTAGTGATGCTTAATGAATAGCGTGCTAAGGAAGTTCTCTCTGTTGACATGCTTCTTTAAAAACTCCCTGCACAAAAGACAATGATAATTTGA
This sequence comes from Tokudaia tokunoshimensis, assembly GCA_036184795.1. Lineage (NCBI taxonomy): Eukaryota > Metazoa > Chordata > Mammalia > Rodentia > Muridae > Tokudaia > Tokudaia tokunoshimensis. The sequence continues at coordinate 62,939,055 of BTHU01000018.1, read as the reverse complement.
ATATCTTAATGCCATTACATTAGCAGGGAAATTGCTTCGGAGTGATGCTGTCACAATTTTTATTACAAATCTCAGTGAATGGGAAGAGATTTTACTCATGAGATTCCGTGCCTGGGAAAGGACAGCAGATTGTTCTGAGGCTGTCTGCAGAGATGTATCTTAATTTAGCAAGCAAAACCTTAATTTTAACTGCAAAATTTTCTCTTCTTTTTGGGTCTATTTATTTAAATGGTATGTTCCTCTGAGAACTTGTTCAAGCCACACCACTATTGGCTGTAGAACAAAATGCATGACCGATCACACACAGACAGACACACACACACAGACACACACACACACACACACACACACACACACACACACACACACGAAGGTGCCTTTTCCGGAAAGTGACTAAAGAGCTTGACCTTAGGCTTCAGTTTATGAATATGCAAATAACCATTAATTTGCTTTGTTTTATGGGTTTTTGTTTCAGTAGCTCTTTAGGAACTTTGAAATGGTAATTTGCCAGGTGACTTTTTCTCTCTCAAAGGCAGGCCACAGTTCTAATAATGCTTGAGTGGTTAAAAAATAAACAGCAAAAGTGGAAGCAGGCAGGGAGGAGGGAGGCAGGGAGGAGGGAGGGAGGAGGTAGGCAGGGAGGAGGCAGGCAGGGAGGAGGGAGGGAGGAGGCAGGTAGGGAGGAAGGCAGGGAGGAGGGAGGGAGGACGCAGGCAAGGAGGAGGCAGGCAGGGAGGAAGGGAGGTAGGGAGGAGGGAAAAGGGAGGAGGGAGGGAGGAAGGCAGGGAGGAGGCAGGAATGAGGCAGACAGGGAGGAGGGAGGGAGGAGGTAGGCAGGGAGGAGGCAGGCAGGGAGGGAGGAGGTAGGCAGGGAGGAGGCAGGCAGGGAGGAGGGAGGAGGGAAGGAGGAAGGGAGGCAAGGAGGAAGGGAGGAGGGAGAGAGGAAGGCAGGGAGGAGGTAGGAAGGAGGCAGGCAGGGAGGAAGGGAAGTAGGGAGGAGGGAGGAAGGGAGGAGGGAGGGAGGAAGGCAGGGAGGAGGCAGGAAAGAGGCAGGCAGGGAGGAGGGAGGCAGGGAGGCATGGAGGAAGGAGGCATGGAGGAAGGCAGGGAGGAGGGAGGTAGGAAGGAAGCAGGCAGGGAGGAATGGAGGTAGGGAGGAGGGAGGCAGGGAGGAGGGAGGGAGGAAGGCAGGGAGGAAGCTGCTCTAAGATTTGTCATTGTCGAAGTGATTTCTAAAACTGATAACCAAAGATATATATTTTGTACAGTATGTAGCTTAAGTTTTAATTATATAAATGATTAAAATCTTTTAAAAGAGTGCAGTATTAGTCTTGAGATCTTGTAAACAGCAATCCTCTAACTACAGTGTGTAAATGATCCAGTGAGAGGAAAACACTCTTCATCACAAACCTTTGATATTGGAGCGAGCAGGATGGAGTCACAGAGTCCCACGCCCACCTCACTCCTCCCTTCTGTCTGCTCCTGGACGCCAGCAGTGCCCACGAGCCACTGGTACCAAGTCTCATCCTCTCTGATTCCTGATGGGAGCTGAAGACTTACCTTTTCAATAACTGTATCCTTCTCGGTCAGGAAATCTGAAACATTTCAATCCTCCAACATTCTCTTTTCCTTTTCAATTTTTTTTTTTTTGTTAATGGCACAAAATAGTTCATATAGCGGGACTTCTATGGACCCACCAACAATATAATGGCACAGAGGCATATTATCATTTTAAAGCTGAGGCCTTAGCTTGGACAATCTCTCAGCTAGCTTATTTTAACCCTACTAATCCCAGCCTATATCCTGTCACACGCCCACATCTACCTCTCTGCTCTGCTCTGGTCCACCGGTCCATCGAGAATCAACTGGTGAATCTGCTGTGTCTCAGTTATTTTCCCAGAGTCCCCTGTTTCTGCCTGGAAGTTCCCCCTTTCCACTTCCTGCTCAGCCATTGTCTGTCAGAGCTTTATTACATCCAATAGAAAGTGTGAATGTTTACACAATACAAGGTGATGGGCCATAGAAATAACAATAAGAAGATCTGGCGAGTACTCGGCTCTCTGCCAGTTTGGCAATCAGTGATTGAATATACAGAGACAACCTTCACACAGTGTGCCAAAGGTTACCCAACAGGTTCGTCTTGGTCCTCAGATTAGAAACCTAGCAATTATCCAGGAATCCTTTCTCGACTACTCTCTACGTCTCATGGGAAATGGGCTCCTTTTATTTACTTACTTTAAGGAAGAAAAGCTGAGGCTCTTGGGGCTATGGCCTCTTCTCTTAGCACTGTTTGACAGCCATGTTGAAAGGCTCCTGATTCCTCAAATAAACTTCTCTTTATCTTTACACGTCATCATCTGGAAAGCGTTTCTTTCGTCCTTCATTCAGGAAATGTCTGGGCATAATTTGGAACTTAATTCCAGCAGAGCCTGTTTCTGAGGCTTCTTTGAACTCTGCAAGCAGCTAGATCGTTCCACAGTGGAGGCTGCATTTGTAAACTAACATAGACGCCTCGCACTGCTCTCAGTCTGTGCGTTTCCCTTCCTGGAATTAGAGCTTTGCCGCAACAATGCTCTACTTATTTTTACAGCTTCCGTGCCTGGGACATATAGCCAGTAAATCTGTATTGGAAGTGCCAGGTTTCAAAGATGAATAACACAAATAACATAAGGCATGGCGTGTTCATATGTCCACATGTATGTTTGCACACCTATCTGTTTGCCCATTTATCCATTCATCCATCCATCCATCCATCCATCCATCCACCCATCCATCTATTCACCCACCCATCCATCTACCCATCTATTCATCCATCCATCCATCTATCCATCCATCCATTTAATAAATACTTGTTGAGCATACTTAATGACAACCCTATATCTTCTAGTGATGAGCAAACAACATAATCTTTGATCTTCTGAAGCTTATCACCTACTAAGACAGTGGTTCTCAAGATGTGGGTTCCAACCCTTTGAGGGGGTCAAAAGACCCTTCCACGGGGGTCATCTAAGACCTTTGGGGAATGTAGATATTTATATATTATTATTCATAACAATAGCAAGATTCAAGTTATAAAGTAGTAAGGAAATAATCTTATGGCATGAAGAACTATATTAAAGTGTTACAGCATTAGGAAGATTGAGAACTGTAACTTTATTTTCAAATTCTATTTTTTTTTTTTTTTTTTTTTTGGTTTTTCCAGACAGGGTTTCTCTGTGTAGCCCTGGCTGTCCTGGAACTCACTCTGTAGACCAGGCTGGCCTCGAACTCAGAAATCTGCCTGCCTCTGCCTCCCAAGTGCTGGGATTACAGGCATGCACTACCACTGCCTGGCTTTTAAATTCTATTTTTAATGATTGTTCTTAAATGTTTTACCCTCTATTGTAGCCCACCACCCACCAGAGGTAGTGGAAAAGAAAGGATACAGGGGGGAAGTGAACTTGTTTAGAAAGGTTCTTTGAAGCAACTCCAGTCTGTGTTGTCTGGAAATTGGTAGTTCAGTTCACAGGTTAGCAGGCAGTGGCAGCTCCATCCGTTTGCAAATACTTCACGGATACACCAGCAATCCAGTTAGGTAGAGTGGGGTTAGCAACAGCGGTGACATGACCTAGCAGAGACAGCCAGGCCTCAGCCTCAGCTGGAGTCAGCAGGAGGGACACCAGAAGCTCTCAGCTGTGCCTCTCTCAGGGAAGCGAAGATCAGTGAAGACTCGAGACCCACAAGAGTTGCACAGCGAGCTGTACCAGCAAGCCAAGCTCTGTCTCCATCACTCCATCGACTTCTGTTTATCTCCTCTACACATCCCGTGTCCTCCATGTCCCTTGCCCCAGCATGGGTCTTATCTCAGCACGTGCATCCAATCACCCTCCTTGGAAGCAGCAACAAACTGTAGCACACCACCTGAAGCTTTTTGGTGTGTTTTTCTCTATGGCTTCCCAACAAATGCAACTCAACCACATCAACTACATAATGTAATGTAAGGTGGACCAATACATGCATGTCCTTAGCAAAGAACCATCATCATGTATCCTTTCACATGCTTGCTTTAGCAGAACATCCTCTCTCCTGTGTCTGCTACAACAAAATGTTCCCTCACGAGTCTGCCTTAGCCTTCATCTGTTTGCCCCAGCAAAACCATCCAACACAACTGACTTTCCAAAGAACCCTCAAGTTTCCACTTCAGTTACCGTTTTACCATGAAAAACCTCAGTTTCCAGTAGGATCTTTCCTTTAGGCTCTGATGGGGGGGACATGCCTGGAGCCCCAGCACTCAGGAGACCAAAGCAGAGGAAGGGGATTTCCAGGCCAGGCTGTACGAGAAAGTGAGAACCGTGATGAGAAACAGAACCGTCATTCTTCTCAGAGGACGTTCTGCCTGGAGCACGCACATCTTCCAATTCCTTAATATCCTCACACCGTCATCATGAAATGTCTCGCCTGGTTAGTGGTTGAGTGTCCTAGATTCTAGGATCCTGTACTTTTTTCCTTTTTGTAGTATGTCTCACTGGAGTATATCCTCAGGTCATTTTTTTCCCAACAGTTTGTTTCTTTTCACATGCATGTATGCACCTGCACATCTATATGTGCACTATATACATACAGGTGCCTGCAGAAACCAGAAGAGGGTGGCAGGTCCCTTGTACTGGGAACTGAATGTAAGTCCTTTAAATGAGCAACTGTTGTTCTTAACCATGGAACCACATGTTCAGTCTTTCCTTTTCCCAAGAAGATCATATGAGACATAAGCTCTGTGGCTAACTGCCCTGTAGCGTGGCGATCTTATACAGTAACTGCTTTCCAGCTAAAATTCCGGATTCTAAGCCCAAGTCTGCCTTCCATGAGTACAATCGTCTGACAGATTTCCTAACTTCTCTGTGACTGTTTTCTCATCTGGGAAACCAAGACTATGACAATAGTACCAAGTTCTTTGTCACGTTCTGGGGACAAAGTTAATAAGCTAGTAATTACAAGGATCTCAGAGCTATACCTGCATTATGATGAGAGTTTTTTTTTTATTGAATATAATCTTCATTTACATTTCAAATGCTAAAACCTTTCCCGGTTTCCTCCTCCCAGACACCCCCCAACCCCTCCTCCCACCCCCTGCCTCCAAAATATGCCCCTCCACCCAACCCACTCCCACCTCCCCCACCCCTCGAATTCCATTTGCTGGGGCCTCTATTGAGCCTTCACTGGACCAAGAATTACTCCTCCCACTGATGCCCAAAAAGGCATTCCTCTGCCACATTTTTGGCTGGAACCATGTGTACCCCTTGGTTGATGGTTTAGTCCCTGGGAGTCCTGGGGCGTCTGGGTGGCCGACATCGTTTTTCTTCCCATGGGGCTGTAAACCCCTTCAGCTCCTCCGGACTGCCCTCCAACTCCTCTATTGGGGACCCCATGCCCAGTCCAATGGTTGGCTGCTAGCATCTGCCTCTGTATGTGTAAGGCTCTGACAGGGCCCCTCCAGAGACAAGCATGACATGCTCCTTTTGGTATGCACTTCTTGTCTTCCATGAAAGTGTCAGGGTTTGGTGACTGTTTATAGGATGAGTCCCCAGGTAGGGCAGTCTCTGGGTGGCCTTTCCTTCAGTCTCTGCTCCACACTTTGTCTCCTTTATTGCTCCTGTGAGTATTTTGTTCCCTTTCTCAAAGGAACCAAAGCACCCCCACTTCAGTCCTCCTCCTTCTTGAGCTTCCTGTGGTCTGTGAATTGTAACTTGTTTATTTTGAGCTTTTGGGCTAACACCCACTTACCAGTGAGTGCATACCATGTGTGTTCTTTTGTGGTTGGGTTACCTTGCTCAGGATGACACTTTCTAATTCCATCTATTTGCCTAAGAATTTCATGAATTCATTGTTTTTAATAGCTGAGTAGTACTCCATTGTGTATATATACCACAATTTCTGTATCCATTCTTCTGTTGAAGGACATCTGTGTTCTTTCCAGCTTCTGGCTATTATAAATAAGGCTGCTATGAACATAGTGGAGCATGTGTCCTTATTGCATGTTGGAGCATCTTCCAGGTATATGCCTAGGAGTGGTATAGCTAGGTCTTCAGGTAGTACTATGTCTAATTTTCTGAGGAACCGCTAAACTGATTTCCAGAGTGGTTTTACCAACTTGCAATCCCACCAACAATGGAGAAGTTTTCCCCTTTCCCTACATCCTCTCAAGCATCTGCTGTCCCCTGAGTTTTTCATCTTAGCCTTTCTGACTGGTGTGAGGTGGAATCTCAGGTTTGTTTTGATTTGTATTATGATGAGAGTTTAATAAACCCTAACTGTCACTATAAAATTCCCTACCTCTGCCATGAAATAGTTCATCTGAGCATGGAGTCTAGATTCAAGGCAATTTCCTGTTGTGTGTGTGTGTGTGTGTGTACATGTGTGTGCGTGTGTGCACGTGTGCATGTGTGTAACAGTACACATGTTGCTATTGACCTGCTTGATTTTATTTCTTTTTTTAGATTTACCTTCTTTTGTTCTTTTATTTTTCAGGATATTTTAGAGTTTTCTCTTTATACTAGGAATCTAGAAGTGCTTCAGGAAGTGCTCAGGTGTAACAGTCATCAGTGTTCTCATTAGTATTTGGCGACTTTGTCCAGGGGACATTTTCTCCTGGGTATGTATTCCTTTACCCTCACAGAGCCTTCCTCATTCCGTGGTTGAACCTAACACTTGACCAGGGTATTTCCAGGAGTGCTCATTGTGTGCTATCTGTTAACTCTGTCACCTAGCTTTTCTGTTGGCTTTCCCCCCTTTGACGGTCATATCCCAAGGCCTTTTTGCGCCCTCTCACTGATCATTTTCAGTACCAGTCTTTTCTTGTTCCATTCTTGCTTCATCCTCTCCAGCCTCTTTGAGGATACTGTTTCTAATTTATGAAAGTTCCTCTGGGTTCCCTGCATCATATCTCTTTCTTTTTTCCACCTCCCAGATCAAACCAGATGTTATTTATGCTAAAAAGACCCTTACATAGGTTGAGAAGAAAGGAATCAAGAGCCTTTTGAGTTGATCAACTGTCCATTGATAAACTATTTCTAAATCCCGTTCTTTGTTCAAATGATGAATATAAACAGGAGACTGTTGTGAACGACTTTCTGCTGCTTGTTTCCCAGGAGAGGCTGCCTGGAATGAGGAATAAATCACATACTCAGGCAGCTTCTTGTCTTGTGAACCAATCCCCTAATGAATAAAGGAGCCAATCACTGGAAAAGTAGGTGGGACTTCCGAATTGGACAGAGGAAGAGAGGAAGCAGGAGAGAGTTACTTCCTTTTGGAACCGGGACAGCAGAGGGGATAAGATGTAGCTGTTAAGAGTTTCCTGGTATCATGGTAGATCCACCGGAGGGATCAGATTTTAATAAGGCTTACAAGATTAGGTTTTAGTTGTTGCGCCTAGAGATTGAGTTACCATTGTTAATGAACTAAGTGTCCATCACGCAGCGGCTCGTCTGGGTTCAAGAGAGAAAGGTACGGCGGCCAAGTGTGGGTTTGCCTGAGGTGCTCCACAAAGGCCGTAAGGGATTGGAAGCACGGGGTTGGCGTGGTAGTGACTCGCCAGTGGGAACCTGGAGAGCTGGGTGGAGAGATTGTGGAGTTCAGAGTCAGAATCTCCATGAGATAAAAACAAGTCGGCCATTGCCCACCAGTGCAGGGCCGGCCAGGCCACTGGGGCAGAGAGTTGGTGGCAGGACTGCGGGAATATGCAGATTCAGTTTGTACTTTTTCAATAATTCATGCAACAGGAGACAGAAGAGTATTAATGGTGTAAACACCCAATTTCAATTAATGTCGCTCGCCTATTACTACTTTAAAAATCAATCTAAAAGTCTGAATGTTGTGTTTCAAGCAGAATTGGGAAATAGAATCTATTTTCAGATTCTGTTACCAACCTAGGAAACCTTTCTACCAAGTCAGATGAGAAGGAAAACATTAATAGCCGTTGGGCGGGCATCAAACTGTGCAGGTCCGAGACCACCTGCTAAAAAGCTCGGAGACAGAGGAATCCCGGCTTTTCTTTTTTTTTTTTTTTTTTGGTTTTTCGAGACAGGGTTTCTCTGTGTAGCCCTGGCTGTCCTGGAACTCACTTTGTAGACCAGGCTGGCCTTGAACTCAGAAATCCTCTTGCCTCTGCCTCCCAAGTGCTGGGATTAAAGGTGTGCGCCACTACCACCCGGCTAATCCCGGCTTTTCTATACAACCAAGAAAAAGACACACGTTTTCATGACAGCACTTAGCCCTCGTATACAGGTGCTTGACAATGCTATTGGCATGGTATATTTTACCCAAAGTCGACCACTAATTGAGATGCCTGTACATGTGTGTTAGCTGTTTGTCTTTATTGGGAGGAAAAGCGAGATTCCTTCTATCTTTATTACAGTTTTGCACCTTGGAAACATGTCTCTGAATTTAGGTGCTCCCCTTCCCCCCTCCCCCAGGGATGAGCAGGCATCTTCTAGCTTCTTGGTTTGTTCGCTACAGCTCTCTGGTTCTTGAGCAATCCATTTCTAGATCCCCGTGGTGAGAAAAACCTAACTTAAAAACACATGCTTGTGCTCTCTTTCCAGCCAGCGCCGAGCGATGGGCATCTCTCAGGACAACTGGCACAAGCGCCGCAAGACCAGGGCCAAGAGAAAACCCTGCTACAAGAAGCGGAAGTATGAGCTGGGACGGCTTGCTGCCAACACTAAGATTGGCCCTCGCCGCATACACACACAGTCCGGGTTCGAGGAGGCAATAAGAAGTACCGTACCCTGAGACTAGATGTGGGGAACTTTTCCTGGGGCACTGAGTGTTGTACTTGGAAAAACAAGGATCATTGATGTTGTCTACAACGCAGCCATTAATGAATGAGCTTGCCCGCACCAAGACCCTGGTGACGAACTGCACTGTGGTTATTGACAGCACACCCTACTGGCAGTGGTGCGAATCCCACTATATGTTACCCTGGGGTTGCAAGAAGGGGGCCAAGCTGACTCCTGAGGAGGAAGAGATTTTAAACAAAAAAAGCAATCAAAGAAAATTCAAAAGAAATACGAGGAAAGGAAAAAGAACGTCTTCTGAAGGGAGGAGCAGTTCCACCAGCAGGCAAGCTGCTTGCCTGCATCGTCTCAAGACCAGGTCAGTGTGGCAGAGCAGACGACCGTGTGCTCGAAGGTTCTATCTGCGGAAGATCAAAGCCGGGAAAGGCAAATAAGCCATCCTTCATAGTTCATGTAATAAAGCTGTTTGCTGTTCTAATATATATATATATATGTATATATATATATATATATATATATATATATATATATATGATTGCTTTAAAAAAAGAGTTCATATAAAATTAAGTCGATGGAAAATGTTTATAATTACAAACCTAGGGGAAATTCTCCAAAATGTAGAGAAGATGACTGTTTCCTCTTATATGTATAGGAATAACCATGCTGGCTTTCCCTCTGGTGTCTCTACCCCTTCCTTCATTTGCCAGGTAAAATGCAGATTATCCAAATGAACCCAAATTTCAGACACATGTGTTTAGCATCAGATGTGTCATGCCTTATGATAAATCTGGTAAACATGGAGAATTTAATTACCATTTGATCTAATTTAATTATCATTCCAATACTTTGGAGACAAAAATCTCTAATAAAGCATTATTCCAAGCTCAGGAAGTTCCACTGGATCCTATACCCACATCCCTCTAGAAGAGACTCAAATGGAAGCAGGGAGGCTTGGCTTCCTCCGTCAAGTTCATCTATGGGGCCTTTTTTATGTGTTAACTCCTAAGAGAAAAAGGCGAATATATGTATTCAGACCTTGTGGGATACAGCACATTCCACACCAACAATAAATGCTTAATGAATAAGTGTAAAAATCTTATTCTGTTGTTGATGCTTGCATTCCATGTAAATCTTCAATTTTATCAGAAAATGTTTATAATTTCACTTTCAACCAACTTAGAAATATTTTTATGCCTACCATTTTATCTGTATAATTTTCCATGATAATCTTCAATTTTAATGTTTTTCCACATATTTTTTTCAATTTTATCAGAGATATTTTCCATGTAAATCTTCAATTTTATCAGAAAATGTTTATAATTCTACTTTCAATCAACTTAGGAATATTTTAATTCCTACTAATTTATCTGTATAAATTTCTTCAATTTTATCAGAGATATTTTCCATGTAAATCTTCAATTTTATCAGAAAATGTTTTTACTTCTACTTTCAATCAATTTAGGAATATTTTTATGCCATCTTATCTGTATAATTTTTCATGAGTCAGTTTTAACGTGTTTTTCTATATAATTCTTGAGTTTTATCAGAAATATTTTCCTGGTAGATTTTTAATTTTTATCAAAAATATTTATAATTCCACTTTCAATCAACTTAGGAATATTTTTATGCCTACCATTTTATCTGTATAATTTTTCCATGAAATAGTCAATCTTAACGGGTTTTTCTATATATTTCTTCAATTTTATCAGAGATATTTTCCATGTATATTTACACAATGGAATACTACTCAGCAATTAAAAACAATGAATTAAAAAAAAAATCTTAGTGGATTCAACTCTTAGCAGGGAAGGAGTGGGAATTAAACCTAATTGCCAAACCTTCCAAAAACAGCCATTAAAAACAAATCCAAATAATTCCCACGCTCACACTAGCAGGAATATCAAATGTGTGTCTAGAACACATAACAGGAAGCTCAGTATCTGTGTGGGATGGGAAGATTGACAAGCTCAGCATAGTTTGTGCTTGTCCTTATTTTTATTTTTTTTAAGATTTATTTTATTTATATGAGTACACTATAGCTGTCTTCAGACACACCAGAAGAGGGTGTCAGATCTCATTACAGATAGTTGTGAGCCATCATGTGGTCGCTGGGATTTGAACTCAGAACCTTCGGAAGAGCAGTCAGTGCTCTTAACCGCTGAGCCATCTCTCCAGCCCCGCTTGTCCTTTTTAATTTTCTTATTTTTTGAAGTTGAAATACAATTACATCATTTTTCTCTTTTTCTTTCTTCCAACCCCTCCTCTATATCCCACCTCTCTCTTGCTCTCCCTCAAATTCATGACCTCTTTTCCTTTTAATTGCTCCTCCTTCTCTATCACACACACACACACACAAATATATATAAATACAATATGTTCAGTCTATATAGGGCTGCTTGTATGTTTATCTTCCCGCGGGCCACTTGGCACTGGATAAGCAATTGAGCTCTTTAAACTCTTCCGGGGGGGGGGGCTGTTCCCACCCCCACCACCCCACCCCCTGCTCATGGCATTCCTTTATTGCCTGAAGTTCTCTGTCTAGGGTTGGAGCCCCATGAGCTTTCCCCCTTTCACACTAACATGTCTGTTGCATGTTTTTTTCGGTTCACGCATGCGCAGTTATGTTGGCGAGACGGTTTTGTTTTTTTTTTTTTTTTTTGGGTGTCGCTTCCCTAACATTTCTAGGAGACAAAATTTCATAGCAAACTTCCCATTCTTCTGGTCCATATAATGTTTCCCCTCTCTCTTCCTCTATGTTCCCTGAGCCTTAGGTACTGGAATTGTGTTGTGGGGGAGATTACTTGGGACTGACCACCACATTTGTTCTTTGTATTTTGATTGGTTGTGTTTTTCCATAACAGTCTCTGTTACAAAGAGGTTTCTTTAATGAGGGATTAGCGCTACACTTATCTGTGGGTGTAAGGACAAATATTTATAATGCAGCTATTAATTACGCTGGTTTAGTTAAGTGGCAGTTTTAGGTTCTCTCCAACTCACTTAACCCTGGGGAGTTGGCTAGGTCTCCAGCACCGGGCATCGATTCCTTCTTGTTGAGTGGGCCTTAAGTCTAATTAAAGAGCTGTTGGTTACTGCCAAAATATGTGCGCCACTATTGTATCCTTAGTGATGGCATGCTTTTTTGGCCATTGATGTGGTTTATAGCCATCACAGCTAGGTAGGACTAGTGGTTGCCTTCCTCCCTCGGAATGCTCACATGGTACCTTCTAGAACCATGAATGTTAATTCCTAGGGAAGGAGGCTTACAAGTCAGATCCAACTCAGATCCTCTGAATCCTGTGTCCGGCAGCATTGCCTTCCTTTTCCCTCACAAAACTCCAAACATTGTACTGACAAACTGACAAGTGTTGTGGGAAATATTAAAAAAGTGAACCGGCTCGTTCGGGCACTAGTGCCAGCACCGGCGCCGGCCGGCGGTGTGATCTCGCAGAGCTACTCTCTCCAGCTTTCCCCCACCCCTCCTGCCCTGCACACAATCACTGTGTTCCCAGCTCTCATACACTTGTCCCTGGAGTCTCCCTCTAGTTCCCTCTCTGCCATCGGCTCTGTCCCACATTCTAGTAACCAAATGGAACTGCCAACCTCGAGGTTGCACACCACAATACCCAGTAACCCAGTAAAAAAAATCAAGACTCTTAAAGCTTGTAATTATGGTTATTCTATCAGATTTATGTATAAAATAAGCTCGCAATTTACAAGATGTCAATACAATAGTTTCAGAGCCAATTGATAATGATAAAAGCGTTATCCCTGTTATTCTAACCTTGTGATATCATCACGGAGCCATTCTCTTCTCCTTCTCTCCCCTCAGATTCATATTCATATTCTCTCTCTCTCTCTCTCTCTCTCTCTCTCTCTCTCTCTCTCTCTCTCTCTCTCTCTCTCCCCGCCCCCACTTCCCAACTCTTAGCTCCGCCTCCCTTCTCCCTGTTCAATCACAGGCCTCCTCTGTACTAATGTAATTGGACAGGGAAAATCCTGCCAAGTATCTGCCGATAGGATGTAGAAAATACAGTTTTTAGCTGTCTGAGAGAGCGTAAAACATTTTAAGGCTGTTGTTGTGTTTAATTTCTGTTTGTATTCTTTTTTTTTTTTTTTGGTTTTGTTTTTGTTGTTTTTTTGTTTTTCGAGACAGGGTTTCTCTGTGTAGCCCTGGCTGTCCTGAAACTCCATCTGTAGACCAGGCTGGCCTCGAACTCAGAAATCTGCCTGCCTCTGCCTCTGCCTCCCAAGTGCTGGGATTAAAGGCATGTGCCACCACTGCCTGACTCTCTTTTTTTATTTTTTTTCTTGAACGTTCCATACGTTTTTAAAATTTTTCATTTTTATAATTAAAATCACCACGTTCATATATATACATATATATATGTATATATATATAGTTTATACTATACAATTATTTTAGCATTGTCAAAACCATTTTTAAAAACATCGAAGATGAGGGCTGACAACGTCGCCTAGTGGCAGAATGCTCGTTTCATGCACGCAAAGCCCTGGATTGAGTCAGATCTTTGAACCGAATACACACAAAGTCTAGCAATTTATTAAGTCTCATCTGTGTTATGAGGTATAATATTTTGTGTGTTGTTTGATTTTTTTTTTTATTCTGTTCATAGTGTGTGTGTTTAAGTATGCTTAACTGTTTTTATTCTTTTATTTGTCCTTGTGTTCTGGAAATAGTTCTAATTCTTACCAATTCTTTTTACCTTGTAATAAAATTGATGTTATTTAAATTGTTTAGGAATGTGACTTGACTCCTCTTCCTCTGTCTAATTACTTTAACTAGGAGTTTCTAGAAGTCTATTGAGTGAAAATGCTCGAAAGTGCACAACTTACCCCTATTTCCAGCGTTACACAAAGTGCTTCGGGTTCCCTTCTTCACTACGACACTGGTGTGAGTTCTCACACATTTTCTTTTATTTTTAAACCAGCAAGATAACACAACTACTGGGCACTGAATCTATTGTCCTAAACTCATCAGCTGTCGTATATCAGAATACTTCCAGTGGCAGAGGCCACCACTGGTTCGAATAGTCCCCCAGGCCTACATGGAATCCATGCTCCTCTCTCCCAAGCCTGTCCAACAAGCCCCTTTTTCTATCTTGTCTTCTCCTCTTACTCCTGGGACCTGGAAATCCCACCTCCTCATCTTTGCCCAGCAATTGGCTTCTGCCATCTTTATTGACAAAATCAAGAAACAATTTGGAAACCTCCCCCTACGTCTCACCTTTTCTGTCCAACAAAAAAAATTAAAAACCTCTTCTCATAGATATAAATTGGAAAAGAAAAAAGCATGACGAGTAAATTACACAGTATGAGGTACAAATGACATCCAGGCCATCAATTTGTCAATTTAGATAAAGTACTCTACCATCTATCCTAACTTAAAAGGGTTACAGTTCTACACCTAAGTTATGTCCTGGTTTTAGCTTCTATACCATCTGAAAACCATCCTCTCAAATTTATATCATCTCTCTCAATGCTAAACAGCTTGGGTTGGCTATGAGACTACAACTAGTCTTCATCCCCACCAGAAATCTGATAACGACTTAAATATTACCTGAAAAATATAGGAAGCACTAAACGTAGCTTCCAAAACTAAAACAAATTGCACAGAAACCTACCTTCACAGTTCCCTATTCCTCAAAATATTGGAGCAATTTTCTTCAGCCTTCTGGCCCAGATCCATCTGACAGACTTTAAGTGAAGCGGGATTTATCATGAAGGACTAGCTTATTCTGTCTTGGCAGAACTAAGCTGTTAAAACCCATTTTTAATGATGGGTTTTAAACATTTTAACTTCCCTTTTAGCTCACCACCCACCACAGATAGTGAGGAAAAGAAAAAGATATGGGAAAGTAGACCTGTTCAAATGGGTTCTTTAGAACAATTCTCCTCTGTGTTGTCTAGAAGTTGACAATTCTATTCACAGGTCAGCAGCAACAGCTCATCCACTCGAAAACACACCATCAGTCTAGTTTGGTAGAGTCAGGAGAGCAACCGAGAATCGGCAGTGGTGGCCCTACCTAGCAGAGACAGCCAGGCCTCAACTTCGGCTCTAGTCAGCAGGAGGGACTGAAAGTATGCCAAGAAAAGCTCTCCGCTGTGTCTCTCTCCAAAGCAAAGATCAGCGAAGACTTGAGACCCACAAGCGTTGCACAGCCAGCTCTATAAACAAGCCAAACTCAGCCCCTGTCACTGTCTGCTGAGTCCTATTTATTTTCTCCAAACATTACATGCCCTCCATGGGTTTTTCCTTAGCATATGCGTCTGTCTCAGTTGATGTCACTGCCAATCAGCCTGAATCCACAGAAGCAACAAGAAACTATAACACATCTTCAGAAGTTTATTTTTTTTTGGGGGGGGGTTACATTTCTTTCTATGGAGTCCAGACAAATGGAGCTTAACTATGCATTGTAAGGTGGACACGTATGTTGCGTGTGTGTTGTTAACAAAAAAAAAGTCCTTCATCACGTTATCCTTTCACACGCGTGTTTTAGCAGAACATCCTCTCTCCTGTGTCTGCTTCAGCTAAACGTTCCTTCAAGACTCTTAGGCTTTTTTTTTTTTTAAACCTGTGTCCACTTCAGCTAAATATTCCTTCACATATTTGCCTCAGCAAAATACCATCTAACACAACTGACTTTTCAAAGAACCCTTAAGTTCGCATTTCAATCATCTGATCTTTGCATCTCTGTGATAAAACTGAATTGATCATGATAAATGATCTTTGGATACACGATTGAATTTATTAGTTGGTATTTTAATGAGAATTTTTATATCTCAGGTCATCAGGGATATTGGCCTATAATTCTCTCTCTCTCTCTCTCTCTCTCTCTCTCTGAGTGTGTGTGTGTGTGTGTGTTTGTGTGTGTTGTTCTCATGAAAAAGGTTTTGGAAGGTTCTCTCTCAGTTTTAAGGACCAGATTTTGATTGTTCTTCAAACATTTGGTAAAATTCAACAATGACTCCATCTACTGCTGGGTTCTCTTTGTTGAAAAACTTTTTATTACTGACTTGATCTCGTTGGTTGTTATTGATCTGTTCAGATTTTTTCCCTCAGGATTCAATTTTGGGAGATCACATGGGTGTAGAATTCATCTCCTTTTAGGTTTTCCAATTTGTTAGAAGAGTTCAAAAAAACTTTCCACAGCCCTTTGTGTTTCTGAGGTATTTATTTCAATGTCTCCATTCTTGCTGACTTCAGTTAATTTAATATTTGTTTATTTTTATTTTTTCTTGCTTTGTCTAGTTAAACACTTGTTGATTTTGTTTACCTTTTAGAAGAACAAACTGTTTATTGATCTCTTGTATTCACTATTCAGTCTGTATTCCACTCATTTCTGTATCTTTAGAATTTCTTGTATTCTATAATTTGGAATTTGGGTTGTTCCTGTTCATCTAAGTTGCTGAGGTGCATTGCTAAATTACTCATTTGAAATCTTTCTGCTTCCTTTTATGTAGGCATCTATCACCACAAGGTTTTCCTCTTAGAATTCCGAGCTATGCCCCTTGAGGTTTACCCTTGAGGTTTGGTCTCATTGTGCTTTAAGTTTCATTGGTGTCAAGGACTCTTTTGTTTTGTTTTACTTTGCTCTGACATAAAGTCTCACTATGTTGCCTGGCTAGCCTACAGCTCACTGTGTAGACCAGACTGGCTTGGCTGACCTATAGTTCACTTATGTTGACTAGGCTGGCCTGGTTGACCTACAGCTCACTGTGTAGACTAGGCTGACCTGGATGACCTACAACTCACTCTGTAGACCAGGCTGGCCTGGCTGACCTACAGTTAGCTCTTTGTGTAGACTAGGCTGGCTTGACTGATTTCCAGCCAGCTCACTGTGTAGACCAGGCTGACCTGACTAATCTGTAGCTCACTGTGTAGACCAGGCTGGCCTTGAACATTTGCAATCTTCTTGTCTCTGTCTTGTTGAATACTATTGCAGATTTCTCAGCTCTTGTCTCCCCAGGATTATATACAAGGACAGAGAGAGGAATGAATAAGTTAATGAGGATTTTATTAAGTGAAAGGTAGAAGGCAGAAAGCTCCTTCCTGAGGGAGTATGTCCCTGCTGGTTTTCCAAGCACCAGGGGTTATATATGCTTTGATGTAGAGGGATAGGCCAGGTTTGTGGTTGGTTGGTTGTTTGTTTGGGTGGGTGACTTGGTTTGCTTGTTATAATGGGAAACTGCTTTCTCTTTATTTAGACCTCAGGAGGAAAAAAAATGAACTTTGGTCACATAGCACCTTAAAATATTTCCAGTTGTATCTGTTTCTAAATACACAAAACTAAATGAACAGAGAACTACTTTCGTCTGTAAAAACTAGTCAAACTTTATCAAAACGTTGCCATACAACAAAATCATATAAAGACATTTGGTTTTACAACCTTCTGAATGGGACGGCTTCGCCTCTGCCAGCTATCACCTTGTGCTCTCTCTCATGCTGCTCTGGTCCAGGCACTGAGCCTAAATTACCATGAACGCTGTCAGCAGTGGTCTGCAGGGTGGCTGGTGGCAGCAATATCCGTGACGGACTGGTCTACTTTAACAAAGAGTGATCTAGGGATCATTTCTCAGGAACATATGACAGCATCGAGCAAATTATATAAGAAAAAAAAAGGAACAAACTAAATGATGAAGATGAAAGATCTACCACAGAGTACGTGTCCCCCAAAATGCACCTGCAGGGGCGAAAAGGTGGTGAGAGAGTCAGAGATGCTAATACACAAGGAGGCTGAGAACAGTATTTGTTTCGAATTTTATATAAGGATGGTCACAGTTATGCCTTGGAAAGTGTAATCCACGGCATTCGAAATCTTCATACTTATGATTAAAGGCCTTTTAAGAATATCTAATAAAAAGGTTCATGTTCTCTAAGCAGTCCTCCACTGTGTGTTATAGATAAGGCTTTCTTTAATTCAGACATTAAGCGTTTGATAGCTATGGGCCGCTGGACTTAACAAACATCATCTTACTGGATCTTTGCTCTTCCGGTCTTTTGCGTCATCAGGATGCTCAGGCGCCTGGGGTTCCTCTGAAGACTCCACCTTCTCAGAGTCGGAATCACTGTCGGAGTCATCTGGACTCTCGGCATCACGTGACTTGTCGTCATCGGCATCTCCAACCACGTCACATGATCTTCTACCTCACGGAAGCCAAGTCCACAGTGCTGCCAGATCATCCTGATAGTTTACTGCCCAGGCTCTGCTGGTACCGAGAGTCCAGTTCTCCATTAATTTTTCTAGTCTCCTTCCCCTGTTTAGAAGAGAGATATTGATTTGTGATCAAGATGACCCGTATGTTCTTTCTTTCCTTCACCCATAAGTCTCAAGAGTTTCCGTGTTCTCTCTTCATCGCCTAAATCCACTGCCTTCCCATTGCTAGATCCAAGATCATTGACAGTTTGGCTACAAATTTGGGATATTGTTTATCCCAAACATTACTTGTAGTTCTTTAAGCAAACCTTCTGGACTTGGAAATTAAGAAAATGTCCTGATGTTTTTAAATCGATGTGATTGATGTCTATGTCTTTAACTAGTTTCTTCTCGCCTTCAAGCATTACGAAAATATGGATGTGTTGTTATTAATGGTGCACCAAAAATTTTGAATTTTTTCTTCATTTTTTTTCTTTTTCAGTCTGAATGGATATTTCCAAGATATTTCTAATAAAGACTATATTTGAAGTTCATATTATTCCTTTTTTACTATCTATACAATTGCTCTGGCTTTTGACTTTTAAAGATTTATTTATTTATTTATTATATGTAAGTACACTGTAGCTGTCTTCAGACACACCAGAAGAGCGCGTCAGATCTCATTACAGATGGTTGTGAGCCACGATGTGGTTGCTGCGATTTGAACTCAGGACCTTCAGAAGAATGGTCAGTGCTCTTACCAGCCAAGCCATCTCACCACACTATGTTTGTTTTTATTTACCTTCTTGAATTCATTATTTTTAACTACATTTCCTTTTCAAAATGTCTACCTCTGGGCTGAAGTTCTTAATCACATCCAACTTTGTCTCCTAACTTCACCTGACTGTGTTCTCTTGGTTTCTCATGGAACTTTTTAATAATCGTTAACACATACTTTTTTCTCAGGCACTTTATCCATTTTTTATTGGTTTGGAATCTGTCACTAGAGAGCTACTATGATCTTGTGGAGGCAACATGTTATCTTCTAAAAAGTATTTGTTTCCTTACGTGAGCGCTGCATCCTGCATACCTAATGATGGACCAGACACCTTCGTTCCTTTTTCATTTTTTTTTCCTATGAGTTTCTTAGTATGTGGCTCTCTCCTGAAGATGCATCTTGAAGTCTCAGCTTCTGCATTGTTGGTTTTGATTCTAGCGGGTGCGACAGTATCATTTACTTATCTCTTCTTGGGCTGTGAATGGTGAGTTTTAGAACAGTGTGTACTGTGGCATAGCCAAAGAGACCCACTGCCCCAGAGACACATTGAGAGAGCAGGGGACATTCAGGAAAGCCAGGAAGGTGGCTCAGAGGGAACACTTGCTGTGCAAGCATGCGGTCCAGAGGTAGAATCTCCAGCACTCCCTGGTGTAGCTGCATGTGCTGTAACCCCAGCATCACAGGACAGAGACAAGTGGATCTGAGATCCTGCAAGTGGATCTGAGGTCCTGCTCACTACCTAGTCTTGCCAAAATAGCAAGCTTCAGGTTTAGTGAGAGACAGTTTCTTAGGAGTAAGACAGAGGGAGAAAGGAAGGCATCCTTCATGTGTGCATGCATAGGTGAGTATACACACACACACACACCCACACACACACAAACAAATGAAGACATTCAAACTGTTAAGGTAGGAGATCGGTAGACAGCATTAGACTTGGGGTCCTTATGGTATGGTATTCCTACAGTAGGATGGTGGCCCTTATTGAACAAGAAGACTTCCTCGGACTTTCTTAACTCTAGCTTTGCTACTTCGAAGGCCTCTGGCACTGCCCACATCAGCAGTGGTGAAACACCTTCCTCCAACCATGCAGCAGGAAGAGCGCACATCTTTCGTGAGGTAGCAGGGGCTACAATGTCCTCAGGGGGATCCTCGCATTCAGTCCTGAGAGCAGCACATAGCCACACAATGTAGACTGAGGGAGAGGTAGCTGAAAGGGAGCCATTCAACTCTGTTGAGCCAGTGGTAGCTCCCACCTAGGATTAGTACCTTGGCCAGAGCCAGGAAAGTTGTCCTTACTCCCCAACTCCATAGCCAGAGATTGGGCCACAGCTAGAACTGGAGTTTCTCCAGGCCCATGTGGCATTTCATTGTGAACAAGGTTATAGCAGGAGTCAGAGTGTTGCCTCTAATGTGTCGGTAACAGAGCCTTGAGCATGGAGCAGCAGGGAGGGTTGGTAAGAACCACTTGGGTGCCTGCCTTTGGTCCTAGTTCTAGTGTGAGTTTACCTACAACTGCAATGCCCTGGATCTCAGACAGCAAGTTCCCTGCAGTCATGATTCTTAAGTATGGCATCCTCCACTTCCGGTGTCAAATTCTCCATCCTGTGTAGGATAGCCAATGGGTAAAGGCAAAGTAGGTCAACTGGCCAGGGTGGAGTTTGAGGCACAGCCTCCTACGACAACACAATGGACCATCTGGGTTCTCAGAGGTGGGGTGTCCAAGCTTGGTGACTCATAGAGCCATCTAGAGCCAGACAGTATTCTCTTTCTCAAGATGGCGTCCCGCTGTAGCACTCCAGGGTCTGATGGAAGAAGGTGTGCGATTACACTTCCAAAGCAGCGCTCCTGTGCATATTTCAAGTTACGTGTCGGCACTGACCGTGGACTGATGGCGACCATTTCCTGTACCTGAGATTGCAGCATCCATACTGACAGGATTTGTGGGGACTCTCATTCTTATCATTGCCCAAGTGGTACTTCCTGACTGCTGGCTGTCGGAAGAGCTGGGGTGATTTGTTTTTCTTCCTGTGATAATTTCGCAGTGTCTCTAAATCTTACAAGTTTCCTTTCTCTGCCTTCTGACTCCCACCATTTGCCATGAAATGTGGTGGCCCACCTGATGCTTTCTTTGGTTTTGTCTGGTAGGAAAGGAGGGGAGTTCTAGGCAGCTGCATCCCACCATCCTGGAACTCTAGAGTAAATATGCCTTCTTGCTAGTGGCTTCTGAGTCTTGAAATAGTTAAAGACTCCCTGGTCTGTAGCCATAGACATGGTCATGTGTTTTGTTTTCTTTATGCTGTAACTTTCTACATCAAGGGTTTCCCCCCTCCCCCCCAACAAAGTTTCTTGGTATTGAGATTGACTTTGTGTTAAGCACGAGCTATTAATTTGATTATATATATATATTTTCTAAATGGGCACTCATTTGTCTGGACAGTGTGTGCACTTGTTTTTTATTTTGACA
Organism: Tokudaia tokunoshimensis; assembly: GCA_036184795.1. Lineage (NCBI taxonomy): Eukaryota > Metazoa > Chordata > Mammalia > Rodentia > Muridae > Tokudaia > Tokudaia tokunoshimensis. The sequence continues at coordinate 62,917,890 of BTHU01000018.1, read as the reverse complement.
TCTGGATCCTTTCCCCTAGCCAGAGCTAGCTTGTTAACATTCCAGGTATGAAGCTGAGCAGAAGTAAGATAACTTGGAATGTAGAAGCAGGGCCAGCAAAGAACGAGAGTCTAGGCCAGTACATCCCTGGAAGCCGCCAGAATCGACCCACCTACTTGGAGCTCTTTTAGACTCAATAGATTGCTTTTACAGGATTCAATAGTTAGAAGCAGTACAAGCCCCACTCTAGAAGAATCTTCTAGAAAGGAACATGGCTTATTGCTGTTCCCAAAGATGAGGGCTTTTCATTGTGATGTCTGCTTGTTTATCACATCACATTGATAACAGAGACCTAGATCTCCCATGATTCTTTTTTTTAACCGTGTTTTCAAATCCTACCTTTAGCTATCATAGGAAACCCTTCCATCAAAGATAGGAGTAGACAGGAAGTCCTTCTCTTGTCAGTCTCAGGATAAGCTCTCTGATCTCTTTGTCAGGCGTTTCTTAGGTTTTGATTTGTTTCTTGGCAAGGTGTGCATGATTCTTTTAACATGTGCACACTCCCTATCAGAGGGTGTATTGTCTGACTGGACAAATGGAGGTATATGTTTATCCAGCCTTCATTTACTCTACATAGTTTCCAATGGGTTGAACTGCTTTTGGGAACCTCAGTGCTACAACTGGCAATACGGCCGATGGAATCTTCCTAATTTAAAATTGTTGAGGTTGGGGGCGTGGGAAAGCACTTCCTGGGACCATCTTTAAAACCATATATTATTTTTTCTACACAGAATATCTCCCCCATATTTATTAAATCCAACTTATTTATTAGATCTGTTAGTGCTGTAATAACATGGGCTCAACCTGAAACAGTTTATCCATCTCCAACACTAGCTGTATTAGTTACTTCTTGTTGCTTTGACAAAATACAAGCCAGAGACAAGTTAGGGTTCCAGAATCTCTAATCACAAAGAAGGCATGGCCTCAGACACATCAGAAGAGGGCATCAGATCTCATTACAGATGGTTGTGAGCCACCATGTTGTTGCTGGGAATTGAACTCAGGACCTCTGGAAGAGCACTCAGGGCTCTTAACTGCTGAGCCATCTCTCCAGCCCCTTATTCCCAGTTCATAATCATAATTTCACTACTGCTATGAATCATAATATAAATATCTGAGGTTGAGAACCACTGCGGTAAACTCTCAAAACCTGCTTCTAATGATATGCTATTTCTCATAAGACTGAACACCACCACCACTACACACACACACACACACACACACACACACACACACACACACACACGAGATTCTGTAACTTCCCACACAATCTCCAACTGGGGGCCAAGCATTCAAATGGACCTGTGGGTGGTTTTTCCTATTCAAACCAGAATGCTATCACCGTGGATAAGGCTAGCTTTGGCCCCTTTATTCTGATAATGTAAACTCTTTTAAAGCAAACAAAAAGCAATTATTTCTGCAACCTGTCTGCATTCGGCTCGGTCTTAGTCAGGGTTTCTATTCCTGCACAAACATCATGACCAAGAAACAAGTTAGGGAGGAAAGGGTTTATTCAGGTTACACTTTCCTCATTGCTGTTCATTACCAAAGGAAGTCAGGACTGGAACTCAAGCAGGTCAGGAAGCAGGAGCTGATGCAGAGGCCATGGAGGGATGTTCCTTACTGGCTTGCTTCCCCTGGCTTGCTCAGCCTGCTCTCTTATAGAACCCAAGACTACCAGCCCAGGGATGGAACCACCCACAAGGGGCCCTCCCCCCTTGATCACTAATTGAGAAAATGCCCCACAGTTGGATCTCATGGAGGCATTTCCCCAACTGAAGCTCCTTTGTCTGTGATAACTCCAGCCTGTGTCAAGTTGACACACAGAACCAGCCAGTACAGGCTCGGAGGCTTAGGAGCCGGGAGCAGATGACACACAATGTTCTACTTTGGCAAAATTTCTCCTCAACAGGCAAACAACTCTGGCCACCGATGTAAGGTAACATATAAAGGCTTAGAAGGGAGCCTCTTATCGCTTTATGAACTTGAGATCTGTGGTGTGATAGTGCAGATGGACAGACAGCCGTATCTGGGGAGCCGTATCTGTGGTTCCTAACCCTTCCTCTAAGGCAAGCTGTAGCTCCATAAGAACCAAAAGGACAGACTTCCTAGGACCTCTGAATAGAGGACATTGTAGGTTCCCTGAGCATGGCACGTCTGGAGGGGATGTGGAAGCTCCAGTGCCTGTCACAAACTTCTTACCCTATGCACCTCGCTATCTACTCTTGTAATCGCGTTTATAATAAACCAGCAGGCACGAGAACTTCCCTGAGTTCTGTGAGCCTCTTGAACAAGTTAATAGGATCTGCAGAGGGAGTTATGGAAGCCCCTGTCTATAGCAGGTCAAACAACCTTATGCCTTATGACCAGCAAGCAAAGGTGGGTGGGGCTGCCTAGGGCTGTGTGTATTAACCCTGTGATATCTGATGCTGCCACCAGGTAGGCGGTGTCAGAACTGAGAAGTGTTGGTGATACCTGGTGGCGGTTGCAAGCTTTCTTATTTGCTTGGCCTATGGAGAGGGAGAAAAAGGCCTCATATATCAGGTGTTTGAAGTTATCTGTGTTGTGAGGGTACTGGGACAAAAATTAAGTTTGAGATTGTTTTTCCTTTGTACACTTCAGAAAGTCATACTATCAATTTATAACTATATGAAAAAGAGTCGGATAAACACAAGAGGGCCTGGATTTAGCTTAGGTATCCAGTGACTAAAGAAGATGTTGGGACAACGTCATACAAGGCACGGATCTTATAAGTGAAAGAATTCTATTCATTCTTCCAGTGCCTTGTTCTAGGTTTACGTGCCATGGTTAGTGTCCCTCACATTTGTAGATGCCATGTCAAGTTGTAACTCAATGTCAATATTAGCATCCACATCATGGAACCATTCAAAGAAAACATCGTAGGGTAAATGGGAGCCCCGAAAGACCCTTCCGCCCTTCTCAGTGATGGACAAGTGACTCGCAGTACAAGTTGGCTGTTGTGCAGCGTGGTTACGCATGCCTATAATCCCAGCACTTCGGAGGCAGATCTCTGTGAATTCCAAGGGCAGCCTGCTGTAGAGAGTGAGTTCCAGGCCAGTCATACCTACGGAGTACAACCCTCTCTCAAAAGGAAAACGTGTCGTTGTTTTGTGATCTTTATTCTCTCCATGCCGAACATCGCACGGAGAACTGTGCCGTGCAAGCACATAGTTTCTCGCAGAGCTACATCCTGAGCCCCAGTGAGGGCTTTTATCCTTCGCTGTTTGCGCTTATTGAAGTTATGACTGTGATTCTATTAGCTCGTGCTAAGCGGTGGCCCTTCCAGTTTTCAGAAATCAGAAACCGTCTTTTTCTCTAAAATTACGGACACACCAATTTCTAGATATTCATATAAAGCACCAATTAATTTCCTGGTGAAATTCTGTGCCTGGGCCTGGCAGACTGATAACATCAGTGTGTCTGTACTCAGTACAGAGTAGAATTGCACTTCTCAACGGTAGGTAAGAAGAAGTATTAGGGTTGTTACAATTAGCTGCGACCTTAAGCTTGTTCTCTGCCTTACTGCTTTGAATAAACTATGGTCTAGGATGCAGTCAGTACGAGGCTAAGCACTTGGTGAAGACATCAGTTTACTGGTGTTTCTGTATCCCTTGTCAGTTGATAGGTATTGGCCATGCTCCATTTGAGGCCAGATTTATGTATAAACTCTAAAAGGGCTCAGAAATGAATGGCTCATGTTCTATGTCTTCAACTCACTGAGGACCTTCTCTTGTTTTCTAATGTTTATTTTCCTTTGACCGTTTAATTATATTATGATTGTGTTTGAGACTCCTCAATAATGTTTCAAAAATGATTTTTAAACATTATGGCAGACCTTTGTATCTACTCAAATGGCCTAAGAGGGACACATTTTGATGTTACAGGAATCTGTGGCCTTTTTCTATAGCTCTACCCTATGAGACTGCAGATACTGTGTTCTGGCCAGAGTGCAGTGTGTCCCTGAATCTTATAACATGCTATGATTAGCATTATACTATCTGTAAGCTACAGGCTTGAAAATCAACTGTGAATAATTTTTAGTTGATTTTACCAAGAATAATATTATTAAGATATATATCATATATACATATGGCTAATATATATTATTGATGACATATACTATGTATCATATCAATATATATAAAACAATATATAATATGGTATAATAATATAATATAAGGTATATATATACCTTTTAAAAGTTTATATATTTTATATTTTATACATTTTTATAAATTATATATATTATGTAAATATAGAATATATTTTTAAGGTATACATTAAATTATACTTTAAAAAGGTACACACACACACAGACACATATATATACACAAACCTGGGACATTTATAAAATATGAGTTAAAAAAAACCAAAGCTAATTTTACTTTTAGGATGTTGTTCAGTTGAGAATCATCTTAGGAACAGAATTTTCCTCTCACTAAAGTTTCCACGGTTCATTAAAAAGCTAATGACATTTTCTTTTTAGGCCAGTTTTAGAATTCATGTAATTATCCTCCCAAAATACATTTTGTTAAACCTCAAGTCTTACTTGGAGGATGAGAATACAAAGGGGCTTACTTATTTGATGGATCCACTGGGCAGTTATTTACTGTTGACCTATATACTGTTCAGTTATTCTAGAATGAATCAAAGTACATTCATTCACAAATATGCAAACAAATAATCGCAGTGTTGACTGATGATTTCTATAGGGATATATAAGTCACTTTAGTGGGAGCAAAGGAACAGAGAACACCTGTAAAACTTACCTGGTAGACAGACAAAAATAAGTGTGTCTTCAGATTGGCTGGCTCCGAAGGACTAGGTCAAATCTATTCAGAACAGCCCCTGAACTCGATGGAAAAAGAATTACATTTTCAGAGGAAGGATGAGAGTGCTTACAGACAATTGAAAGATAATGAGTGTCACTGTGTGAAAATCTAATTGAACATGAGGGTAAGGAAAAGGACATACATCAGTGCTTCTCAACCTGAGGGTCAGATGACACTCTCACAGGGCTCGCCTAAAACCATGGGAAATATCAGACATATTACTGTTCATATCAGTAGCAAAATTATAGTTATGAAGTAGCAACGAAAACAGTTTTATGGTGGGGGAGTCACCACCACAACATGAAATGTATTGCAGTATCTTGGAGTTAGGAAGGTTGAGAACCATTGCTGTAGATACTGAACTCGGAAAAGTTTTGATTTGGATGCAACTTGCATTATAATTACGCTAAGAGAGAGGTGTCTGTTTACTCGAGTGATCACATGGGATCATGGTTTGTAGTCTGGTCCAAGTGCTAAAGTTGGTGGCCACTGATGTGAAGAATTAGAAAAATGTTCAGAATTATTGTCTGATTCATGGTTCATTGCCGCTAATGAGATAGGCCGTATAAGGCAGAAGTAAAAAGAACAAATTCAGCATAGGACATAGTGTGTAGACATTTACCAGAGGGAATCCGCGTAGTCTCATTGACTGGTGGTTGGATAAGGAGTGTGGACCAGGAACAGAGACAAGGAGGGTTATGGGTTTAGACAGAGCCAAAGAACTAGACTAAGGAATCTGGGGAGAATGTGTGCTAGGAAATTGAGAGGTCCCAGCCTGTACTCTGCGGGCCATAGTGGGTTGATACGGATACAATGACACAAATCCTAATCCTATCCTCTCTTTCCAGCCCACATAGCTCCATGTTCCATGGCTGTAGTAGAATGTTTTAGTAATTTACATTCCAACCACAGTTTAACGAAGACAAGTAAGTGTACTACGAGGGCCTTAATTAGAGGCAGAGTCTGGGCTACAGGCGTGACTCAGGACATCATTAACGCTGACAAACTTCTCCGTACATATTTATTTACCATGTGAATAGGAGCGTTACTAATTGTCCTGGGGCTCTTGACCAAAGACTCTTCTGTTGTCCGCGTCCGTAACTCTCAAGTGTGTCTCCAATGGGGACAACGTAGCACCCCTTAAAGGCAAATTTGGGTCCTTGAAGAGCAAAAAAGATTCTAACCTTGTGGTATCCATAGCTTAGCCCTCTCTGGCGAAGGAATACTTTTATTTCTTAGCACTTAATTTTCTACACTGGGGAGAATTTAAATTACAATGTAAAATTCTTATCAGCCAATAATGGGAAGAAAAATTAAAAACTGAGATTCATGCATTCTAGAAACATTAAAATCTGGAGGTTTAAATATAAAACATTGTAAAAAAAAGATAAAACATTGTGTGCTTCTTATGAGGAATCTGGATTTAAGTGTGTGTCTGTGTGTGTGTCTCTGTGTGTGTGTGTGTGTATGTGTGTGTGTGTAATATAAAAGCAGACAAGGGCTCTTTGAAGGATGGAGACCAATGAGAAGGAACAGGAAGGATTGGGGAGGGGAGCAGCAGACAAGTATTATGAGAGCACAATTATTGATGTGTATACATATACAGACTTATACTGAAATCCACCATTTTCATGTAACTAAAAACATGAATAAAATAACTTACAGAAGAAATTATTTTTAGCTTTTCTCCTTATGGTGTCTGTGCTACTAATATTTTTAAAAAAATATTTAATTTTATTTTATGTGCATTGGTGTGAAGGTGTCATATCCCTTGGAACTGGAGTTACAGACAGCTGTGAGTTGCCATGTGGGTGCTGGGAATTGACCGTGTTCTTTAGGGAGGGCAGACAGTACTCTTAACCACTGAGCCCATCTCTCCAGCCCTGACTGCTATCTAATTTTTAACAACTTGATACCTAGGAAGACAGGGCCTTAACTGAAGAATTACTTCAATCAGATTGGCCTGTGCAACATATCTGTGGGACATCTTGGTTGCTGATTGGAGGATCCAGCCCATTGTGGGAGTTACTATCCCTAAAGCAGATGGACCAGTGTTGTGTAAGAAGTTGCGGCTGAATAATCCAGTAGGAGCCAGGCAGTAAGCAGATTTTCTGATGCTTCTGCCCCTGTTTGAGTTCCTGCTCTTGCAACAGATGGATTGTTACCACAGACAGTAAGGCAAAATACGTCTTTTCTTCCCTCGCTTGCTTTTGGTTACAGTATTTATCACAGCAACAGAAATCAAACTAGGACATAGCTTTGTGTGTGTGTGCGTGTGAGTTCATTCAACAGAAAGAACAAAACAGAAATATAACTTAAATCTAACGAGACAAGTTTTTCCGTCTATTTAATGTAGGCTAACTCTAACTACTTAATTATTCAGCAAGATTTATGTGGGGCATTGACTAATTTTTTTTCTATTTGATTTTCAAAAGATCTGATTTTTTTCTTTTTTCTTTTGGTTATTAGTCCACATATTTTATATATAAATCATTTGGTCACTGGAAACTTACTTAAATACGCTGGACCTAGTAACCGAACCTTTGATGTGATGGTAGGGGAATCTTTCACGGGTCTAAAGATACTGTGTGAAAATGGAGACAGCATCTGTGCATCTTACGTGTAAAAGGGATCCAGGGAAAGGCTAGAGAGCCTACTGGGAGCATGTCCCTAGCAAGGTGGGTCACAGCCACACCCCGCCATGGGCTGATGCTGTGGCGGATGCTGCTTCTGGCAGTTGCCATGGGTTACATGATGGTGTTGCCACCAACGGCAGTACCACCACCCTGTGCGCATGCCAACGATACACTGTGCAACGGTGCCGCTCTGGCTGCGATGGGCCTTTGATTCTTTGTTGGGTATCCATTTTGTGTCAAAGCGTAGACTGTACTCCCTGCTTGGGGGTCCGGGGAATATTTCAGTCCTGGCTTCCATAGTGAAGCATAGGCTTTGCCTTCTGCTTACCTAGAGATTTCCCCTAAACTGAATGAGGTTTATATATTGAGAAGCCAATATCAGTATCAATAGACTAGCGTTTGAACAATGCTTGGTAGCTTGCAGTATCCAGATACATTTACATGCCTCGATTCTTCCTGTATTATAGAGACTATTTCCTTCGTGGAGACAGGAAAACTAAAGCTCCCAAGGTTAATGGGCTAACCCAAGGCTGGTAAGTGATGAGACTAACCTATTTGGGTGCCTATCATGTGTAAAGCCTTGATACATTCACATACAATTGCTTAGTTAGACCTTGCAGTATGAAGGTCACCATTACTCCTCCTGTTAGTCAATAGGGGGATTTATCCAGGCTTTCTAAGCAAAAACCTATTCTCACCCTGCATCCCTGCTGAGTCTGCCTTCCCTCTTGTTCCAGATTCATCATTTCTATTCCAGCTATTGCTGTGTTCTGCTTGCATGTCAAAGGTACTTGTTGAATAAATTTATGCTCGAAGGTCTCCCCTGAGGCTCTGGGCACAGGTCCATACTGTGCAAAGTTATTTTCTGACAAGTTCTCCCCAGAGCACTGGTCAGTGAGAAGTGGAAACTGGTCTGTTCCTTGGGGTAGACACTTACAAAGCTATGTATATTTTTCACGTCAGATATGCCTCAGGAGTGTAGACGGTACCAAATGTTGGGAATGTGAAACAGTCTGTGCGCTACACATCTGATGGGATGGTTTGCTCACTATCATGGTGTCTTAGTCAGGGTTTCTATTCCTACACAAACATCATAACCAAGAAGCAAGTTGGGGAGGAAAGGGTTTATTCAGCTTACACTTCCACGCTGCTGTTCATCACCCAAGGAAGTCAGGACTAGAACTCAAGCAGGTCAGGAAACAGGAGCTGATGCAGAGACCATGGAGGGATGTTTCTTACTGGCTTGCTTCCCCTGGCTTGCTCAGCTTGCTTTCTTATAGAACCCAAGACCACCAGTCCAGGGATGGCACCACCCACAAGGGGCCCTCCCCTCTTGATCACTAATTGAGAAAATGCCTTACAGCTGGATCTCATGGAGGCATTTCTCCAACTGAAGCTCCTTTGTGATAACTCCAGCCTGTATCACGTTGACACAAAACCAGCCGGTACACACGGTTTCAGCCCTCTCTTCGGTGCCCGTGAATCCTATGAGTGCCGTTGTCTCGCTCAAGTGGCTTGTGATCACGGAGGAAGTCTCAGTGATCACAACCCCTGATTAGGATAAGGCGTCACTCGGTGTCTTTTTGACTAGGATGGGTGCCTGGACACCTGCGCATCTAGGCTGCCAGCTTCCAGCACAGCGGAGGCGGGGCTTCAGCCACACATTTGGACTTCATTCCGAGGCATAGCTCCTGCTCTCTGCTTTTCAAAGTTGTCCTCCGGAGACGTGAACGCTTGCAGGCTGCCCTGTGCTCCACTGTCTTGTTTGCTTTCTCGATCGGGTCTTTGTCTGTTTATACCACGATTTATCTTCTTCCTTTGGCTGTCTCCCTGCCCGTGCCTATCTTCTTCCTCTCTTTTAGAAGCGACCTGATAGAACTTTGAATTAATACGCACGTGGATACGTGTGTAATTATTTTTTTTAGTGAATATATTCTTCATTTACATTTCAAATGTTATTCCCTTTCCTGGATCACCCCTTCCCAGAAAATCCCCAACCCATCCTCCCACCCCCTACTTCCATGAGGATGCCTCTCCACCCAACCCACTCCCACTCCCACCTACCCATGCCTCCTTCGATTAACGCATGCTGGGGCATCTATCTAGCCTTCATAGGACCAAAGACCTCTCCTCCCACCGATGCCCGACAAGGCATTCCTCCGCCATAAATTCGGCTGGAACCATGTGTACCCCTTGGTTTATGTAACCATGTAACCCTGGGGTGTCTGGGTGGCCGACATCATTGTCCTTCCCATGAGGCTGCGAACCCCTTCAGCTCCTCCAGTCCTCCCTCCAACTCCTCCATTGGGGACCCCACACTCAGTCCAATGGTTGGCTGCTAGCATCTGCCTCTGAATCTATAAGGCTCTGACAGGGCCCCTCAGGAGACAGCCACATCAGGCTCCTTTCTGTGTGTACTTCTTGGCATCCACAATAGTGTCGGGGTTTGGTGACTTTTTATAGGATGAATCCCCAAGTAGGACAGTCTCTGGATGGCCACGTGTGTAATTCTTATAAAGGGTCTTGATGCAAATGCTCTTTTAAAAAGAAAGTTTATTTTATTTTAAAGTATGTGTATGTGTCTTTGTATGGATAGGTGCACGCAGGTACCTGGAAGCTACAACAGGACATTGGGTGCCCTGGAAACTAGATTTACAAGCAGTCGTGACTCCTGGATGTAGGTGCTGGGAATTCAACTCCAGTCTTGTCAATATCAGCAAGTGCCGACGCGTCGTCTCTCTAGCCCCTTCTGCGAACGCGCTCGAACCGTATCCGGTCTACTCCATGATCTCCTAGTATGGATACACGAACCACCCTTCTGACTTTCTGAGCACAGAACTGAACAGGTAGAGAGGCTTTTGGTATGGTCACGCTCTCACTACCTCTACTGAGAAGTCCTGGGCCTCCAAGCAAAGGAGTGGCCACAGGAAAGGCTAGAGACCTAAGCTCTATGGAGTCGATCTTGGTTTGAAAAACTAAATTTCAGGTGCCAAACCTAGAGCCTGTCTAAGCGGCTGGTTCGATACATCTCCACAGGAAGATGCAAGTGTGCCTTCCGTCTGCCGGCTTCCCATCTGCACCGTGTGCCATATGTTTAAACGACAATGTCAGAACGTCTGCTCAACATCTAATTGAGGTAGCCTCTTACAGCGAGGAGTCACAGTAACGCGCTAAAGTTATATAGGATGCGGTAACCAATGGGGAAACGTTATCTGAGCGAGATGTGAAAACACCAGACTGCACTTAGATTCATCCTGTTCTTCTCTCAGTTGGTCAGCAAGTCTGCCCGGCAGGAACTGGACCTTTGGTGGCTGTTGTTAGAACAGAAGCCCGGGTGTGGGATGAAACTTGGGATGCGGAAAAGATTTGGGGGTAGGGGAATCTGCATTAAAATTATGGCTTTAGGTAAAAATATGTATTTTTGTATAAACAGGAAAATCTTGCAAATGCTTTTTTTTTTTTAAACTTTCTAACAGCACTATAACTTGGGATTTAGACTTTGCAAATATAGGGCAATATCACACGCATTCACACCACAGAAATATAATTATACATGAATAATATTTTTTCACAGACTTGCTCTCTCAACTCTGAAACTTACTTTTCACAACATCACTAAACACGCAAATGGGAATTGTTTGTGATTAGTTTGAGGAAGGGTGCCAACTTTGAAGTCCTAAACCTGGATCTTGATTTATATAACTTAAGAGACTCTGAAGCTTTGTCTTATAAGTTAGAACATATCACAGATATGGTATGACTATCTTAGGAAGTATCCTAAATGGCAACTCTTTTTAACTATTCTAAAAATATCTTTTATAGATTAAATATCTATATTTTACCACCTGCCCATAACCTTAAATCTGTGTGTATTATTAGATATTTAGTTAGGCCATGAAATATTCCACTCTCATGTAAATACTGAGAGCTGTGACTTTTAATGAGAATGGAACATCAGGGATTGAGTTCTTCTAGACACATGGATGGAATCAGATATCCTGGGGAAAGTATAGGAATGTCTATATACATCGTCATATATGTGTCTGTGTGTATACTACCATTGCTCATTAGGTGTTAGTAATTCCCAACCCAGATGTCAATCAACCCTGTCACAGGGGTCGCTGAAGACCATCGGAAAACACAGATATTTATATTGTGATTCATGACAGTAGCAAAATTACAGTTGTGAAATATTTGGGTGAAATGTTCTGTAAATATGTCAGATTATCTGACTTCTAAGGTCTGTTAGCTCCAGTATCGCTATGTCTAGTTTTTGTCTGGATGATCTGTCTATTGGCAAGAGTCAGGTATTAAAGTCTCCCACTATCAGTGTGTGAGGATCAGTCTGTGATTTAAACTGTAGTAGCGTTTCTTTCACAAACTTTGGTACCCTTGTGTTTGGGGTATAGGTGTTAAGAATTAAAACATCTTCTTAGTGGATTTTTCCTTTGTACTGTCCTTCCTTATCTCTCCTTATTAGTTTTGGTTTGAAGTCTATTTTGTTAGACCTTAAAATGACTACATCAGCTTGCTTTTGGGTCCATTTGCTTGGAATATCTTTTTCTAACCTTTAGACCCGAGGTTATATCTGGTCAGGTCTTCGTTGGGTACATGTTTTGTTCCTTGGCTTCTGTTCCATTTCTGGGTTTTGAGAGATGGTGGTGGCTCTGTGTTGCCTGGTGGGAAATTATTCTGGGGTCCTAATAGGTGTGTCTGCTGGGGCTTCCAGGTTCATTGTGTTTCTACCATCTGATACTTAGGGGTGGGGATGGGTGGAGGGTGCAGGGTTCACAGGAGAGATGAACGTAGGGTATTCCATTAGAATTTGCTTGGTCTTCTGTGAATGGGGGCAGACAGGAGAGGCCATAGCGGGAGTCTGCTACAGAGCTAGGGATGAGACTGGGGCATTGGACTTGGAGAAATAGAAGGATAGGTGAAGATCTGCACTTAGCCTACTTACTTCCCTGGTCAGAATGGCCTGTGGGTTCCTAGAAAGTGCCTGCTAGAGTTGGGGGCTGAGATAAGGCACAGGGAGGGAGGTTTGGAGGGAATCTGTGTGGTCAACTAGAGAGGGGAAGTGGGGGAAGGGAGGCTCAGGTGGTTTTTCTGCAGAATTTGAAAATGAGGCTGGGGGATGGGAGTTGGAGAAGCTAACCTACCTGCTTCCCTGGTCAGTGTGGCCTGTAGAATTTTTTAAAATTCATGTAATCCCATTTTCCAATTCTTGGGAGTATTGCGTGTGTTGGTGGAATTTTTACAGAATGTTCTTACTTTATCTTATCTCTTAAAATATCTTCTTCTAAAAGCTTCAAAGCTTCGCGTCCCGTGTTAAGGACTCGGGCCTATTTTGGACTAGTTTTTGTGCATGGTGAGGGATATGGATCTAGTTTCTTCACGTTACCTATGGATATTCAGTTTTCCCAGCACCATTTGTTGAAGATGATGTCTTTCCTCTGGTATTTGTTTGAATATTAATGAAAGGTTAGGTGTTTATAGTTTTCAGGATTTATCTGTGGATCTTCTAATCTACTTTGTCTACTCCCTGAGTCTGGTTTTCTGTTGGCTCGATGCTGGCTCAGGTATTATGGCTTGATATTTTTCCCTTAAGAAATCCTGAATGCCAAGCCAACAGTATGTTGTTCTCTGGTGCCAGGTAAATAGTATCTATACTATATATAGGCTTTGAACTTGGTGAATCCCTGCTGAGGGCTTTCATCAGGCAGGAACTTTGTGCCTGAGAGGCAGTTGCTATCACTGATTAGCTGCTCCTTCTCTTGTCTGCGCTTCCTGTCTTGGAGTCTCCCTTGAACCACCTGGGATCTGCAGCTCCTGCCACGACATATTTTCTAACAGGGGCCGCAGGAACTGCATGTTTCAACTCCTTCTCCTCAGACCCACCTCTAGCCATCGAAAGGGCTTTCAACCTCTTTGAAATGTGGCAGGCAGCCACTTTTAGCCATAGTCTGTGTCTTACTCCTAGTGGCTTTTGTGGACAGTCTGCAGAGCCGATCCTCAGAGAGTTGAACGTATGTGGTTCTTAAAATTATAAACTAGGAGTTTCCATGACCCACATCTTCTGTTTTGAGTTAAAATTTATTTTGGAAATCAATGCTGGAAAATGAGTTCCTTTAGATCATTGCTGTGTTGAGTGTGGTCTACTTCGAGTTGTAGTAACCGGCTTACCCTGTGGGGATTCATAACAACGCAGAAACCTGGGTCCTGTCTGAGTCTGCTGAATCGGCATCTATACTTGATGAAAACTTCTTGTGATCCTTGCGTGTATTGGGACTTGAAAAGTAGCCATTCTGGATGATTTACACCTGACACCTCAATGAAGAGACAATGACACATTTATGGGAAAATTTAAAAGCATCAAGAATATACATATTCTTGATGCTTTTACTATCTATATCTATATCTATATATCTATCTATATCTATAGCTATCTATCTATATATATATGTATATATATATATACACACACACATATATATATATATTTCAGCCCCAAAAAGAGCATCTTACTTCATGTGAAATTCATCCCTAAGACAAGGGTGGCCAGGATCACTCCTACTGTCTAAAACCAATTAAACAAGGTCATCCAATATCACTAGAGAAAGGAGCATGAATCAGAGAAGCAGCCACATCGGGGAGATGCTTCTGTGACATAGCACTTCTGTGTAAGTGTGAGAATCTGAGTTCATTTTCTCTGTACCCACATAAGTTAGGCGTGGTGGCACAGATCTACAATCCCAGCACCCAGGGCATGGGAAAGAGGCAAGGGGACCCCAGGGGCTTTCTGGCCAGTCGGTCTAATTGACACAGCAGGCTTCAGGTGCAGAGAGAGGTGATCTTTAAAAACAAAGATGGAGAGAAATAGAGAACGGGACCTGCTGGTGTCTTCTGACATCCATCCATGAGCACAGGTGACCCTCTATATGTCTACACAGCATACAGAGCAAAGGGAGAAGTCACCTGTTTTTATAGGTCACATGAAAGTGAACCTGGGTAAGGTTTTTCGGTCTCTGAAAACACTGCCTAAACACTTAAGTCCTTAAAGTAGCAGAGTTTAAACTTAGTGTAGCAGGGAAGCTGGCGAGAGGGTTCAGTAGGTTAAAAATGTGTGTCACAAAACTCTGATGACTTTCGTTTAATCTCTAGAACCCACAGTGAAAGGAAAGAACCAATTTCTAAAAGTTGACCTCTGACCTCCACATGTGCCCTATATATGTGTGTACTCCTACCATGCACGCGTATACACACACCAAATAAAACTGAAATACATATAAAATTAGCATATGGAAAGCAATAAACTTCATATGTAAAAGAATAACCAATAAACTATAAATATTTATTTTTAAATTGATAGAATACCTAAGCAGACATCTAATAAGAACTGATCAAAATGTATGGGTACAATTTTCCTCAAATACATAGAAATAGTAATGGAGATAGAAAGACAGACTGAATTTGAATAAGAAAATTCATTATCATAAAAATATACACATCAGGTTTCTCCCTTGAAGTTTAACAAATTGATTATATATTTTATTTTGAACACTAAATATAAATAGCTTAGAAAACCTTAAAAAGAAAAAAAAATAATGAGTACAAACTCAGTTTTAAGCCAGATGTTAAAGCACTTTTTTTATTTTTTTATTTTTTTTTTTTTTAGCAAACTAATTTATTTTTCAGAGTCTAAAACCTTCTGTGAGCAGCCTCCCTGGTGTGCGTGGAGCTGCATCTTGGAGTCGTGGATGCGTACATCACCAGCTTCGCCACGGTGGCTGTAGCTCTTGCCATCAGGGTGCAAAGCATCACTGTTGATAACTCTTCTTCAAAGACCAAATGGGAGACCCTGGCCTCAAACCTGTCAATCCTGGTGGAGACTGTGGTTCTATCTCTGGCTTCTTGACCACCTCTCAGCACCACATGGTCATAGTTGGGAGAGAGTGTAGCTGAGTGGATGGGGCATTGTGTTTGGAAAGTCTTCTGCTATTCAAAACTCATGGAGTCCAATTGCTTAGCTGTGCTGTCACCTTGGATGTAGTGACAAACATGACCGTGTCTCTAGGCAACTGGATGACACTGACTTACTGTGGTGCTCTTTAACATTAACCAAGACCTCTCCAGCCTTGGCACTATGCTGACTGAGCTCTTTCCATTCTCATGGCCTGCAATGATGTGCATCCCCAGAGGCCCCCAAACAGCACGGTGATCTTGGAATCATTACTGGGTATCTTCTTCTTCTTCTTTTTTAAATTAATTTATTTATTAAATGTAAGTACACTGTAGCTTTCTTCAGACACACACGTCTCATTACAGATGGTTGTGAGCCACCATGTGGTGGCTGGGATTTGAACTCAGGACCTCCAGAAGAGCAGTCAGTGCTCTTAACCGCTGAGCCATCTCTCCAGCCCTGCTGGGTATCTTCATGTAGGACTCATTGCTGTTGATCTGGCTTGGATCCGATAGATCAAAGAAGCTCACAAAACATTGATATCCCATTTTCGTGTCTGTGGAGAACATGAAGATATTAGCCCTGAAAGTCAATGCCACGAGCTCGGACAGCTGAGTTGACCTTGAGTAGAACCAGCTGCTTCCCTGTTTCACAATCCTAGAGACAACAGCTGTTGCCGACCGAGCCAGTAAGGACATGTGTAGTGTCCCTGTCAACATGCGCACACGGCACAGCTCCAGTATGACCCATGTAGGTGCCTAGCCTCTCGTCATTCGCAGAACACCACACGCTGACCATAGAGTCTGTGGTCAGGGTGAAGAGGAGGTCTACTCTACAGTTGTGCTTGATCAGCATGATAGACCACTCATGGGCCTGCAGCAGTATGGGATTCATCTTGGTGGTGACGCAGAGCCAGATGTTAGAGCATTTACTAAGTCTCTATAATTAGAAGACAATTGTATTGACAAGTGAGTAAGTTGGCGACCAATGGCACCAAATAGAAAATCCAGAAATAACCCTAAGTTATTCGCACATGGGGCTTTAGACTCCAAGGAAGGCTGCTTCTGAAATCTGTGGAGAAATCCAGGCTTTTCGTAAGCCATATTGGGAAAATGGACCTCCACCTGGAAAAGATGGAAATGACATCATCCCGTATACTCCACACTAGTCTGCGAGTCCAAATGCTGGAGGGAAGCATGGAGTCTTTCCTTTCATAAAGGTCTGAGACATTTCCCCAAACTTAGGGGAAACTTAATTATTTTAGTTATATTTTAAAAGTTCTGTGTGGAAAGTAAGCCAGTAAGCAAGCAACCTAAAAATCTAAGCAAGACGGTAGTGCTGTCTGGGTAAATAACTGTAAGTTCTCATATCAACCAAAGGCTAAAATCTCTAACACCTGATGAATTTCTATAAATTGAGAAGGCAAATAACATCTTGTAAAAACTGGGCAGGAAATCCACATACAGTTCACAAGAAAAGAAATGCAAATGGACCTTCCAGATGTGATAAGATGCTCCAGTCAGCTCCTCTCGAGAGAGGGGAAATTGAAACTACATTAAAATACCATGTCTGCCCTATCAGCCTGGCAGAACTCCAAGGGCTTCACAATGGGACTGGCAAGGCTGGAGAGAAATTGGCATTCTCATGTATTGTTGATGAGGTAAAAGCCCAGAGGAGGTTACATGTCCATTATCAGAGTTCCACATGCATTTACATTTTGACCCATTAATTCCATGGCAAGACATCTTTCTTATAGAGTAATGGGTGGGAAATACGGAGTGGCACATAAACAAGACAATTCAATTTGTGTGTGACAGCAGACTGGTAAACAGCCCTCGCCCAATGCCAAGGGCAGGCTTAAAACAAACTCTTACCTAGCCACACAATGGAGGAAGGTTCAAGGGCAGAAAATGCCTGTAATATGCCATTCTTTATCTGAGAATTTGGGTACATGCTTCATCTGTTTATATTAATAAGCAATGGATGGAAAAAGCCCAGGCTACTGAAAAAGGCTCGGGCAGGGCGGGGCGGGGTAGAGAGGAGGGTAACAGGGCTGCGGGGATGGAAATGGCGGTCTGAGCTTCTTTAGATATACCTTGTTATATTTCTGTACTTAGCGGAATGTTGGAACCATGCAGTAAACACTTTCACCTGATACTAAAGTAAAATCGGGTAAGTATGAAGAAAACAAGAAGAAATGAAGATTTTTTTTAAAATGTTATTTTATGTATATGAGCACACTGTAGCTGTCTTCAGACACACCAGAAAGGGGCATCCGATCCCATTACAGACTGTTGTGAGCCACCATGTGGCTGCTGGGAATTGAACTCAAGACCTCTTGAAGAGCAGTCGGTGCCCTTAACTGCTGAGCCATCTCTCCAGAATGAAGATGTTTTTAAGTAGTGAAAATAAGAAGCAAAATTTAAAAACAAAAACCCGTATTTCCAATTTGTGGGATTGTGTCTCAGTCACACAGAGGAACACTTCATGTGACTTTAAGGCACATGCATGTTCAGATATTCACAGTACAATATACCCCAAGGACCAAAAGCACCTGAAAATCATATTGCATTCAGTAGGCATGTTGGTAATGCTTATATGCATATTGTTATTTCAGAGCCATGATAATCGAATGAAGTAAGTAACTCTGTGCTGTCATTTAGCAACAAGATTTTTTTTTTCAGGATAAAGAGATACATATAGAAAATTAGTGCAGTTAAATGAAAATCTTGGAGTCTGGAAATATATGAACTCATGATATTTTTGTTCCTAAGAACAAAACCGGTGGCGAGCCGATGTATCTGCCAGTACAAGATGGCGCTGGTTTCCTTGGTAAACAACTTGATGCAAGCGCAGTATTGTGGCAGTAGGACTCAGCTTTCCCGGGTCAGCCTCATGCTAATTAGGTGACTCTCCATCTGGCCAATCAGAGTATGACAGCTAGGCACAGAGCACCCAGGCGGCAATAGCTCCAGTATATAACGCGGCACATTATTGGGCTTGGGGTCCCCAGGTGAAGAAAACAAGGAAGTCCTGAATAAATTGCTGCATAGAAGAACCTGGCCGTGTTGCGTCTTTCCTTGCAGGTCGAGGTTGGGCGCGACAAAAACCAATAGGAAACCCAGCAAAACTTACTTTCTAATTGTGGGTATTGACAGGGCTTAGCTGCTACTGCATCATAGCAGCCATTAATATCTTCAGCTAGTTCTCCGTCTCTAAATACCATTTCCTAAGATTCCATGGAGAGCAAAGAAGGCAGCTAAAACAGCAAGTGTTTCTGGAAATTGTTTAGAAGCCAACTTGAGGTGTCTCCCACTGGCCACGATGAGACTATTTGAGCATCCAAAAGGGTGATGACTATAATGGCTTTAAAAAGTCAAATGCAGGACGGAGAAGAAGATGGTTCACTGGGGAAATCACTTGCTGCGCAGTTGTGAGGATTTGAGTGGACATGCTCAGAACCCATGTACAAGCCAGGCATGAACACTTGCACGCCTGTAATCCCAGCACAGGGCACGGGAGGCAGAGACAGAAGAATCTGTAGGTGTTTTAGGTACAGCTCTCCTGGTATACACAGCGCAAACACAAGAGACTCTGCTTGAAATAAGGCAGAAGGTGAAAACCAGTAACTAGGGTTATCCTTTATTCTCTTCATGATGCATAAAAAGAAGTACATATATAACACATGTATCTCTCATGTTCATTCATGATATGTACATATGTATCACACACATACAAGATGTGTGTGGTTTTCCCTGTGTGCATCTGCACTTCCTGTGTGTCTGGTACCTGTGAAGGTCAGAAGAGGGTAAAGGATCCTCTGGAACTGGATTTACGGAGGGTTATAAACCACCCTGTGGTTGCTGTGAATTGAACCCAGATCCTCTGCAAGAGTAGCTAGTGCTTTTAACCACCAAGCTGTTGCTCAACGAATAGAGGATTCTAAAAATGTAAAGTATATTAAAAGCTCATTTTTCATAGAGAAACAAAAATTAATTGGCAACCCTTGAAAACAGTTAGATTCCATTTCAGTGTTTTGAAAGCTTATGAGGAAAAGGACAAAGCCCATTTCCTCCGATTTCATGAACCAACTTGCCACAGTGCATTTAGTGGAAAGGTTAATCTGTACAGAAGAATTTTTAGCTGAGGGGGCTGAGACTACTAGAATTAGAAACAAACAAACAAAACCAACTAAATTTGCAGCCATAAGGGAGTTGTGGATCTCTAGTAGCCGCTGGAGTCACTGGGTGAAGGATGGATGGAGACCCTTCCAAGATGGCTCAGGCAGCCACATCTATGAACTCAGTCATCTTAACCAGAAGGGGTGGCAACCAGATGTCAATGCTTTCTGAAGTAACATGATAGCAAGTGCCCAGAACCACTTCCAAATACTCCCCCCACCCAAAGCATTCAAATGAAACCGGTCCTCACTGGGTGTGGTATTGCAAATCTTTAACCCTAGAGCTGGGTGGCAGAGGCAGGCAGAACTCCTTGAGTTACAGACCAGCCTAGGCTACCTAGTGACACCCTGGGGTTTGTGGTAACCAAACCCCAACACACACACACACACACACACACACACACACCCCAGAAACTTTACATCTATAGCTGCTGGAACACAAAAAAATTGAACACATGAAAGACACTACCAGAAGGCAACTGGCCAACCCAAATGAGGTGAATTTACCAGCAACTTCATTTCTTTAACAATTAAAGGCATGAGAAAAAAAATGTGGGTAATGGGAATTATCAATTAGTAGACTTAAGAGACCAATTAGTGAAGTACAGTGTGTGGGGTTTGTTTGGATCCCTACTCTAGCAAACCAATTATAAAGACATTTATGATGCAAGCAGATTTTCATCATTAACATATACAGAGGTGTAGTATAAAATATATCATTAAAATTACCACGGTATTCACTCTTAGTTGTGTGGTCACTTCAGAGGTGTCAGTACATTGTAGTGCAACCATCACGACGATCCAGCTCAGAACTATCCTTTTATCTTCCCCGCTGGCAAAATGTTATTGAGCATTATGTAAAGATTATTCTTGTATTGAATTATTCAAATCTGGTCACAGTCCAGACATGGCATAGGAATGCTTATTCTAAGAATCTCCTGCCTCGATGTTGTGTAAACATTGCTCCCCAGTTATTCTTTGATTGGTCAATAAAAGGCTGATCAGCCAATGACTGAGCAGAGAAGAGAATAGAGCTGGACTTCCAATCACAGCCAGGGGAAGAGGAGGAGGAGGAAAAGGAGGAAGAGGAGGAAAAGGAGGAAGAGGAGGAGGAGGAGGAAGAGGAGAAGAGGAGGAGGAGGAGGAGGAGAAGAGAGGAAGGGAGGGAGGGAGAGGGGGAGGGAGGGAGAGGGAGAGGGAGAGGGAGAGGGAGAGGGAGAGGGAGAGGGAGAGGGAGAGAGAGAGAGAGAGAGAGAGAGAGAGAGAGAGAGAGAGAGAGAGAGAGGAAGACTCTACCATGACCACAAAGTGAGGGTCCAGGAGACACCATGAGAACGTACGCGGAGCAGAGAGAGCCAGATGGATACTACAATGCAAGTATCTCAGGGTTTTTGGCTGGGAAGAAGCCTGATTAGTCTAGAGGATTGGAATAGATTAATATCTGCTCAATTATTATGTCTTAAAGCATGTGAAATAAATCTCTTGTGAATGTCTCAATTATTTGGGAGCTAGCTGGGTTAGAGAAAAAAAATTGCCACCTTGAAATTAGCAGTAACACCTCCCAGACTGAAGTTCTGTATCCTCTGGACTGTAAATCTCCAGCCCCCGAGAACCACTGCTTTTCTTCCTGAGATCGTCCCACACGCCCCCACTTCCTTCTCTCTTACTATTGGTTGGCTTCCCATTGCATAGCGCTTTCCGTGTTCATGCACGTCTTCCGGCGCTGCTTTCCTTCATTACTAAAATTTGCATGATATCCCGTTGTATGATTGCACTGCATTTGATTTACTCATCAATTTATCTATGGGCAACTGACTTCTACTTTTTCACTCCTGTAAATACAGGTAAGCAGACATCCATCCAACTCTCTGCTTTCGATTCATTTGGACATATCCAGGGAGGAGAGGGTACGCGGTCACCCTCTGCGTTTGACTTTTGAAGAATTTGCCGTCCTGTTTTCTAGCGTCAGTCCTGATTAAAGTTTTTACCAGTCACGTGCACATATTTCCATTTCTCCTTAATCTCATCAATTTTCCCTCTTCTGTTTTGATAACTGTTGTCCCAATGGAAGTGGTATCTTATTGTAGTTTTGACCAGTGATATTGATCACTTATTAATTTTCTTATTAGTCTTTGCATATTTTCTTTAGGAAAATGTCTATTCAAGTCCTTTTTCCATTTCGAAATCAAGTTTGTTTTTATTGTTGAGTTTAGGGGTTCATTATATGGTACAGACATTAAGCCCTTATCAAATGTGTAATTGGCAACCCTGTTGATAATAGTTTTATCCATAAAATTAAAAATTATTCTGAAGTCCAATTGGTCTTTTTTAGAAAATCTAAAATATCAATGTTAAGTTGTCACTGTAACATTTTATAGTGTGGCTGTAACTGGTCTTTCTATGTATACCCCAGTTCCCAAATGACTTGGAGGCTTGCTACATTCCTTTATGAATGCCTAGGTCATATGCTAGGCTTCTTTCCACTAGCTTGTAACTCAATTATCCCATTTATGCTAATCTAATTTCTGCCATGTGGCTGGTTACCTCTCCTTAGTTTCATAGGTCTGACTTCCTCCACGTCTAGGTGGCAAATCCTCTCGTTCCTGAGCCTTTCCCAGAGTTCTTCTCTCTCTGCCAGACGTCCCACCCTCTCCTATAGGCCATAGGCTTTTTACTTTGACCGATCAGAAGGTGTCTTAGGCAGACAAGGAAAGACAGAGACACATTTTCACACCGTGCATATAAGCATTATCCCTAATATAGTCATTAAGTTTAATGTTTGATATATTTTTAAAAGTTTCGGGTAATGGTGCTAGTCAAGAATTCAACTTCAGACTCTCTTCCTGGGATCCCCAGTGGTCACCCCTGACCTAACTCAAGGAAATGGGTGGAGCTGGAAAAAATAATCATCCTGAGGGAAGTAACGCAGACCCCAAAAGATAAATATGATATGTATTCTTTTATACATGGAAGTTAGCTTTTAAGCCTTGATAGGCATGCAAGTATAGGAAAAACCACATATTAACCACATTAAAATACATACACAGAAGAAATCTAAATGGAGTCAAAAAATAACGGGATTGACAAGCCCCTACTAGAAATCTCTGCCACCAAGTAAAACCCCCAGTACCAAGAATGGGTTGTAACTGCTCCTCCACCAGCCGAGCAAGATGCCCAAAGGAAAGAAGGCCAAGGGGAAGAAGGTGGCCCCGGCTGCTGCCGTCGTCAAGAAACAGGAGGCCAAGAAGGTTTGTTTGAGAAAATCCTTTGTTTGAGAAAAGGGCTAAGAACTTCAGCATTGGGTAGGACATCCAGCCCCAAAGAGATCTAACAGGCTTCATCAAATGGCCCCGCTACAGCAGGCTGCAGCAACAAAGAGCCATCCTCTATAAGCGACTCTAAATACCTCCTGCCATTGACCAGTTCACTCAGGCCCTGGACAGGTCAACAGCTTCTCAGCTGCTTACGCTTGCCCACAAGTACAGGCCAGAGACAAAGTAGGAGAAGGAGCAAAGGCCGGTGCTGAGAAGAGAGCTGCTGGTAGAGGGGACGTCCCAACTAAGAGACCTCCTGTCCTCAGAGCAGGTGTCAACACAGTCACCACCTTGGTGGAGAGCAACAAGGCTCAGCTGGTGATGACTGCCCATGGTGTAGACCCCATTGAGCCATTGGTTCTCCTGCCTGCCCTGTGTCGAACGATGGGGGTGCCCTACTGCGTCATCAAGGGAAGGCCAGGCTGGGGCGCCTGGTTCACAGGAAGCCATGCACCGCTGTTGCCTTCACACAGGTTAACTGGGAAGACAAGGGTGCTCTGGCTAAGCGGGTGGAAGCTATTAGGACCAATTATAATGACAGATATGTCGAGATCCGCCGCCACTGGGGAAGCAACGTCCTGGGTTCTAAGTCTGTGGCTCACATTGCCAAGTTGGAAAAGGCAAAGGCCTTTTCCACTCGCCACTAAACTGGGTTAAATGTACACTAAGGTTCCTGTACATAAATATAATTACAAAATTAAAAAAAAAAAAGAATGGGTTGCAACTAATTGAATTGTTGGCCCAAAGCGGCCCTTTGGAAATCTCCAAATAATTCAGGTTTTTGACAAGGTTATTATTGGCTATTCCCCACAAACTGATGGCGAGGTCCTATGACTGAAGTCAAATCTTACATTTCTCATTCACCATGGAGAAGATAAGCTGGTGCCTAACTAGGGCCTTCACCCCTGGACTAGTGCTCCTGGTACTGGATGGTACTCAGCATGCTACCAGAAGGGGAAAGTAAGCACCAACCCAGCTACAAACCCTGCTATCTACAGTGGTGACCTGCCTGCGTGATGTGCTGGTGCAGCCGTGGTGCAGCAAACACTTTGTGAGAGTAACCAACCACTCCACGAGATAAAACCCATGCCTGACGCAGCTCAGGTGGCCAGGAATCTGAGACTCATTAGGCCAGGGACCTGGGGGAAAAGCAAATACTAATGTTCTGCTAAATGAAGATAGCAATACGATGATTCCTAATAACATTCTGCAATACATGAGTTCAGTGTCTTACGCAGCCGTCACCAAGAGATGGGAACTGACACAGGCAACTGGACAGTGTGCAAGGGTGAGAGACCTTGAAACACTCTGTCCTAAATGGGTTCATCAAATGCCTCCCCTCAGGGTTCAGGGAACTTTGTAGAAAGGGAGTTGGAAAGATCGAAAGAGCCCGAGGAGATGGATGATACGAAGGAAACGGTGTCTTCCAGACACCACAGGACAGTGCACATATGAACTCACAGGCACTGTGGTAGGTAGCATGCACAGGGCCTGCACAGGTCCAAACCGGATCGGCTCTCAGTGCTAAGATGGGGAGGCAGACTTGACACAAAAGGAACTCAGAGGTAGTTTTGGAGATCTTTTGTCTCTTACTGCTTTTTGTTTTTGCTGTTGTTTTTGTTTTTAAATACCTTATTTTAAGATTTATTTTATTTATATGACTACATTGTAGCTGTCTTCAGACACACCAGAAGAGGGCATTGGATCCTATTACAGATGGTTGTGAACTACAAGGTGGTTGCTGGGAATTGAACTCCAGACCTCTGGAAGAGCAGCCAATGCTCTTAACTGCGGAGCCATCTATCCAGTCCGTTTTTAAATACCTTACTGGTCTTTTGCTGTACCATAGTTTCTAATTTTGAGTTTTTATGCTCTCTCTCTCCTCTCTCCCTCCCTCCCTGCTCTCTCTTTCTCTTTCTCTCTTCCCCTCCCTCCCCCCTCCCTCTCTTTCTCTCTCTCTCTTTGTCTTTCTGTGTGTTTCACTCACATGCTACTTATAATCTTTCTTAGTTTTTTGTTTTTGCTTTTTGTTAGTTAGTTTGTTTTGTTTATCTTTTTTATTTGCCTCTCTCTTTGAGAGAAAGAGATAGAGAGAGAGAGAGAGAGAGAGAGAGAGAGAGTGAGTTGGAAGGATGGGAGGTAGGAGTGATGGGGAGGAGATGAGGGAGGAGAGATTGTGATCAGAACATATTGTCTGGAAATAACTTTATTTTCCATTAAAAATAAAATTATATTAAAAAGAGATCCCAGCTTCAAAAATTTTAATCTGTGGATATCTAGTTTTCTTAGCACCATTTAAAATGACAGCTTAAGAATTTCATGCATCCATATATTTTCATATAGTCCACCCCATTCCCACCATCCACTACTTCTCCATCCCTCCATTCCCACGATTCCCTCTGAATTTCATGTATTTTTTTTTTAACCCACTGAATCCACTTAGTAACATCAGTGTATGACTGAATGGAAGACTATCTACTGGACCATAGAAGCCTCTCAGAGCCAAGCTCATTGATGAAAGCCAACTTCCTCCCCAGCAGCCATCAGTCACCAATACCCTCCCCTCAGCTAGTCGTACAATCTCATAACCACTTTCCTTCTCCATGTTTGGATTTTGTCTGGCTTGATCATGTGTAGGTCTTACTATTGCCATGACAACTGCTATAAGTTCACATGTGCAACTGCCCTGCTGTGTCTAGAATACACTGTTTTGCTAAAGCTACTCACTGCCGCTGACTCTTACAACCTTTCCAATCTTCTCTTCTGTAATGATCCCTGAGCCTTGGGAGGAGGGGGGATAGTGTTTGGGGTTCTATTTTACCCCATTGACCAACACCTCAGGAAGAGGGTATCTCACTCTACATAGGTGGTCTAGACTCACTGTGTAGACCACATTGGTCTTGAACTCAGGGATCAATGTGCATCTGTGCTGGGATTAAAGGCAGGTGCCACCCCACCTGGCTAAATTCATTTTGTATGTTGCATATGTGCCCATTTTTGGAAGCTTCTACAGTAACAGGTTTCCATATGCTTTTTTCAAAGGGTTGTAGTACTAGTGACCCTCCAGATACCCGCTCCTCTACCATGTCCCCCCACTTACGGCTTCTTTTCCACTGTTTCCTGCCCTGTCTCCAAACCACCTGTTTTCTATTTCCTCTCCCTTGAGAGGCCCCAGGACCCACAGCCCCTTACTCCTGACTTGAATTCTGTAGGTATTTCGGTTTCAATATGCATATCTAAAGAGTCAAAGGTAGCATCCAAATATCAGAGTGACGTGATACTTGTCCTTCTTCATGCGGGTTATCTGACTCACTATAGCAGGTTTCAGTTCCATCCATTTAGCTGCATATTTCAGTCTTCTTAACTGGATGATATACTACTGTATAGATATACCATACTCGCTGCCTCCATTCCATGGCCATCATAAAGAACAACTCTGAACATGAATAAACAAATATCTGTGGAGTGGGGTATAAAATCCGTTGGGTATATGCCAAGATTGGTATAGGAGCATCATATGGTAGATCTATTATTTCTAGGTGTTTGAGGAATCTTCACATTGATTTCCATGTAGCTGCACCAATTTATGGTCCCACCAGTGAATAAGTATTCCCCTTTCCCCATATCTGCACCACCATTTATTGACTTTAAAGTTTTTTTAAAGTTATTTTTGACTGGGGTTAAGTGACATCTCAAAGCAGTGTTGATTTTCATTTCCCTGATGCTATTGATATTAAAGATTTTAAAAATTATTTTTGTATATCTTCTTTTAAAAACCCTCTGCTTAGTTCCACATTCCAGACTTTAATTGCATTGGGGTTTAGTTTTTTGCTTTGTTCTAGTTCTTTGTATATTCTAGACATTAACCCCCAGCCGGATGCATAGCTGATAAAGATTTTTTCTTATTCTATAGGCTGTCGCTTCACTCACATAGTGGTGTATTTTGCTATACAGACATTTTTTTTTTTAGTTTCACCGATCCCTTTTACCAATTATTGATCCTAATGTCTGTCCTACCAGGGTCCTGTTTGAAGTGGAAACTTAAGGGTTCTTTGGCAAGTCAGTTGTGTCGGATGGTGTTTTGCTGGGGCAAACACGTGAAGGTGCGTTTTCCTGAAGTGGACACAGGTGAAAGGCTAAGGCAGGCTTGTGAAGGAAATGTTTGGCTGAAGCAGACACAGGTGAAAGGATGTTCTGCTAAAGCAAGCACGTGAAAGGGACATGTGATAAAGGATTCTTTGATAATGACATGGATGTATTGGTGTGCCTTGTGTTATGTAGTTGAGTTCCATTTGTGGGGACTCTATGACTTCTGGTGGCATGCTGCAGTTTCTCGCCTCTTCTGTGGACAGGGGCTGTTTGGCAGAGTGATGTCAGCTGAGACAGACTCATATGTGGAGGACACGTGATGTTTGCTTGGCTTGCTGGTTCAGCTTGCTGTGCAACGCTTGTGGGTCTCACATCTTCACTGATCTTCGCTTCCCTGAGAGAGGCACAGCCAAGAGCTTCTCCTGGTGTCCCTCTGGGTCCCTCCTGCTGACCTGAGCAGAGGCTGAGACCTGGCTGTCTCTGCTAGGTCGTGTCACTGCTTTTGCTAACCTGACTCTACCGAACTGGACTGTTGGTGTATCCTTGAAATGTTTGCAAATGGATGGAGCTAGCGCTGCCTGCTAACCTGTAAACTGAACTGCTGATTGCCAGCTCTCTGCCGGCAGTCCTAGGCTGAGAGAGAACCCTGTCCAGCCCAGTCTCTCCAGGGCTGAAGAGGGATGGTGAGTGTCCTGGCTCAGATCTCCTGCCGTCGAGTTATTATTTCAGTCTTTTGTTTATATGGGGCTGAGAGAGGAAGTGGGTATTTTTTACTGAGGTGAGATGACATAGGGGGAGGGGAAGGGTAACAGAGGGTATGGGGTCACTGACAGAGCTAACAAAGTTATTCTATGTCAGCAGTAGCTAGGCAAAGGCAGGCTCAAGCAGGTCACCACTGAGTCACTCCAGTACGGAAGTGACCGAGACAGGTCTCTAAACTCAAGCAAAGGCTCAGGCTCCCTCACTAGGCCTCAGCATCTGGCCAAATAAGGCCCAACAGCCGATTTCCAGACAACACAGACCGGAGTTGCTCCAAAGAACCTTTCTAAACAGGTCCACTTCCTCTGGTGGGTGGTGGGTTAAAAGGGAGGTTAAAATGTTTAAGAACCATCATTAAAAATAAAGTTTGAAAAATGTAGTTATTCCTGCTCGGAAAGTCATTTCCCGTGCCCATAAGTTAAAGTGTATTCCCTGCCTTCTCATGTGGCAGATTCATGGTATCTGGTCCATGATCTAGTTGGAGTTGAGTTTTGTGCACGGTGAGCGATAAGGATTTACTTTCCTCTAACAGAGTTTCCAGTTTGACCGGCACCAGTTGCTAATGAGTCTTATCTTTTTTCCAGTGGGTAGTTTTAGTCTCTGTCAAAAAAAATCAGATGGCAGTAGGGGTGTGGGTCCCCATTTACATACTCAACTCTATTTCATTGATACATGTGTATAGATTTACGCCAGTATCCTGTGGGGGGAAAAAAAGAAAGCGCAGGGCCTGGCACACGCGGACTCGGGGCGGGGGGGTGGGGGGGGGAAGGGGGCACACACCAGGCCAGGCTGGTGGCGCGTGGGCCTCACTCTTGGGCCAAGGCAGCGTGCATATGCAGAGGACACAGGCAAGATGCACGCGTGCCTCAGCCTGACGGGGAGCGGGCGGTCACACCGCCGGCGGGTCTCCGCGTGTGGGGGCGCGAGGGGGCGCAGAGAAATGTCACGCAGAAGGCGGAGCCATTCTGATGTGGATTTCTCTGCCAGTTACCTGTGCTCACAGACTGTCTGCGTGCCTGAATCCCAGATGACGGCGCGTACCAGCTAGCTCTGCTAGCTCCGTATGGCGAGTCTAATAAGAGGCGGCCCATAGCTTTGATGTTTTATTATTAAGAAAATAGAGAAAAGAGATAGAAAGACAAAGGAAGAGGAGAAAATAGATAAGAAAAGCCATGAGCACGTGGAAAGGGGAGAAAATGGAGAGACAGAGAGATAGACAAAGAAGAGGGCTGGGGGAGAACAAGCAGGAGAGAGAGAGAGAGAGAGAGAGAGAGAGAGAGAGAGAGAGAGAGAGAGAGAGAGAACGAACGAAGTCAGGCTAGAACCTGGGGCGTGGCCACACGTCTCATTAAGGTCCCACAATATCCTACTGTATTTTTATTACTGTGGCTCTGTAGAATAACTTGAAATCTCTGGCAGTGTTTTTTGTTATTCAAGGTTGCTTTGACTATCCTGGGCCTTTTGTGTTTCCATATGAAATTTAAGATTATTATTCAAATGCATATGAGGAAGTGCATTAGACATTTGATGAGGATCCTGTTGTCACTGAAATTACCTTTGGTTGGATGGGCATTTTCACAATATTAATCTAGACAACACATGAGTGAATATGGAAGGGGGTTCCATCCTCAGGAATTGTCTGCTGTTTCCATTTTTCTTTTTCTTTTTTCCATTGTCTTAAAGTTTTTATTATGCAAGTTTTTCACTCCCTTAGTTTGTGTCCTAGTTAGGGTTTTTATTGCTGTGATGAAATAACATGATCAAAAGCAACACAGGGAGAAAGGGTTTATTTCATCTTGCACTTCCAGGTAACAGTACATAACAGAAGCAAGTCAGGGTAGGAATCCGACAGGAACAGAGACGGAGGCCATGGAGGAGTGCTGCCTACTGGATTGCTCTCTACTGCTTGCTCAGTCTGCTTTCTCATACCATCAGCAGCCTTGGGCTCATGGATGGCACCACCTATAATGTTTGGACCATATACATCAGTCAATTAAAAATATGTCCTACAGGCTTGCCTACCAACCAATATGGTGGGGGCATTATCTCAGTTGAGTTTCTTTTCTTAAATAACTCCAGGCTGTGTTAAGTTGACATAAAAACTAGCCAGCACACTATGTGAGTTCTAATTTCTTCAAAATAATACTTTTTGTTATTTGAGAATTCTACAATGTATTCTGATCATATGCATTCCCCTCCCCCTAGCTACTCCTAGATTGAGCTTCATCTCCCTACCCATCAAGTCAGTTTGTGTTGGCCAGCTACTCTTGACTGTAGAATCTATTATGGAGTGTGGTCAATGTAATACAGAGTTCACACCATTAAGGAAACTGCCTCTGCTCTTGCAAGCAGCCATTAAAGGCCAATAGCTCCTAAACTAAGGGAGGGATTACATTTGTACCTTGTATGCCCTGGTGCTGGGATTTTGTTGGCTTTGAGCTTGTGAGGGTCTTGAGCAAGTCATCACAATAGCTCTAATTGCCACTGTACTGCTGCTGTGTTAAGAACATACTGTTTCCTTGAAGTCATCCATCACCTCTGACTCTTACAATTTTTCCGTGCTTCTCCTCTTCAAAAGCCCCTGAGCCTCGAGGGGAGAGGTGTAATGGGAACATCCTGTCAGAGCTGCGTACTCTAAAGTCTCTTACTCTCAGCATACTGACCATTTGTGGGTCTGTATATTAACCATCGTTAATGGCAGGTTGTAGTTAGAAGGATGGTGCTTTCTGTGGGAGGTGTTCGGTACATGTGGTCCTAAGGCAACAGGGGTAGATTTACAGTATAGGTGGGCGTTACTACCCAGCATGCCCCAGGGCTCACGTTCTACTGGTTGCAGGGGTGGGAGATCTTCTTTTCTCCATTGAGTAGTCTTGGAACCCTTATCAAAATCATTTTGCAGTGTATGCAAGCGTTTATTGATACTGCCTATTTTAACTGCGGGAGTTGTCAAAATCACGACTAGTGAATGCTGTGGAGAAATTGGTATTCTTACCATGTTTAATAATATTTGTATGACTATATAACAAAAGGAAAACTTTATCAGATACAAAATATTTACTATAGTAGCAAATGGTTAATCTACTTTGAGCTCCCTCCTGGCGGGTGATCACATTTCTAGCCATCCGATAGAGTTGTCTGGATTCGTGAATGAAAGACAAACACGTGTCAGCTTTATTTTGATATGCTCAATGGCTGGGCACTTCCACATCTCCCCACAGCTAGCATATATGCCCCTCTGGTATTCCTTAGTTAGCACCTTTTAAAATGTACATTTCATCTCTGCTACTCCAGACCTAATAAGGGGAGTGGCCCCTGAGGCCACTTTCCCAGTTTCTTACAAGTTGGCAGGCTTTTTATTTCTGATATCTCTGCTTCCCCTTCCTGGAATGGTTTATCCTATGCCCCTCTCATGGCGAAATCCCTCTTCTTCTCCCTTGCATTTCTTGCCAGGGCATCCTAAAAGTTATGCTTCTTTCTCCCTGCCCAGATATGGGTTGTTGGCTCTTTATTGATCAATCAAAAACCAATTGGGGACAGGGACCCTCAGCATCTGGACATGCAGATTCCCATATGATTTTGGAAGCCTAATTAAGATAAAATATTAGAACCAATCCCTAACAATTTATGAATAAAATGTTACAATATTAAAAAGTTGCCAGCAGGGTGGGATGAGGTGGCAAGTTGACACAGTTGTATATGTGAGAACAGAGAGAAAACATTGCTGCACCTTTGCTCCGGGAAATGCCCAATTATCAGCCCCCTCCCAGCTTCCCTTGAATCCAAGGATTATAGACACACACACACACACACACACACACACAGTTGCTCCTTTTCAACTTACCTTCTGGGCACAATTGCTGGTATTATCTCTTGCCTTATCAGTTTCTTATTTCAGTATCTCCCACCTGCCCTAAACTTCAGTTGTTAAACTCTCCTGAGCATCTGCCTGGAGGGGCAGCCTGTGTGGCCACTCCATTTTGAAACCTCACATAGTTTCCCAGTTCTCCTTTCTCCAAAGCCTGGTGAACTCTGTCCTCCTTTCTTGCATCCCTCTGCCTCCAGGGACAGGCGTCCCTTCCACCCAGCAACTGGTCCACAGCTTTCTTTACTGATCAAGAACCAATTGGGGAACAGGACCTTAGCATCAGAACCAGAACCTCCCCCCCCCCTTAAAAGTTGATTACCAAATACTAAGAATTACTGAAGCTTGGTGGCGGGCATGTAGGATCCTATTACAGTTCTTCTTTTCGGTACATTTAGAAACTTTCAAAGAAAGAATTTGGAAATTTTAAAGTTTTTCTTTTTTTTTTTTTTTAAACCTGCTCAAAATGTCATGCAACCATAAAATTCCAGTTGACACCTCAAACTTGACATGCTCCTGACACTGCCCGGCAAGCTCACAACCTTACTTAGTATTTATCACCTTAGTTAATAGGCACTCATTACATTGCTGAGGACCAAACTATGGATGCATCCATGATTTCCATCCTACCTCATAGCAAACCTCTCATTTCTACATTCCAAACCACTTCTCTACATTTTTGCTGGTGTCTCTCTAGTCCACACCACCATCTCTTGCTTGAACAACTGCAGGGGCTCCTAAGAGTCAACTTATAATCCCAGCCTCTTATAAGCCTTTCTTTTTATTATTTCTATATAAATCTTTTAAGAAATGAAACAGGATCCCATCTGATCACTTCTTTTTATATGTGTGCGCGCGCTCATGTATACATGTACATCTGGCGGTCAGTGGTCAGTGTTAGGTGTATTACTCTCTTAAAATGTGTTGGTATGTATGACGTATGTGTGTATGCATGTTCTTGTGTGTGAATGTGGGATGGACATGTAGAGGGTTGCGCCACAGATACTAGTTTCAGTCTTCACTTTTCCCCTTGTTTGAGACAGGGTCTCTTGTTCACTACTACATATGTCATGTTAGCTTGCTTGAGAGCTTTCAAGGGTTCACTTGTAACCATTTCCCATCTCCTCACAGGAGTGCTAAGATGCTAGATGCACACTGCCTCATCTGGCTTTTACATGGCTTCTTCGGAACTCAAACTCTAGGACTCATACTTGTGTGCAGCAAGTATTTTATCTCCTGAGCCATCTCAACAGCACAGCATTTCCTTTTGAGAGGAGGATCTCTCATTGAACCAGCAGCTAACTCTTTGCCTCTAC
Source organism: Tokudaia tokunoshimensis (assembly GCA_036184795.1). Classification (NCBI taxonomy): domain Eukaryota; kingdom Metazoa; phylum Chordata; class Mammalia; order Rodentia; family Muridae; genus Tokudaia; species Tokudaia tokunoshimensis. Next base: position 62,884,882 of record BTHU01000018.1, on the reverse strand, counting down.
TCATTGGCCAGAAAGCCTGAGGGATCCACCTGTGTGTACTTCCCGAGTCCCAGGGTTACAAATGAGTATGGTTACACCAGACTTCTATGCAGGTAATGGGTGGGATCTGAACTCTGATCCTCAGGCTTGCATGGCAAGCACTGCCCAGGTAACCACTCCTCTAGGCCCCAAATTGATCTCTCCAGACTCCTTCAAGGCTGCCACTCAGCTGTCCCTGTCTATTTTTCTCCCACTTTCTAACTCTTCTCAATTTTTTTTAACTGAAAGAAGCAAGTATTAGCTCAGTCAGATCTCAGCTATCATTTATTTAAAACAAAACAAAAACCAAAAAAACCAAAAACTCTTTTTACTACTCTACCCAAAGTTGAAAGTATCATCCTGTCAAAGCAATCACCGAAGGTGACTTTTCTTTTGAGATATGTATTTATTTATATATTTTCTTTCTGATGTAGGATCTTGCTATACAGCCTAAGCTGGAGTCACAAACTCTCATTATCCTGCCTCCGCAGTGCCTGCCTCAGCGCTGGGAACGCAGGCTCCCCTGGGAGTCAGCTGTGTTTACTTGGGTGACTCCTCACTGCAGAGTAAGGATCTTGTCTCGTTCATTCCTGATTCTGGTGTCCGAGATCACTGTCAAGTGCTTGAGCAATACAAAGTCTGACTTTGTACCCAATGAGTGAATTTGCTTCCAGGACATTTCCGGTGGTGCCGAGTGAGTTCTGGTTTTTCCTGGAAAGGGAGCCGCATTGGCCATTTTTCTCATCACTCCCAAGACACCTGATGAAGGGTTTGTTGTTGTTGTTCACTGTGTGAGAGAGAACGCCGGCTGCTGCTTACACTATCCCAGCAGTTAGCAAGCAGAGAAAAACACTGGCTGGAACAAGCACCAGACTGCAACGCAGAAGGCCTGCCACCCCTGGGACCACTTCCTTCCCGTGAGGCTCCCCCTTCTAAAGGTTCTAAAACCTTCCAAAGCAGCTGCCAGCTGGGAACCATGTGTTCAAACACAGGGACCAAAGGCGGACGTCCAACAGCCAAACCATAACACGATTCAAGTGAAAAAGTGAAAGGCTACTACTGTTGTAGACTAGATGGAATGGTGTGGGGGTGGGGCGCTGGGTGGGGCGCGGGGTTGGGGGGTGGGGCGAGGGTTAAGCCTGAAGAGAAGAAAGACACACGCAAGGCAGAATCAGGTTTGACTAACCGATTCAATGAAAAGAGACAAGGGAGATCTGATCGAAAATTACACAGCTTGGGAGTGGCGGTGTTATCATGAACGGGAGCAGGGATGAGAACGGGGAGAGACATGGGTTCTATTTTTGATGAAGCGCGGCAGGGTGCTAACAGGGAATTAGGTATGAGGAATGTGACTGGAGAGAGAGGTCACCTCTGGAGATGCCACTTTGGGAACTGTGTGCATCAAAGTGCTAATTAAACCCACGGGGCTGATTGGAAGCCGCCAAACTAGGAAGCCCAGGGAGAAGAGCGTCTGCATCAGATGCAATCGGGCCAGGAGGAGAGGCTGGGAAGAAAGATTGTCCAGCACTGAACACTGTCCCAGGCTGCTGGATGAAGCAGATAAAATGGCAAAAAAATAAAAATAAAATAAAATAAAAAATAAAATAAAGAAAATCTTTCACTCAACATAATTCCCTGCTTTCTAAACTTCAGTTTGTTTCCACTGTAAAGCTGTTTTCCTTCTAGTCCTTTCTTAGCCTATCAGCTTTTAAGTCTCATAGTCTATTAACCTGAACACACCAACATCAATCAGTAAAACACTCTACCTTTCTTTCTGGTCTCCTGTACTACGTACAAAACACATTCCGGATATGGTTTGGATAGGACTAGTCCTCCAAGGGTTCTTTGCTGGACCTTCGATCCCTAATATAGCGGTGCACACTTGTAATCTCAACATTCAGAAGCAAGAGGAGGAAAGATAGGCAGGCAAGCCTGGGCTCTTACTTACTGGGCCACTTGCCTAGCTCACAATCCCTTTCCTGACCAACAACAAGACAACAATAAAACAGACAAACAAAAAACCCGAACTGGGATCTAGTTGAAGGTAGTGTGGACATTAGGGGGTTAGCCGTGGACAGGAATAGAACAGTATAGTTCTTGTGACACCCCTATGGGTTCACACAAGACTGAGCTAAGACATCAGAGACTCTGGCTTTCTTCCTGTGTGATCTCTCTCATACACTCTCCAGTCATGATGCAATCTGCAACATGTGTTATGTATGACACAGCCACAGGGACTCCCACCGGAGGCTGAGCAGACAAGACTTCCAAATCTTCACATCTCAGCCTCCAAAACCACTAGTTAATGTTTGTTCTTCTTTCTCCCTTCCAGCCACTGGGTTCCCAGCCTCTGTAGTGTGAGGGCAGCGATTATCGGATGACTTAGACCAGTGGTTCTCAAACAATGACCCTTTCACAGGGGTCAACTAAGACCATTGGGAGAACACAGGCACTTCTATTACAATGCATAGCAAAAGCGAAATTATAAAGAAGCACCAAAATTAATCTTCTGGGTGGGAGTCAACACAGCACGAGGAGTTGTATTAAAGGGTCTCGCCATTGGAAAGGTTGAGAACCACTCTTTAGACTGTATTATATAAGCCAATCTGCATTTAGTATAGATCTATGGGTTCTCCTCCTCTAGAGGACCCCATCCCATACTAACATGCTTTCAAGCGCTTTTCCTTTGGTTCCAGCTAACACGTCTTTTGGGGGAAACACAAGATGAACATACACAGAAGTGTGTCTGTCCTTCATTCTAACCTTTGGGACACGTGTTCTGCTGCCTTGAGTTAGGCATACCCTCCCCAGGACGTATCCGTGATAGTTCCTTATTGAACTAGGATGTTGGCTTCCCATGTTCAGTGTCTGCTTTCCTACATGGGCAGGAACACACAGGGGCTCACAGATGAAACCTGCACTTGCTCTGTTTGTGACAGTGCTTTCGCACTGCTCACCTTATCTGCTGTAAGTGTGTGTGTGTGTGTGTGTGTGTGTGTTAAAAGGGGATTTATATATATATATATATACATACATATATATAAATATATGTATATATGTGTTATATATTTCTATATGTATATATATGTTATATATATGTTATACATATATAATATGTAATATAATATGTGTGTCATATAATACAATATATAATATATAATGTATTCGAATATATTATATAATATATGTGTTATATATATGTATTTTATATATGTTAAAAGGGGACTTGTTAGACTGGCTTACAGGCTGTGGTCATGGTAGTCCAATAATGACTCTCTTGGTGGAAGGGCTGATAATCTGCTAGCCATTCGTTCCAGGAGGCTGGAGGTCTCTGCAGTTCCGATCTAGTACTGGAGTTCTGGAGGGTCAGGAGAGCTGCTGGCTTTCAGCCTGTGTTGAGAACCTAAAGAAGTTGGATTGAACACCAGCAGCACCAAGATAGATGAGCTTGCCCGGGAGAGCGAGGGCGAGCAGACAGAGAGCAGAGTTTCCTTCTCCTGTGTCCTTTATGTGGGCTGCCACCCGAAGTGTAGCTCGGATTCAGAGTGGGCCTTCCTGTTTCAAATAATCTGATTAAGAAAATCCCTTACGAGCTGGAGAGATGGCTCAGTGGTTAAGAGCACTGACTGCTCTTCCAGAGGTCCTGAGTTCAATTCCCGGCAAGCACATGGTGGCTCACAACCATTTGTAATGGGATCCAATGCCCTCTTCTGATGTGTAAATAAATACAATCTCTAATATATATATCTCAAAGTAGCCTGGGCTTTATTTAGTTAATTACACGTGGAATTAAGTTGACAACCAAGATTAGCCATCGCAGGGAGAAAATGTTTGGTTTGGCTTATAGTTTCAGATCAGATGCGGTCCATCTGGGTAGAAAAGGCTTGGGAACAGGAATGAGAGGCCGTTTGTCAGGAAGCGGGAGGTGGAGGGGGGAGGAGGAGGTGGAGGAGAGAAAGAGACACAGGGGGGGGGACGGGGGGGAGGCCAGGTTATACAACCTCAAAGCCTGTGCTCAGTGATATACCTCCCTCAGCAAGCCCCCACCCCTTAAGAATCCCATAACTTCCCCCCAAACATCGCCACCAACTGGGTATCAAGTGTGCAAACATATGAGCCCACAGAGCACATCTCTCATTTGCATCCAATAGTCTCTGAATACAGACAATGTCGACTGTTTATCACTAGGCTTTTCCTACCACGGTCACCTCAGGTAGCCTGAGCTCGTCACTCAGAGCCACCTCAACTCTTCCTCCAGCTTAGTCCTCACTCCTGTGACAGCATGTGGCACAGGAGCGTCCCAGTGACACCATCCCTTGAAGGACAGCCGTAGTCTCTGCCTGCCAGCCTGCTGCCTGGGTTGTTTCCCTGACACCTTTTCTTTGCAAGAGGCACTTTGTAATAAAATAAATCCATTTTTTCCCCCTTACCAATCCTGCTCCTGGAATGAAGACTCTAAGACTAATTATTTATTAATAAACACCCAGGTCATACGCTTTGGCTCATTCCCTGACAGGCTCATAACTTATTTAACCACTTAAAACTATTTTATGTCTACCACTTGGTTAGTTACCTCTCCTCAGACCCGACCTTCTTCCTTCACGTCTCTCTCAGCGTCTCTCTGGAATCTCTCCTTATTTTATCCTGAGTTTGGCTATTTGCTGGTTTACCTCCATCTCCCCTGAGTTCCCTCGCCAGCTTCAGCTCATTGGTCATTGGCTTTTTTATCCACAGGTGATGCTTATAAGATATCCTCTCTACAGCATTTGGTGATTGTGGGCAGAAGATTGGGATCGGAGAGGCACCAGCAAACACCTTGCCTTCTCTGAGGTGCCTTTGCAGTGAGTGGAAGCCGTTAAAGCTCCCAGCCCCTGAGCACCAGTTGGCACTGTGAGCTCTTAAACCTCCTCAGAGGGCAGCAGGCATGACCCATCTCTGCTTCCTTGCCAGAATCCCAGGCCACCTCCGGATCCCAGATCCCACGAGTCACGCTTTTAAAACCACGATTCTTAAAAAAGAATCTTTGGATCTCTTTTTCCTTTTAAAAAGTGTATGTAACTGCAAACATGACCTTTAAAAAAAGTAAATAAGCAGAAGAAATTTATTTATTACAGTCTTTAACTATGAAGAAATTTGCTGAGACATTTTGTCATTTTTTTTAAAAGATCTTAATTGCCTTGGTTTCCAGGCCCCGAATTACACAATACTTAATTCTGTAACAGAATAAGAAGTGGGAGGTTTTATAGATAGAAAAGGAATAAATTAGAAACAGGAGAGCAGGGAACGTTGAGGTTGCTTCGAGTAAGCTGACCAGATTTTTTTCTTCAAGTAGGTTGATCAGCTTTTTATCTTCCTTTGTGGGTTTCCCTCTCCCCCACCTTCCGTCTGGTTCTCACTGATCGCAGCTTCCTTTTCATTTGGTTGTAAAATACAGCCGAGGTGCTTGTGAACATGTGTGAACATCTATGTCTATGATGACTGCGGCCAAGGCTGGAGGAAGAGCAAGCATTGTAACTCGAGGGTCTCATGTGGATAGTGTTCATTTACCGATGAATTACCATTTTGAAGCCTATAGACCGTAGACTCTGTTCTAATTTGGATATGAGTATTTCGAGTGTTGGATGCCAGGTCTTGAGCTGCCATTTTGGGAGGTCTGGGAGACATTAGGAGGTAGGTCTAGGTAAAGGAAGTAGGTTACGGGGACCACGTACCTGAAGGTTACATACTTGGTCCCAGTCCCTTCCTTGCTCCCTGCTTAGAATTAATTAGAATTGAATTAGACCGCCTTTTCACCTCCTCACTCCTGCTACTGTGATGTTCTACCCATGTACCTGGGGGACAAGTGACTGTGGACCAAGACCTCTGAAGCCGTAACCTATAAGAAATCCATCTTCCCTTAAGTCATTTCTGTGGCGCATGCCTTTAATCCCAGCACTTGGGAGGCAGAGGCAGGCGGATTCTGAGTTCGCGACAAGCCTGGTCTACAGAGTGAGTTCCAGGACAGCCAGGGCTACACAGAGAAACCCTGTCTCGAAAGAAAACCAAACCAACCAACCAACCAACCAACCAAACCTGTAAAACCTTTTGTTGCAGAATTAGGCTAAGTAACTACAACACACACCAAACTCCACCATCCCCCCCCAACCCCCTGAACTTGCTCCTTCTGCTCCCTTCTTCAAGGGCAGACTGCCTCAGTAGACCCAACTCAAATACTCTCTGTGCAGCATCCCTCCCAGCAAAGAGGAGAAACTATATAACCATTGCCTCAAGCGATGCAAACCAACACGTGACGTCTCCATTGAGGAGTCACCTTTCCTGCGGCTTCTTAACACAGGGAAGGATAGTGTAGACAAACGGTGTGCCGTAAGAGAATCAGGTCGCTCTGAAAGTACTAGAGAGGCGAGAGCTAATTGCAGAGCTATTTAAAACTATTTGGAAAAGCTACTTGTTGGGCAGGACTCTTCTTTGAGCCGCACAACTGCCATCTTGGAAGTACAGCTGTTCCCATATAGAAAAAAATTACACCAGCTGGACTTGTTGACGGTTGACCCTGCAAGAAGGGATGAGGGGATCATAAGATGCTTTTCGAAGTGTCTAGCTCCTCCCTATCGCCTTTAATTACGTGCGGCCTCTGGGAGGAGTTGGAGTTTATAGTCCAGGGAAGACTTGGGGAGGGGGTCCCCATTTGTGAGGCTAAGAGGAAACCCTCATGCCTACTGAGTAAAGGCTTTTTAGATCCAGCCAGCTTAGGAGAGGGACACCATCTGCCCTGTAAATAACCCCTCACCTATACTTTCTAAGGGCTCTCGATAAACTCGTTGGTTCCCCAGAGAGAACGTTGGCAGAATCGTGCCTCAGTTTGTCATTAGGACCTTAGGAGAAGGGGTAGACATTGCTAATGTTCCCCAGGAAAGAATTTTAGCAACTCATCTGCGTGGATAGAAGAAGGAAATGGTTTGCTTTGCTTAGTGCCGTGAAGATAGTCATTTGCTTAACTCATTTGCCTGGGGTGGGGGGGTGTCTGGCGCTTCTGTGGGTGGTCCTCCCTAATTGAGCCAGTGTTCACTATATCCCTGCAGGGATGACAACACCCCCTTCCTGCTTCCGTCGAGTGCTCCCTCTTTCCTCCTCCTCTTCTCTTTCACCATACTCTAATGGCTACTCATAGAATACATTAATGGCTGAAAGGACACTTGCATTTTGTCATTTTGTTTTCTATGTTAAAGCTTGAGTTTACTTCAAATACTGGCTTGTCAATGTTTTGATGATTATAATAGGTGGTATATATTTCTGCAGCATTATATATTATTCTAAGTACTAGGTATATATTAAATCATTTTATACTACAGCAGTTCCCACAGGCACCATGACTATGACTTACAGATGAGGGCTCTATGCTGCAGAAAGGTTAAAGCACCCAAAACTTCTCAGCTATGAGCTCAGTGGTTGTTGCTAGAGTCTTGCCTCTCTTTGAGAAGCCTTTAACCGCTGTGATTCAAGTTGACTTTTTATATGCCAAAAACACAAGACAAGTATGTACTGTGAAGACTGTAGAAATGATTACTATCATACATACAATATTTTTAAGGTTATAAGTAATTAGGGTTTTAGAGGGCAAACAGACACCAGAAATCACAAATAGTACTTTGTGTCTGAGAGGCTAGACTCGAACCAACCTTAAGGTATTCTTATCAGTATGAAGAATTAGCCATTCAAGCAGTCTGTGTTAAGATCCATTAAAAGAAGGCAATTATGCATGCACCGGGCAGCGGAAGCCCTCGTCACTGTTGACAGTACACTCATTTATTCCATATGATTAGCAGGATTTGTCAGCAATGAATTACAAATTTTCCCTTGTAAAGGCTGTTTCCTCCCTCGTTTATATATAGGCAAAAGCCGTATCTAGCATAGAAAACAAAAATAAAAATAACTGCATGTATTTATAAGCAGCTCTGTTTATAAATCAGTACATTTCCCCCTTGGAGAAAACAGTGTAGAATCCAAGTGTGGGTGGTAGCTTGAATATGGAGATCTGTCATGTGCTTTCAGAAGCATTTCAAGAAAAGCGCTGAGCTAATTAAGTCTATTATTTGTCGCCTTCCTTCGAAGAAAAGCACACGCACGTTCCCCAGGGCAGCTCCCTTCCATAAGGAGAAAGCTGTAGGTACTGTCATGGCTCTCGATCCTTGCTTGTTGTGAACTAGGGAGGAAGATGTTTAGGGAGAATTCCTCATAGAAAAGGAAGGTTTTTTTTTGTTTTTGTTTTTGTTTTTTTTTTTTTCCTTAGAGAAGTTAGAAAGTTTTGGTGCTCTCACATGGGATAAAAGTCACATTGGATGTAAAGAGAAACTCCGGTCCTTACCCCGTATAACGTCTCCTACTAACGAGGAAGCTTCGTGTGTTCTTTAGGAGTTAAACAATCGTGCACATCTGGTTTAGAAGAAGAGAATTCTCTCTGTTGTAAGCTAGGTGCAAGGATGAAATAAGAGGACTGGTAAGCCAGCCATCTGCTAAGGACTCACTCACTAGGGAAGCTGGCAGGCAGCATTTACCTCCCAAGGAAAGCTGGTTTCAGAGTTTTGCCAGGGTCTTATTTGTCTTCTGGATGCTACTCTGTCCTCTGGGGCCTGGCTAATGATCTACAGACCATATGGCTGGGCTCTTTCCTCTTCTACTGGCATTTGATCTCAGTGACTGCAGGCGGAGTTGGACACCACGAGGTACCTTGTAGCACCTGGAATTTGGCTATGCTCGGTCTTGGATGGATCTGGACTAGTTTCATGGAACGGCGATATCACAACACCAATCTAGTCACTTTAAGGGGTCTGTTGATGGGACAGACACTGGCTTTTGTTACGGCTTACTGCTATTAAAAATATTACTAATACTATGTGTCTCTTAGACTGTCTTTCAATCTCAAGTCAGGCAACGCATGGTTACGAATGAAGTCAAACGTATTTTTATGATGAAATGTTTGCAACACTGGGTGTTCTGAGAGCCCATAATTGAAAGTGAGTTACCTCGAATACTTTCAATAATAATCATAAGCGTGCAGATCATCTCTCTTTTCACTCTGCACCCACTCATTACAGTTGAGGTTTGAACCCCTCCCTCCTTCCTGCTGCCCTGCCCCCAACCTTTCTCTTTCTTTCGGCATGGTGTCTGTGTTGTATGTACTTGGGGCTGGAGCATGTATACCCTTGCAGAGGCTGAAGGAGGACACGTGGTGTCTTCCTCTATCCATCTTTACCTTAGCCTTGAGACTGGATCTCTTACTGAATTGGAAGTTCTTGGTTGTCTGCTAGGGCTGACTGACCAGTGAGCTCTTGAGACCTGCCTGTGCGGCCTTTGCCGGCGTGACCATTTCTGGGTTTTATGTGAGTTTTGTGAATTTGAAATCACCAAGCTTTCTTGCCCCATCTGTTACCCCATTCCTGAGGTTCGAGTTTTAGTAAATACGTTTCAGAATTTCTAAGTATGTTATTTCTATCAAGTACTATGTTTGTATCTGCCCTTGAAAGGAGATTTATTAGGAGTACGTGTCCCGAAAAGATGGAACGGTCTAGCACAAAGACCTTGAATTAGACACTTTTCCCTCCTATTGCCTCGAGCCTTTGTGAGCCTAGAGGAGGTAGTCCACCCTCTATAGCTGCTGAATCTTTATCTGAGAAATGCTGTCAATCTTTGCCATTCATGGGAGGAGCAGCACAGGGCGCACACAATCTATAATGCATCGTGCACACAGCAGATGAAACTTCATGAAAACAATAGCTGTAGAAACCTCACCGGGTCGCAACGGCAACTGGGGTTTCTAATACACAGTTGGAAAACTTAAGCTTTAGGTCAGTCAGCAAACCCCCTTCACTCTACCCTCAAGTTTTCATAAGCACTTTAAAGCAGTTTACATTAGCTAACTCTCCCCTATTTCTAAAGCTAGGGTAAGGCAGTTCAGTTGCCAGCTGAATTCCACTCACGTGTTTCTCTGTTCCAGCCATTCTCCCAACCCAGCCATTAGACAATATGTTTTGAGCCTATTCTTTGTCCTGGGCAAAGAGAGAGCTACGTGCATCCCAGAGACCATCCTATCTGGGGGTGAGTTGCTTCATTGGGACATGCCTTAGGGACATTCAAGGTAACCTCAAACCTTCTATCAATGTTTTGATCTGAAAATAGAAATCACCTCTTGTCTATCTAAAAGGGTCATTATAGTTATGGATAGATGTGTGTGTGTGTGTGTGTGTGTGTGTGTGTGTGTGTGTAACTGGGATGTAAGGATCAAGTAGGGAGTGAAGAGGAAGGCAAGAGAGGGACAATGGGGAGGAACAGCTTCCAAGGGTCATTTGAGGGGTCATATAGAAACCTAATATAGTAGGAGCGTCCTGTATCATATACATATGTAAAAGCAATCTCAATGAAATGAACAAATAATGGGGAGACAGAGCCACAACTGGACATCTCTCACCATCAAATGAAGCTTCCAGTAGTGGGGATGGGCTACATCTAATTGACTTGTTGGCTAAAGGGGCCCCATGGAACTCCCCCAAACAACCTAGGCTCTAGCCAATGCTACCTGTGACTCTCCAAAAACTAGTGGCAATGGCCTATTGCTGAAGACGACACCTACATAACTCATTGCACATGGAGAAACTGAGCTGGTGCCTACCTGGAGCCTTCACCCACACAGGTTAGTATTTCTGGTACTGCACCCTATCAAAGGAGAAAGGTAAATACAAACCCAGCTACAGATGCTTTCATCTACAAGAGTGACCTTGTAGACTGCTTGTAAGAAACACTGGTACAATAGAGGCCCCGAGCCTCTTTACCTTGCATGCGTAAGATTGTACAGACAAGACTGTGAATTTAACTAACTACACAGCGAGTTTAGTGTTAAGACTCATACTGATTCTTGACTCCACCCATAAGCACATTTTTAGTAAATGGAGAAATTATTGCTTACATGTGTGCTACACATTTTAAATTTCCCTTCTTGCAGGGTTTAAGAAGAAACACCAGTTGCTTCATACTTGGCTTGAAAAGTGTGTGTGTGTGTGTTTTCCATAGTGACATCTGTATATTCCCAAACATCCCAATTTCTAAACTATCTGAAGGCAGATACTTCTAAGCAGTTCTGGTTTCTACGATGTTTTTTGAGGTGTCCCCATGGAACTCTCCGAACATAGATGGCCTTTTGAACAGTGACAGATTCAGATTCAGTCTTTCTAGTACTATAGTATAGAATTTTCTACCCAAAATGTCAACACTTTTTTTTTTTAGCACATTGCATTGGATGGGGGCAGAAGTAAAATCTTCCTCCTAGAAAGGACACCTTGGTCACATGGATCTTGGGGGACATTTGTGGCACGCAGGGCTGGCTGTTAGTATAGTACAATGAGGAGCTACTTAGGGGATGCATCAGTTATTCTCAAATATCACCTCATTCAGGTACAACCAACCTCAAAATACCAGCGGTAGGAGAGAGAGTACACATTGCTTCTTAGGGGAGTTCCTTTCAGGTTCTTTAAACTGACAAACAGTCCCTTCTCAAATAAATAAATTATCCCTAGGATATAGAAATGCAGCAGTACCCAGACTAAACAGTCTGTATGACTATAGTTTATAGACTGTATAGCCAGTTAGAATGAGCCTTTTCTTTTCTAGGCATCCCTTGTACCTCAGGGGATGTCCATCCCCCAGCTCTAGTTTAGAAATCCAGAGTTATTGAGAGAGACTGGTCCTGGAGCTTGGTCATAGCCTGCCCTTGTGTGGCTTAACAGTGCCAGCTATGGTTACTCGACTGGAAGGGGTCCTGAAATCAGAACAGATATTTTAGATTTCGTTTTTAAACTGTATTTTAAAATGCATTTATTTACTTTTAAGGAGGTAGGTGCCTGCCACAGTCCACCATGTGGAGGCCAGAGGACAACTTCCAAGAGTCTCTCTTTCCATCATGTTGGTCCTGGGGACTGAATTTAGGTTATCAGGCTTGGTGGCAGGCGTCTTTACCCCCTGAGCCATCTTGTTGGCCCCAGATAGATTTCTGTTCCATAGTTGCAAGATGTGACTTGGCTCTCAATTGTTTGATGTACCAGAGACAATCTGTCACCACCAATGTCACCCCCATCTGTCACCCCCAATGTTTCTGTCCCACCAGCTGCCTCAGATGGTAACATGAGTGAGGGCAGGACCAAAGGAATGTAAGAAATGGAGAGTTAAAGTCTCATGTCTGTAAGTCGGACATCTTATTAAACTAGAGAGAAGGTTTTCTTATTGTTTAAATGATTTTCATGGTTTTTTCTGTACATCTCCCCAAAGCCAGCTAATATTATCCTCAGTGGATATTTATTAAGTACTTTGTTAACTTAAAGAGTCAAAGAGAAGGTTAGTGGTGAGAACACCAGAGAAGCTGGGAAGACAGTGTCTTTAGTGGGATTTAATTCATATACTGTATAGTCCCCTCTCCCCTGCCCCCCGCCCCAGGTTTTTGGGTGTTGTGTTTTGTTTTGTTTAGACAAGGTCTCTCTTGTTAGCTCAGGTCAGTCTCCAGCTCCAGATCTTCCCACCTCAGACTCCAAATGCTAGAACCCTAACTCTAAGGGACAGCTTTATGTCACCAATGGCGGGTAAAATTTATGCATTTAAAATGTAGAGGTCAGTGATTTTTTTTAGTAGAGTCAGAGTTGTGTGAATATTTCCACTGATTTCAGAATGCTATCAGTTTCTTTCCCCTCTTCCTTTCACCACCAGCCCTAGAAAACACCACTTCCACATCTATGAATTTTTTTTTTGACATCTAATTCAGGGTTTCTTTCCCATCTTCAAGCCGTCTCACAGTACGTATCACTGTTCCAGTATCTTCTGGCTGATGTGTACCCCTGTATGGATGTGTCATAGCTTATTAACAGTCGATGGGTACCTGGGTCATCTCTAGTTTGGGGCCATGACAGATGAGGCTGTAAACAAACATTTATTTACATGTTTGTGTGGATATGTTTATTAGCTTTCATTATATACATCTAGGAGTAAAATGGGTTTAGCTCTTTGAGTGACTGCTAGCTGTTTTCCAGAGTGTCTGCGTTACTTTTCCTCCCCTGCAAAAATCCATACAGAATCCAGTTGATAGTCCTGAGTTGTTAGTCCTGAAGAAAGACCAGTTCCACCATTTTAGGCCAAATGTAAAGCAAACTTAATTAAATATTAAATACTGACCAAAACATGGACTTTGATAAGGACCAATCCCTGGAATTTCCCAGCTGGAATGGCCCAAGGTATGCGTGGCAGAGATTTATAATGACAAACTATAGGCTACCGTACTTTCCCATGAGGCTTTGTTATTTTGCAAGAACTACAACTCCCAGCATTCCAGGAAGTCACCTGGTCCCTGGGCGGGTAGGGCTTACAGGTTAATTTTGGGCATCACACACTCTTTCTACATCCTTACTTGTGTATGTTACTGTCAATCTTTTACATTTTAGCTACTTGCCACTGTGACGTGGTGTTGCGTCATTTTCTTTCTTTACATACTTTTGAGAAAGCCAATGAGTCTGAGTCAAGAGCCTCTTCGACACAGGTCGAAGGTTTGCTCTGCCCCTCTCTGGTTCCCCTCCGAGATTTCCTGTCTCCCTGACAACAACGGAAAGATCAAAAATACCCCTGGAACCCCTGTAGGCATGCCACTTTGGGGATAGGTTGAAATCAGTGTGGATGTAGCTCGCTTTTGCTTATCACGGACTCTGACTGACTATTCAATGCGCTGTTACTTAGTGCATGTGATCTAATTAGTAAGAAATATCTTTAGTAAGGTGGACTGGGGATAGGATAAATGATTAAACTTCTTAAAATTCCATTTTGCTGGGCTGGAGAGATGACTCAGTGGTCAAGAGCACTGACTGCTCTTCTGAGGTCCTGAATTCAAATCCCAGCAACCACATGGTAGTGAAAATTCAGGGACTGGAGAGATGGCTCAGTGGGTAAGAGCCCTTCCGAAGGTCATGAGTTCAAATCCCAGCACCCACATGGTGGCTCACAACCATCCATAAAGAGATCTGATGGCCTCTTCTGGCATCTGAAGATAGCTACAGTGTACTTACATATGATGATGATGATGATAATGATAATTCCATTTTGCTTATGGTGTAAGGAGGTCAGAAGACCTCTCTTCTGCCTCACTGGTGAAGGCTTGGCAGCAGGTGACCTTACCAGATAAAAGATCCAAAAGAAAATTTTTTTTTCCTTACCAAGCAGTATCTTATGATATTAAGGACAGCTTCCTACCTGTGTGACACCGGGCATAATTTAACCTTTCTGTGACCATGTCTACACAGTCGTGTGTAAAATAAGGAAACAGGCCCTCTTGTTAGTGGTGTTGTAAGGATGAATGGAACCCGCTGCTCACCTCACGTGCTCATAGGCTGTGAGACAGTAATTGCCATCGAGTGGAGCAGCAGTGGTTCACACACGGAAACACTAAATTCCCAGGACAGACCTTCACCTAAGGAATGAAGTCCGGAAGAGCAGAGAGTGGGAGCCCTCGGAGGACTTGCTCCTGTGCTCGCCCCTCACCCCACTCCCCGACATTCTCTGGGCGTTCTCCTGTTCTTCCCCTTCCCCACACTCCTATTTCTGGGCTCAGATTCAGACATAGAGGGAGAGTCACAGCAAAGAGAGGCACGGTCCTCTTTAAACGGTGGGGTTCGACACCGGTCCTCTGGACTTGCTTCAGGGATGGGGGCTGGGTCAGCAGGCTTCCTCTTCACTCATTCTTTGGCGGAAAGGAAAGAGCGAGCTCGGAGCAGAAGCTATTTCCAGGTGCTGCCTAGCTTCCCCGCTGTGGCTGTATCTCTTATAATTGAAATAATAAGGATGCCTAATGACTAAGATGGATTTCTACTGGGTCTCAGTCGGTAGCAAGGCAAAGCCATGTTGCAATAAGTAAGTTTGGAGTTAAACCTATCTTCCGGTAATCAAGACAAAAAGAGACCGTGACATCGCACTTCCCGTAATGAGCTGAAGGGAAGATGAATCTTTGGGAGGAATGTGTTCTTAAGACAGCAAGGAATGCAGAGACACCTCTCCCATTTTGAGAACATTTACACAGGGTTCTGCCTCCTTAGAAAACAAAGGCTAGATTAGATGAGTAACTTTGAATTCTGTGCCCATAGTCTACGTAGCAAGGGAATCATTTCTCAGCCCCATACACACACACACACACACGCATGCACACACACATTGAAATTTATGAAACTTTTTTTTGCCTTTACTAAATGAAATGCATTCTGACATTTTGTATTTTAATTTCATTTTTTTTAAAAAAAAAAACCCCACACATACTGTAATTGATTAAATTGATCTTGAAACCATTTTTTTCACTTGAGACCTGAAGTTTTTAAAAATATAACCTATTCAGTGTATCCCATCCTTGGTTCTTTAGTAATCTTTAATAGATGGTAACTTTCTATAATTAGAATATTAAGGGTATAAATGTGATGGTCTCTTCCTCTCATACTTCCTCTTTTACGTGTCCCAGGCTGCGTCCATCTTCTGAGTCCTGGGACAATGCCAGGCTTCTCACACATCACCTTTAAAGTATAGAAGTGTTGTGGGAAATATCAAAATGAATTCCAATTTCCCTCGCTACACCCAGCTACTCTCAGCACCGGCCAGAAGTCTCTCTGGTCAGTTCTTTTTTTTCTTTTTTCTTTTCCCTTTTTTTTTTTTTCCAAGACAGGGTTTCTCTGTGTAGCCCTGGCTGTCCTGGAACTTACTCTGTATGTAGACCAGGCTGGCCTCGAACTCAGAAATCCACCTGCCTCTGCCTTCCAAGTGCTGGGATTAAAGGCGTGCACTACCACTGCCGGGCTTTCTTAACTCGTGGAGACTTTCTGACTTAGAACTCCACAATCTCTCCACCCAGCTCGCTAAGTTTCCACTGGCGAGTCGTTACCATGCCCACCCCGTGCTTAAAATCCCCCAGAGCCTTTGCGGTGCACCTCAGGCAAACCCACACTTTGCTGCCCTGCGTGAAGGAAAACGCAACACAAACTTAGTTCAGAAACAATGGTAACTCAATCACTGGGTGCAGCAACTAAAATCCTAATCTTGTAAGCCTTATTAAATCTAAATCCTCCAGAGTCTAATCCTGACAGATCCATCATTGAAACTGGGAGACACTAGTAGCTACATCTTGTCCTCACACTCTCCCCATTCAAAGAAGTTTAAGTCTCTCCTGCTTCCTCTCTTCCTCTGTCCAACCCGGAAGTCTCACCTACTCGCCCAGTGATTGGCTCCTTTATTCATTAGGGGATGAGTTACAAGAAGTCACCTGAGTACGTGTCTCATTCCTCATTTGCAGCCCCTTCCAGGAGAGCAGGATAAGCATCAAATTCTGAAAAGCCACCCCAGGGCTATCCACAACATAGAAGAATCATGCCTTCAGGATAGCCTTATAGGAAATGTATTTTTTTGTCACACTATTCTGGAGGTTGCTACATTCCTCAAATTGAAAAAGGCCTCTGTGTAGCCTAAGGTGAACCTCCTCAGGTATATTGATTTATAAATGATTCATTGGTAGTAGCCTTTTAGTTTTATTAGGAGAGAGCTGAATTCTAGTGTTAACTATATATTAAAACTTTCACTGCTTGCAGATTTACTGCCTTGAAATATAATTTTGTAAGTATAAAAGGTGTTACCGAGTGACCTTCCTGTTGCTAATATTTTAGAAAACTTGTGTGAATGTGTGTTTGCAGAATGTTTTTTAGGAAAAGAGACAGTGACAGTGTCTATTTGATGAGAGAATAATTGGGTGCCAGGAGCCTATTTTGGAAGCTTTACTTCTGTAGCGTATGTTTTTGTACAGTTTGTGGGGGATATGCCATATGACCTTTGAGACACTTAACCTTATGACATATGACCTTAGTGCCACAGCATATAGTCAACACTTTTAAGAATGATTGGATTAAACTCAAAGGATCTCTGAGGTTGCTCTAAAAATCCAGGAATATAAACTCTTGTTTTATGTATGCAGTAACTAAGCTATAACTAAAGCAAGTTGATCAAAATTGCTCTCTTTTACTAAGAAATATATTTACTCAGGAGAGTCAGCATTGGTTGGATCTGACGATGCACCTTGACCCAGGGGCCTGAGACAGGAAAGTTGTAAATTTAATGCTTACCTGGGTTACAAAGGGAGTTCAATGCAAGCCTGGGTATCTTATGGATATCCTACCTCAGAGGTGGGGGGGCCAGTCAGATAGACACAGAGAGAGACAGAGACAGAGAGATAAAGAGACAGAGAGATAGAGAGACAGAGACAGAAAGATAAAGAGGCAGAGTGCTAGACAGAGACCGAGAACTGTAGCCCAACGGGGTATTGCTTGCCTAGCGTGCTGGCTTCATCCTCAGTAGGGAATGGGCATTGAGCATTTATACCAGCAGCTTGAAAAGAGTTTGCAAAGCAGTGCTGGACTCTGAGTTTGGGCTCACCTTCCAGCCCCACACATGCCTGTGCAGGAAAATGGAGAAACTTTATAACAATAGTTACTTCACCAGCTCAGATCTGTCCTTTTCATTAGGTCTTGGTCCTTGCCTGTGTTCCTAATGGGTAGGATCACCCTGTATTACCATGTTGGAACACATCCTAGAAATAACTAAAATAATGTGCAAACCTGTCAAGAAGTGAGAACACTTCTGTGGCAGACACGAAGCGAAAAGCACGAACACGAGGAGGCTTAGGAGAACAGAGACCAGCGGCTAGGGGGGTGTGAATATGATAAAAAGCTAGCCACAGAAGCCTGAGGATCCCCAGAGCCTACCTAAATGGCTGGATGTGGTGGCCAGCATCTGCAGTGCCCCACAGAAGGCAAGCTGAGACTCAAGAATTACCCCTAATCTCATAGGCTGTCCAACCTGAAGTATAGAGTGTAAAAGCAGAAGCAACAGAGATCTTACCTCAGCAAAGGGGGAGCTGACAACACATTCCTGAAAGTTGTTCTCTGACCTTCCACACACATGTTATGTACCAACATTCACACATGCACGCATGCACACACAATGCACCCTCAACGTATCTATTGGTTTTAAAAAGGACAAAATAGATGCAGAGTGTTTAGATATTAGGAATTCGGTCATTTTCATTATTTTAGTTTAAAGAAAGTTAAAATTTTGTTTGCATAACACACATTTCTTTTTAAGATGAGAGAGAAAAGGCTATGTTCTATTTTTAAAGCATCTTACACTAGTGTTTTACACTTGTATCAATCATGCCACCTGTTCTTCCTAATTTAACCGGCTATAAACTTAACAGCCCTCGACCCAGGTGGATATGCCCAGGATGACTGGGATGATGTGTACCACAAGTGTGATGATGCAGTGTGAACAGGGTCTCCGGATGATGGGCGCTTGGTCTGATGATGGGCGGGGGATGATGGCGGATGGTCTGTTTTAAAGCTTTCTTTCTTTACTGAGTTGCTTACATTAAACAAATGGGGGGGGGAGGCCATAAATAACCTCTGGGAGTTGAATCAGTATGATTGGAGCAAAGATCACTACAATGTTACCCACCCTGGCAGCTCTGGAGACGGGACAGTAGGAGGAGATTCTTACGCAAGACCATTGACGCTATGTTACTTCTCTTCTTGCTGTAATGAGAAGAAACTTAAGGAAGGGTTCATTTTCCATTACTGTTCAAGAACACAGTTCACCCTGGTGGGGGAGGGGTGAGGCAGCATAAGCTTGGGGCAGCGGGTCACATTGTACTTGCGATCAGAAGGCAGAGAGCAATGAATGCTGGGACACAGCATAAATTCTCCTTTCTATTCAGTCCAGGACCCCAGACCACCAAATGGTGTTGCCCACAATTAAGGTGGGGTCTTCCCACCTCCAATTAACCTAATCTGGATGCTTCACAAACATTCCCAGAGGCTTGTCTCCAAGATACTTCTAGATTGTGTCACTGTGATGATATTAACTGTCATAGATGTCGCCAGGGCTAGATGTGCCCACTGTAGAATAGTTTGGACTATTTATGCATAATACATTATATATACCTTATCTTGTGATTCATTTCACATTGCCAAATGTACCACATCAAGGATAAAGTCTTCTGAGGAAAGGATGCCAAACTCTCCACTAACATAAAATATAAAATGAAACTTACAACCCACAGTTCCCCATGAAGCAGGGTCACATTCTGCTGAGGCTTATCTATGAAGAAGAGAGGAACCTACAACAGGAATAGTAGGACATTTGCATCCCATTCAGTCTCGAGCAAAACATTTGATTTGGCGTTTGGTGTAATTTTCCTGGATGCATCTTTTCCAAGTAGCCCTGGTAAAATACCACAGCCTCCCAAATTGAAGGAAGCTAAACTGTGCTTGCAAGGAAGGAACACAATGTGCCACTCTGACAGCCTGCCTCATAGCAGGCGACACTCTGTGCTGCTGTGACAGCCTGCCTCATAGCAGGCTCTGTGGTTCACGCTTTATGAATTTATTAATCATCTGAAGGAGAGAATGAGCAAATGCTCATGACAGTTGCGGGGAAGACCGAATCCGGAGGTGTTACAAGCTTTGATAAATGGCCAGGATATGAACAGCAGTGTGGTTCACAAAGACCGAAAACAAATCAGGAAGCTGGGATGGAAAGACACGAAATTGCTCTCTGGAAGACACAAACAAATATCTGGCAAAATCACACCAGATGCGATCTCTAGAGAAGAGAGAGCTGTGTGTGTGTGTGTGTGTGTGTGAAGATGGTAGGGGGCTTTAGATGAATGTAAATGTGCAAAAGAGTGAGGTTGGCATTGATCATGGTGGAGCATCTAGGGGAAGGGGGCTGTGATCCTTCCTATATGAGTGTGTTTGAAATCACCCAGAGACAACCGTGTTCCAGTCTCAGCACCCAAATAAACAAGCGATGCTGACAGTCTTGGAAGGAATCCAGGGGAAAATAATGGAAATGATTAGTGGAAGGAGGGATTGATTTATGAAGATTTATGGAGTATATCATCTGGGTTAAGCAATGGCAGAAAATAGCATGATACATTCCGGAACTGACGGCAATACTTATATTTCAGATCGGAGGGTAGGGAGGTTAAAAAACAACAACAACAACAAAAAAAAAACAACCAGGATTAAATAGGGTAGAATTAATTTGCATAAGGGAAAACAGGATTTTTTTTTTTTTAAAGCAACTCTTACTGAACAAGTCTTAAGATCACTAACTATTTTGGTTGACGACTACTCAATTACACATCAACTTTTAGGGTACGTGTTGTAAGTACCCTCAGCTGTGACATTACACTCAGAAACTTCTCGGGAAGAATGATGTTGTTCTAGTGGTAGTATTCATAGAACAAACCAATGTGTTATCTCTTGCGTGAATTATATATGACTGGGAAGGGGTTAGTGGAAGAAGGACTTAAGGGACTTACGTTGTTTTAAGGGACACCTGCCTACTTACCTTCATTTTAGCAGTCAGGATAGTTTTACCCCTGGGATGTTCTCTGTCCCCAGTGAACAGACCCAGGGTTGGTTCCAGGTCCTTTGGTGAGTAAACATTTCAGCACGATATTTTAAGACTGAGTGTGTAAAGTAAACTCGTTGTGTTCCCATTGCTCACTTACCACATGAGAAGTACTTTTCATCGATGGGAAACAAGATGTTCAGGGCAGAATCAAGTTCAGAGAAAGAGCCTTGCCCAGGAGTTTCAGTCTGATGAGGCTCTCTTAGGGAAAATGAGGCCGCTTCAGAACTTAGCACATTACTGGCGAAGTTACACTAGTAAGTCGAGATTTAGGGAGATCTGGTTGAGTTATCGAGTGGATCCTAAAGGAAATTCTTGAGCCTTAAAAAAAAAAATAAATAAAAGAGGGGACTGGAGAGAGAGCTCAGCGGTTAAGAGCACTGACTGCTCTTCTGAAGGTCCTGAGTTCAAATCCCAGCAACCACATGGTGGCTCACAACCATCTGTAATGGGATCTGGCGCCCTCTTCTGGAATGTCTGAGGACAGCTACTTACATATAATATATACATACATACATACATACGTAAATCTTTTAAAAAAATAAAGGAATATGAGTACACTTTGTTAATGGTAAGATTAATGTAAATGGAAACTTTATATGTCCCATGGCTTAGCTTGAGGTTAAATTTACAGCTCAGCTCTGACACTGTGTTGGCATACATAATGAAATCATTACAAATTACAGTGATCCCGTGTTTCCTGCCATCATTCTGTGATACATATTCATCACCTAGGGATTAGGTAATGACTGCCTAGTATACAATTGGCCCTCAATAGATATTTGTTAAATAAGTCAATGAATTTATCAGGGAAGTAAAGGGCTCTGAGGAGAATAGGAGGTTGGTCATTCCCTAGGGATCCTACAAATCTCCCCCTGTTAAATCTACCTATACCAATGCTCATCTCTCCAGCGCCAATCAGATGTAACTGAATTGTCCCTCCCATCCCCCTATGCCTCTCCTGTGCTTACAGGTTATACATAATTGTTTACAATATCACATTTGATCGACCGGGCATTTACAGAGCTGTTCCTTGGTCCTAAGGGCTGGGCTCACTTCTGGGAAGCAAGAAGAATTAGATAAGTTGTCTTCGAAAGGAGTTTACAGTCCTGCTAGAAAGACAAGCCAACAGATTATATGATAACCATAATTATATGCAAGTATATGAAGCAAATAGTCATAGTTCGTGGAGATGAGCACTGCATGAGGTAGCTGTGTCAGGAGCCAACCAAGTCCTAAAAAGAGAGCTTCAAAACCCAGGACAGAACAGGGTTGAGTTCTCTGTTCCTCTCCAAGGATCCCCTGACCTTCACTGTGACGGAGTCTGTGCACACATAGGCTTTTAGCAGAAAGGAAGATGCACCCTGAACCTCATACTTTCCTTGCCCTCTGCATTCTGTAATACACAAAGGCATCTCTTTTGGTGCAGAAGTTTGGCCTCTAATGCTCTTAATCGCCTGCCAGTAATGACAAAAGGGTTTGCTTAGAATTGATCGGTGACTTCTGTGTGCAACATTAACTTGTCTGTGTCCACTGTTCCGATGATGTTCTGAAGAAATTATTTAAAATGAAAGCAGTTGGCAGGGATGTGTCAAGTAAAAAAAAAAAAAACCCACGAAAAACTGTTTATTCTCTGCAGGACTGAGGCATGTAAAATTGCCAGTTTGCAGAATCTATCTTAAGGTATTTCTTCTCTCGGCCTATTTCGTTATAGGCAGTGGAGGCGCACAGGGTAACTACAGCACAGCCTATAGCCTGTAATATCTACATTTAAAAAAAAAAATCTACTCAGCAACATATCAGGTATGCTTTATGCTGTCCACATAACACTGAGGTTTTTAAATTTAATTTATGTTTCTGTTGACTGAATGTAAATAAATAAAAAGTAGGAAGTTCTTTGCGCAGCAATCTCTCAGGGGAAGGCCAAATAGAGACAGTGTCTACTTGGGTCGTTTTATTTTACAATCAGGATCTGAGGTGGCAGATTTAAGACAGGTTCTGTAGATTGCTGTTTGGCTTTGATTACGAAGGCCTGATGTGAACGGGATATACACCACAATATAATATTACTATCCCTCTTCTACTGCCAACAGATTTCAGCGCCCAGTAGTAAATCACCTGTAGTCAGATACTAATGCCTTGTGTAAACTTCCTTCCCGGTCTCTGTGTGAGTTTAAATGTAAGTGTATCACCTTGTTGAAGTACAGTTTAGATTACCATCAGTTCCTTTATCCACTTCAAATTTCAAAATAAGGACAGTCGGATAGGAGAGAAAAGCATGTGTCCTTCCTTCCCTTTGAAATCTGCCAACCATACTGCATTTCAGCAATGGATTGGAAGGCGCTGCCTGCTAGTGGTCCCCACAGAGTGATGATGGTTGAATTGTCAGGCATGGTACAATCACCTTACTACAGAATTCCTCAGAGGCCGTACCAAATGGGGGCTTTTAGTTTAGACTCTGAAAAACATTTTAGTTACGGCCCTTAGATTTGTTTTTACCTGCTTATGAACAACATCTTGTACTTCTCATAGGACTAATGGTTTTCTTCTTTCTTTTTCTTTTTTCTTTTTTGGAGTTATGACACTTTCTTAGATAGGCTAATGTAGAGAAAGCATAAAACATCCCTGGCATTCTGTATGGAGTAATTCCTGGCAGTGGTGATGAGGATGAAAAGAAAATCACATTTTTAATCAGGCAGCAAGTTCGGAGAGACAAGTGGTACATTGTTGAGGCCTGAGAAAGGAGCCTTCTCAGATTTACAACAAGAACCCCTCATTTGCACCTCCCCATATCTGACCTTCATTTCAATATTACCAATATTAGTAAGCCTACACAAAATTCTCATTGCTGTACAATTACAAGTTACATAGTTTATACCTGTAGGCTCTGCTGACGGTCATTAGGGACTAATTGGAAATAGATTCTCATTACAATGTGTATTTTAAATATGGACAAGCAATACATTTTAAAAAAATATACTTGTCTTAGTATTAGTATACTTAGTATACTGTCCTATTGCTGTGAAGAGATAACATGACCAAGACAACTTATAAAAGAAACATTTGATTCGGGGCTTGCTTATAGTTTCAGGGGATAAACCTGTGACCCTTATGATAAGGAGCATGGCAGCAGGCAAGAAGGGCATAGAGTAGTTGGGAGCTTTTATCTGATTTTCAAGCAGGAGACACACACACACACACACACACACACACACACACACACACAGAGAGAGAGAGAGAGAGAGAGAGACAGAGACAGAGACAGAGACAGAGACAGAGACAGAGAGACAGACAGACAGACAGGGCTTGGTATGGGCTTTTGAAACCTCAAAGTCCACCCACAGTGACACACCTTCCCAAACAAGGCCACACCTCCTGATCCTTCCCAAACAGTTCCATCAACTGAGAACGAAACATGCAAATATATTAACCTATGGGGGACCATTCTCATTCAAACTACCACACTGTAGTCATAAATATACACATCTGCATATTTTCAATAGATGTTTAAAATGTATATTTTGTGCGAAACCATTTTAAAACTGTGCACATACACAATAACACACCTACATAAACAATGTAGGTATGTATTGATCACACCATGCTGGGTGACATAACTTAGTATAAAATAGTCTTATGAATAGAATTGCATGTTGCACATACATTGTGGGGTACATGCTATGCACAAGGACTTGAACAGTTTCAAAGTTTCCCTGGTGGGGAGAATGGTTGTGCTTTTCCCAATCTCATCTGCTTCACACATGCCTCACAGTTAGCTTACAGTTAGTCTATCAGCCAGGAGCTCGAGGCAGCCTGAGGAGAGCATCAATCCCCCAGTATGCAAAAACTGTCAGACCAGTCCCTTCTATTACTATCTCCAGTCTGATATGGTTGTGGTTCAAGGTAGGTAAAGGAGGGAAAATATGTCTCAAGGATTAGTGGGGAAAGGCACAGGTAAGTTGCAGAACACCTGACCACAGTGTTAGCCTGGGACAGGCTCTCTGTGTGCACACAGCTCTAAGAAGGGCCAGTGAGAATCATACAAATGGACCCCTGTCTTCCTTTTAATGACACCAAAGAAGAGAAAGACAAGGCTGAATTTCAGATGGATCTGCATATGTTTTAGACTTTTTTTTTTTTTTTTAGAAAAGTTGATAACTGAGTCTCTCCCTGAAGTAAGACATACCTTACAGTTGAATACCCAGAAAACATAGCAGGAAGCAGTGTATTAATTGTTTAAAATTTTTAATTAATTAATGTGTGTGTATGTGTGACTTTTTGTGTACCACCTGCATGCAACTTCCTGCAGAGGTCAGAGGGTGTTGGATCCCTGGAACTGGAGTTACAGGAAATTGTGAGCTGCCTGATACAGGTACTAGAAGCCAAACCCAGCTCATCTATAGGAGTACAAAGCACATAGTCACTCAACTGTCACTTCAGCCCCTGTAGCTGAAATTTGTAATTATTTAACTATATAAGAGTTCCTTCTCCAGATAAAAATTTGAAATAATAAGTATTATATTCCTCTAAAAAGCTCCCTAGTTCGTCATCCTTATTTCCTTTCCTGTTTAGCCGAGGAGAGCTTCCTCTACAAAGTAATAGAACGTATTTGAATCTAGACCAGTGGTTCCCATCCTGTGGGATGTATCCGATATTTACATTATGATTCATAGCAGTGGCCACATCACAGTCATGCAGTAGCAACGAAAGTAATTTTATGGTTGAGGGGTCATCACAACATGAGGAACTGTATTAAAGGGTTGCAGCATTAGGAAGGAGAACCAGTAATCTAGACTAGGGGTACTACTATATTCCTGTGTGTGTATTTATAGTTTCATAGGAATGGTACACTCTGGATAAAGTATTCAGGAACTTTATTCCCCATGTCTGGGATGTTTTTATATAAATACACATCTAGTGCTCTTTAATTTTAACAATGTATTCTATAGTGCGTTTATACAGATATTTTATTAACCACACCCCTATTAAATACAAATAATAAAAACTTGGTATTTGTTCAATAGGTATCTGTTGACTATATGAATAAATGCATTCGCCAGCAGTGGGGGGTGAGGGGCTCTTTAGGAGTGCTTACCACATGACATATTCAGATGAAACTGACTGTATGTGCTTTGTCGTAGACGATTTGTTCACATGATGCTGGTAATAACAAATCATTAGATGCTCCCTGTATAAAAGATGCTATGTAAGCTCTTCTCATTCATTTCCTCATCTGTGATAATATTATCTTCATTTTACTAATGAGGGAATTAAGGCTTAATGAGCTTCTGAAACATGCCTGAGCCTCACTTCTAATAAAGGGTGGAATTTGCTTTAAACCTACACCCAAGGCTGTAATGACTCTGTCCTCCAGCAGTACCTGACTTTTACAATTTAGAGAGAGAAAATTGGAGGGGGGGTCACTCTGTGCCCTCTGCTTCTATTTTTGACTCTTTCTTTGTACAGCATTAAAAATCATACTTAGAGAGTGGGGGTTATAGGATGGGGATGGGAAACAATATGGAGGGCCAGGAGTGAAAGTTAAAGGTGACAAGCCTATTGATTTCAGAATAGATCACCTCAATGCATAAAAAATTCCCTGCAAGTTTGAGAGTAGATATGATACATGATGTTTATGTTTGTGACTTTATATGTTACATAATGTTTATGTTTGTGACTAGACATGATACATAATGTTTATGTTTGTGACTAGATATGATACATAATGTTTCCCTGCTTTAAGCTCTGGGAAGACTGTGCCACCAGCCCCTGCCCAGGTTCCCTTGGATCTGCAGATGAAAGGCACACACACACACACACACACACACACACACACACACACACACACGCACATGCACACATGCATGCACATACACATACACACACACGCACACACATGTACACACACGCACACACATGCCAGTTAATCTGAAAATGCCTTTGCTAACTCAATGACTGGGCAGTCCTAAACCTCCCCTGCCACCCCAGGCATAATCAGAGTGGCCATTGGCCACTCTATTGGAAAACTCATGTGGCTGGTTGGCTTTATCTCCTGCAGCTACAGCCTCCTTCTTCTTCCCCAGTTCTCTGGATTCCCTGTGTCCTCCCTCAAAACTCTAAGTGTCCCATACCATCCTCAGTCATTGGTCACTGGTATCTTTATTAACGGATCAAGATCCAATTGGGGAACAGGACTTTGGCATTGGAACCACCCCCTACAATGATACATAATGTTTATGTCTGTGAGTAGATAGGATACATAATGTTATGTCTGTGAGTAGATAGGATACATAATGTTTATGTTGCTGTGCTTTGAAAGGTGTTGGTGGAGAAGCAGTCGGTGTTCTGATGAATGGCATGATGGTTTGAGTGAGAAATGCCCCCCACCCCCACTCCCCCCCACGATAGGTTCAGGCATTTGAACACTTGTTTGCCTGATCCGGATGTAGAACTCTCAGTTACCCCTCCAGCACCATGTCTGCCTGCGTGCCACCATGCTTTCTGGATGATGATAATGGACTGAACCTCTGAACTGTAAGCCAGAGGGAAATATTTCCCTCTGTAAAGGGGCCATGGTCACGGTGTCTCTTCACAGCAATAGAAACCTCAACTAAGACACTGGGTTAGATAATTTAAGCTTTTTCTTGTGTGAGCTTTTAAATTAGCCCTCTATTATCCACAGCAGAATTTGAGAATCTGTCCTGTGGACTCTTATGCCTCTTCCCTCACCATCTTCTCCCAGCTCAGGGGCCTTCGGTTTCCAGCTTGTTGCTGGGCCCTGGGATGCAGCTGCCGCCCCTGTGTTTAAGCACTTTCCTCTTAGTCCCTCAGGTCTGAAGCAACATTCATTCTCCAAATTCCATGTTCTCTCTTCCTTAGCTCTTCACCCCAGCAGATTTCTGGTTTTAGGTTACCCTGTAATGGTAATTTTAATATAAATGTACGTAGCAAATTAGTACAGCGCCTGTTTTTCTTTATCCTGTCTAGTTCCTCAATAATGACACAGAGAGACCAAGATTTATTTTCAACTTAAAGGCATTATTTTATTTTAACTTAAAGGCATTATAATTCTATTCTGACCCTCTAAACTCTTCTGCTTATCTCCCAGCCAAAATCCCAGAGAGTCTTGCATTTTAGTATTGGTCCAGCTCTCTGGGCTTCAGATGCGTTTTCCACGATGTCTCCTCACCCTCATGGTTGAATCTGCCTTACTCTTCTCTTTCTCCCCCCCTCCCCTGGCTGGTGGAAGTTCAGCTCTATTCTCTCTTCTGCCCAGCCATTGGCTGATTGGCTTTTATTGACAAGGCAGAGAATAAATGGCAAGCATTGTTTACACAAACTTGAGACAGGAGATCCTTGACCTAAGCATTGCAGTGCTGTGTCCAGATTGAAACAAGACATGAGGGCAGAGAAATCAGCATTTGAAGAATCCAAGGATAGATTTACACAGTGTACAACAGCTTGATGCCTACATTACCCCTTCACAAACCTTATTACAACTTGTATTTTACAAATATTCGTCTGGCTTTCCTTAGTATATCTTTTTTTCCCCACCGGCTAGCAAACTCTCTATGTGGGCAGGAGTCATCAAACCATTATGATTAACCCCACCGTCTACTGCGTCACCATGGGCACTCAGAAGTAATCAGTTTAATAAATAAATACTACAGCTCAAATTTTCTTCCAGTGTTCAGAACAAAGTAGGTTCTAACTCTCAAAAGGCGAATAGCTTAGTGTCCTTGCTGCCTGCAATGGTTTCTTATTGGTATTTTGGTATTATAAGGAGCCTTATTTGGAGATCATTAATTGTGTGGATGATAGAAGCAGTAAAGGCATGAGCCACCAGATAGGAGAGGCTGAGTAGTAAGTAAATAATAACTAATTAGGAGAGGTAGACAAGGAAGCCTGATGTTTGGATGTTAGTGTATCCATGACCTCACCAATGCTTGTTCTTGCTAGTTCTTCCAGCACACTCTAACGTCATCTAACATTGTGCTCCGCGGTGTATAAGTTACTCTTTGGCTGACTGCTTCGTTCACTTTTTTCTCTGTTGCTCAGAAGTTCCAGTGCAAAAGCAATGATGACCTTTGTGAGAATTCTTCCTCTCCTCTCCTCTACTTTCCTCTCCTCTCCTCTCCCCTCCCCCCCTCCCCTCTCCTCTCCTTTCTCTCTCTTTCTTTCTTTCTTTCTTTCTTTCTTTCTTTCTTTCTTTCTTTCTTTCCTTCTCTCTCTCTCTCTCTCTCTCTCTCTCTCTCTCTCTCTCTCTCTCTCTCTCTCTCTCTCTCCTTTTCTTCAGAACATTTTTTTATTTTTCACTAAGACGTTCCCAGAGGATATAACTAACCTTGTCCCCGCCCCACCCCCACAAAGGGTTAAGTGCGCTCACTGCTATAAAGCAGACTCAGACAGTTTCAAGGACTGGAACCAACCTTAAATGGCAAAAATGTTTTCTATCTGAATTATCATAAAAATGTTTAAGTAAAAAAAAGAAAGTAAAGGAACAAAGGGGCAATGGTAGCTTCAGAGTGAAAAGATTGTTCACGGTTCATGTCAGACATTCAATCTTGGTTTGAGTGTAACAAAGTTGAAACAGGGTCCCTATCCTACAAAAGATTCACTACAGCACACTGTTTGCATCTGTTCCAAGTCCACCCCCGTCCCCTAATGCTTCGGACTCAATCACTTCCCAGTCTGTTGGGCCTGTCGATGGAGGAGCTCGTAGATCTTCTCTTCGATCCAGTCTTTGTTATATGGCTGGTTTGTCTGTGTATCAGCTCGGTAAACAAGACAGCTGAGATTTGCCAGATCGCCAATAAAATCAAACTGACTGATATCCTATGTGATGGAAGGGCTGTTGGGATTCATTCTCTTCAGATGGTCTTCATACATTTTACAAACACCTTCCATGCATTCATTCACAGACTCATAGTCGGCGTAAGTCCTGCCTTCTGGCCTCTTGGTAAGCTGTACCAGCAAAATGGTGTGAGACATGGCGCCAAATGCTTTGCTGCAGCCGCCGCTAACACCTCCACTCCCTCATCTTTTCTTTTCTTTTCTTTTCTTTTCTTTTCTTTTCTTTTCTTTTCTTTCCTTTCCTTTTCTTTTCTTTTCCTTCCTTCTTTCCTTCCCTTTCCTTTCTCTCTCTCTTTCTCTCTTCTTTCTTTCTTTCTTTCTTTCTTTCTTTCTTTCTTCCTGTCTGTCTTCTTTTTCTTCTTTTCCTTTTATTTTTCTTCTTGCCTCCCTCAGGAGGCTGGTGGATATATTCTCTTATATTCATCTTGTTTCCTGTTGGGTCTGTCTATAAGCATCTTATCTTCCTCCTGAGCTCCCTCCTGGACTAAGGTTGCAGAGATGAGAAAATGGACTTGCTTGGTGGTCCATAAGGTTGGGTCATTCTGGAAGAGTGATGGCTGAATATATACCTGCCATTATTTGCTGCCATTCCACGGCTCTGTTCATGAGTTGTGTATCTAATTTATACTTTCAGATATACTGCATGTGGTTACTACTTAAAGAGGACATTAGGGGAACAACCCTGAGCAAGTTTGTTATTAAAGGGCTGATCCCCTTTAATCCTTTTAATATATTATACAAGATGGGTACTATTATTTTCCACCCATTTTACAGATGATAAAATTGAGTCTAAAGGGAGTTTATTTACATTGAATATCATAGCAGTGGTTTGGGCCACGGAAATCAACTTAGGGTCCTGTGCTGTTACTACCTTCCACATGATCAATAAGTCACATTTACGTTTGAAATCTACTGAAAACTAATTACATTGATTGCAAGACTCCACAGGAAGAAGTCAGTAGATTGGAACCAATCTCAAAATGAAATGACAATAAATATTCATAACTGTATGTGAGAGGGTATTGCTGTCTTAACGCGTCTTAATGAGAGGCTTTCATGACAATTTCTCCTTTATTTCAGCCTTTCTAACAGATGCTTGCTCTAAAAAGCCCCATGTTGCTAGGAAGCTGATTATTATCAGAACCTTCTTAAAGATGAGTTTGTATAATGTTTTAAGTCTATAGCCACCCTGAGAAGATTAGCTGGAATTTCTAACATAATATTGTTTTCCCGAGTGATGGTAATCAGGCCACATTTGTCTGTTATCATTTATACTTGCTACTAGTACATTATCAGAATGAAGCCAGGGTGCTTACATTTCCATTAGAGTGCTGAGGTCTTCAGAAACATTTAGAATATGACTAGCTACAAACAACTTGAAACTAAAAACAACAGTCATTACTCAGACGTAGACTCCAGAGGGACAGAGTTATCTCATACAGAGCACTACTTAAAACAGTGATAAAATTCCAGTCAGCATAATGAATGATGAAATCTACCAAAATGTAAGAAAATCACAAAAAGAAAACTTTTACCATTTCAAAATTAATTAATAATACTAACATTTTAATTAACATCTGGGATTGTGGCCTTAAGAAACTGATTGTGAGGACTTTCTCTAGTATTCACTAAACCTTGTGGCTTAGGGTACTCTTGAGGTGAAATTCCACATTAAGGCTTAAGCCAGCTCAAATCAATGCTTGATTGTTACTAGGCTGTTGCCAAGACTACATAGGTTGCTCTTCACAAACTGACAGCAAGGACCCTGTGGTGGCGTGAATAAAAATATCTCCCATAGGCCCATAGAGAGTGGCACTATTAGAAGGTGTGGCCCTTTTGGAATAGGTGTGGCATTGTTGGAGAAAGTGTGTCACTGGGCTTTGAGGTCTCAGATGCTCAACCCAGGCTGAGTGGCACAGTCTTCATTCTGTCTGCCAATCTGGATGTAGAACTCTCAGCTACCTCCCCAGTCACATGTCTGCCTGGATGCTGCCACACTTCCCAGCATGATGA
Source organism: Tokudaia tokunoshimensis (assembly GCA_036184795.1). Taxonomy (NCBI): domain Eukaryota; kingdom Metazoa; phylum Chordata; class Mammalia; order Rodentia; family Muridae; genus Tokudaia; species Tokudaia tokunoshimensis. Next base: position 62,853,481 of record BTHU01000018.1, on the reverse strand, counting down.
CAATGGACTAAATCTCTGAACCTGTAAGCCAACCCCAATTAAATGTTGTCCTTGTAAGAGATGCCTTGGTCATGGTGTCTGTTCACAGCAGTAAAACCTTAACTAAGACAGAGACCTACCTTTATTTGGTAAAACCAAATAAAGCAGTTATAAAAAAAATGTAGCAATAAAATTACTTCTAATGACATTCTGCTATACTCATAGATCAGTTCAGCCATCGTCAGAGAAGCTTCCTCCTGTAAAAGGAAGAGTGCAGTGACAGTGGGTGATACTACTTCCTAGTGAAAGGAAGGTTGGGAGGAGAGAGATGGAGCTCTTCTGAGGATTCATGTAGAAGTCTGTGTACCACTCCCTCTACCTCTCTGCTATGTGTGATCTTGGAAGTGACTAGTGTACACAGATGAACTAAAGGTGGGATGAAGCGTCCTTGATGGGGTGGCCTTTCCCATGATGCAGCTGTGTTTTAGTTACCCGTGCTCCTGTAAGTCACCCGACATCCATGCTCCTGGAAATAAGACGACAAACGCAGTTCACCAAGCTAGACTTGGGAGGAACTGTTTCTTTGGTCTGTTGTTGGTACTCTTTCTGGGGCAAATAGACACTTACTCCTGTCACCCCCCAAATTTGTAACACATTTCTAATAAAGCTGCCTGAATCTAGGTTGCCTTTTGAAAGTACATATTTAAAATTTAAGGGTAATCTCAAAGTACACAGAAACTGTTAAGAGAATTCAGTTTAGTGAAATCAACTCAGTTCCTGAAGCTAGATTAAAGAGTCTCAATTCACCAGTGCCTCCAGCTCCCCAATTAATCCTATTAGTTGGAAAGGAAATGTCCTTGACACAAAGTAGTTTTACGGAGTATTAATGAACACAATGTGTAGCACAAAATAAATAGTAACCAGTATATAAAATGGTTGAACCCTTAAGCAAAAACCCTCTATTAAACACGACAGAAAAAGATCCACAGTGGGTCCAGACAGTGGAGTTGCCAACCACAGACTTGAAGCTATACACACTTATTCTGTGCCAAGATGACAAGGTGGGGAATTTATGTAGGCTATTAAGATCTATATGATAGGGTACAATAAAAAATAAAAAACTAAGCTTTCAATAAATGTATTACATCATAGATAAAAAGACAGGATTGAAAGATGGGTCTGAAGAGAACATCTGGAATTATCTTTGAGGAAAATAAGAGCTAATACACATAGACTATACAGTTAGAAAAGCATATATATGTATATACACATACACATACATATATACATATACATAAATATATATATGATTAATGAGCTAGTAGAGATCATGTCTTAGTGAGGGTTTCTGTTGTTTTGATAAAGTCCCATGACCAAAAATCCCCAGAAAAACAAAAACAAAAACAAACAAAAAAACCTCAACAACTAAAAAACCTTTAGGGAAGGAAGGGTTTATAGGGTTTATTTCATCTTACAACTTGTGCTTCATCACCTAAGAAAATTAGGGCAGGGACTCAAGGCAGGAATCTGGAGGCAGAAGCTGATGCAGAGGCCATGGAGGAGTGCTCCTAAATGTCATAACATGCTCAGCTTGCTTTCTTATACCAGCCAGGACACCTAGCAACCCAGGAATGGCCCCACCCACAATGGTCTGGGCCCTCCTACCTTAATAACTAATTGAGAAAATGCACCACAGGCTTGCCCACTGGCCAGTCTGGTGGGGACATTTCTCAGCTGAGTCCCTTCTCTTTCAGTGACTCAATTTTGTGCCAACTTGACAAAACACTAGCTAGGACTATGGCCCAAAAATAACATTTGAAGACAAAATGGCTGGTGAGTGCACACAACCCTTGACATAAGCCAGGCAACAGATTCTGAGAAGAATTGGAACCTGGGGCAGAGGAGATAGAGCCTGAGAATCAAATGTAAGACATTTGTGAGCCACGGATCCTTCCTTCCCACACATTTGCAACGGTGAAAATCCTAATTAGTGGTCCAGCTGTGGCTGCTACCGACAGATCTCCACTTCTTTTGTGATTTGGAATTCGGGTTTTATTATCGTCTTTGAATTTTATAGGTGAACTTCCTTGCTCTTATTAGAAGAAAATAACTTTTTCTAGTAGGAATTGGCAGAGCCAGGTTCCTGGTTGTTTGAAGTTTAGGGAGCAATTCCAACACTGGAGGAAATGCTTACCACGAGTAGCTTACAATACATATCCGGTGTGTTTGGTTTTCACTTACTTTACTGGCAGCTTGGGGGATGCATCATGACTGCAGCAAAGCAGCCGACAGGGTCTCAGTGTTATTGAAGACAAGGTTTGAAGAAGGTCTAGAAGATAAAAAGGTTGACTCACAGTGGGACAATGGTCGGTATCTCAGGATCTGCTCGTCACCGATTATTAGCAAGTGGAGAGCTTAGACACATTAGCTGCCACAGCTGCCAGCTTCAGCGGGGTGAGATGACAGTGGGTGAAGGGCTTGGGGCCACCATGCCAGCCTGAGTTCAGTTTCCAGAAACTACATAAGGAGAAAGGAGAGAAACAACTCCGTAAAGTTTCCTCTATCTTCATATACACACATACTCTTCATCACACACACACACACACACACACACACACACACATATACATACACACATGCACATAGACACATTCACACACATACACACATTCACAGACTCACATACATACATACATATTCACACATTCACACACTTTCACACAATCACACACACACATACTCACGCACATATATACATACATGCACATATACACATTCACACACATACACACATTCACAGACTCACATACATACATACATACATACATATTCACATATTCACACACATTCACACAATCACACACACTCACACACTCACATATATACACACACACTCATACTCACACACATGCACACATACTCACATACATACACATACACCAACACACATTCACAGACTCACATACATATACACACTTACACACTCGTGCACACTCACACACAATCATGCACATATACTCACACGCTCACACACACTCACACATTCACACAATACACACACTCACACACATATACACCCATGCACACTTATACACCAACACATACACACACACCAACACACACTCACAAACTCACACATACACACACACACACACACTTTTGCTCATTTCATTTTCAGATGCCATCACAGACATTAGTGTATTGTGTGGTAAGATGAGATTTCAAACGATCATGATTACTTTTGCCAGTGGGTTGAGAAAAAAACATCGAACAGGTCTAAGTAAATGCAAAGTAAACATTACTCCTACATTAAAAAATCAGCTATGAGGGCTAGAGAGTTGACTCAATGCTTAGGAGAAGTAGCTACTCTTACAGAGGACCTACGTTCAATTCTCAGGACCCACGTGGTAGCTAACAACTATCTGCAGCTCCTGTTCCAGGGACTCTGTTGCTCTCATGGCCTCTGTAGGCACTGTGCACACATGGTACAGCCATACATGCAGGCAAAACACGCATGCACATAAAATTAAGTTAAACTGTACATTATGGTGGAGAGTCAGTTGAATGTAAGCTTATATGAAGAAAGAAAGGCCTAGGGATTTTAGTTGAAAGTAATGAGTCTGTATTGGCTATTCCTGGTTGTCAACCTGACTATATCTGGAATGAACTAATCAAGACTTGGAAGGCTCACCTATGATCCTAATCTGGAGGCTCAAAGATCAAGTTTCTGACCTGGATCTTGGCATGGAGATCTTGAAACATAGTGGCTGTGAATTCCAGAAGATTAAGACAAGGAGATCTCTGACTTCAACGTCATCTAGGATTAAAGGTGTGGTGGCACAGGCCTTTAATCTGGGCCACACCCTCTGCTGGAGACCTACATAAGGACATTGGAAGAAGGAAGACTCACTCACTCTTCTTTGCCTGCTTGCCTCGTGGGACTGAGAAACTGCTAGATCCTTGGACTTCCATCCACAGCTGCTGCTGACCATTGTTGGGGAGTTGGACTACAAGCTGTAAGTCATCGACAAATTCCCTAACTATATAGAGACTACCCATACGTTCTGTGACTCTAGAGAACCCTGACTAATACAGAGGCCATGATCGAGCTACATGGTTTTTCCCCCAAATATCCTCAACCAAACAAAAGAAAGGGAAGTAGAAAGAAGGAAAAAAAGACCTCATGTTCTTAGGCAAGATCAAAAAAATGTTTTCCTTGTCTTCATGGGAGATATATTTGCAAAAGGTATATAGTTTTATGTTATAAGGGAGTGTGGGAAACAAAAAGAAAAGAAAGAAAGGAGTGCGGGGTAAAAGGGACACGCTCTGACAAGAAAGGAGCGTGGATGGCAGCGGTGGCATGTGGGTCTCACTCGGGCAGGGGCAGCGGGCACATCCTTGCATATGAGAGACACAGGCAGGCTCAGAGCCTGCGCGTGCCTCACCGCGATAGTGAGTGTTGGCGCCTGAGTCTGTCTGGCTAGCAGGCGGGTAGGAGATCCCGCTCAGAAGGCGGTGCCGTTCTGGCGTGGACCTCCCATCCACGGAGAAAATAGATAAGAAAAAGCCATGACCACGTGGAAAAGGGAGAAAAACAGACGGAGGGGGGGAGGGAGGAGGGGTTCCATTTATAGTGGATCAGTTACCTGTTGCCAAGTAATTAAGGGCTGGGAAAGTCTGGCTGCAGCCAGGTGACTGCAGAGGAGGAATCCAGTCAGAACGTAGGGGCCTGGCTACGCGTGACTGATGGCCACAGGATTATGGAGTTGGCCTTGTCTCACACCAAGGTCCCACAAGGGAGAAACATTATGCAGACTATCAGAATTACAAACATCATCACTCTTGATAAATATTTGTGTAGTGGTTTAGTGAATTAAGTACCAAAGTGGAAGATGATTGTAGCCATTGTCATTCTGCAAGGACTTGAAATTCATTGGAGTTGGGGATGGCAGAATGATCTTTCCCCTCCTAACATCAGAGAATTTCCCTCATTATTTAGAGGCCTCCAGGGTATGAGTGTGTGTGTGTGAGTGTGGGTGTGTAGGAGTGTGTGTAGGTGTATGTGTGTGTAGGGGTCTGTGTGTGTGAGTGTGTGTAGGAGTGTGAGTGTGTGTGTGGGAGTGTGTGTGTGTGTGTGTGTAGGAGTGTGTGTGTGTAGGGGTGTGTGAGTGAGTGAGTGTGTGTGTGTTTAGGGATGTATGTGTGTGTAGGGGTATGTGATTAATCGATCTATCATTTTCATGCTCAGGGAATTATTCTTGCCAAGAGCTCAGGGAGCACAGGTGTGCTTGTGAAGTGAGGCATGCCTTGGCACATCATGAACTCATCTGCCTTTGTTTATTTCCGTAAGCCTGACAACGCTCTAAGTAGTAAGAGAAATAGAAACATCTTTGTTCTCCTCATTATGCATTTTGCAGGGCAGTAGGCACCAGATTGGTGATTGTGGGCCTGGTCAGCAGCTTGCTTTCCTCAGAGGACACTTTAACAACCACCATTAATAATGGAGCTAATATCTTTTACTCAAGAAGTTATGTCATGATGGAGGGCCACTTGTAAACTCGGCTCTATGGCCTGCATGTGACCAATCATACTGCTTTCCAGAGACAAGATCAGTTAGGATGTTTAACATTTAAAGTGAGCCATCAGGTAATTCTGGTGGGTAGAAAATATGTATGCTTACACGCGCCAGCTCTACTTAAAGTCATTGATCACAGATACAGCTCCCGACGTGAAAGAACTTAAAATGTTTCACGTTGCGTCATTAAAAGGAAAGCAATTTGTACACAGCTGAAGGGATTCATCATCAGCTTCAGCCTATAGTTTTTATCCATTTTTAGAGTGTATAGGAACGGGCACTACTCATTTTGATTTTCTTTTTCCCTTTATGACAAAACTTGCTTTATTTTAATATTAATTTTTACATTACAATGCGAAGGGATGGGCTTCACGGTGGCATCTCATTCACACACATCATTGTACTTTGTTCTAAAATTTCCACTACCCTCGTGCTCTCCCTTCTGTCCCCTGTTGTTGGTCCTCTTCCTCTCCCTAAACAGTCCCTCCTCTGATTTCGTGGCACATGCATCCTATTGCGTTCTCCCTGCCCCATCTTAATAGCTCCCTCTCCTTTCTCATGGTCCCCAATTTAACTTTTGTATACACATGAATTTAAAGCATGCAGTGCTTGTCTTTCTGATGCTGGCTTATCTCTTCCAACATAATGATTCCCTGATCCATTTATCTCCCTGAAAATGCTACAATTGCATTTTCTATACAGCTGAATGAAATCCCATTGTGTGTATGTATGTGTGTATATATATATATATATATATATATATCACGAAGTTTTTATCTATTCATCTGTCCATAGATATATAGACTGCTTTCTACTTCCTGTTCCTAGGCTGGTATATTCTAGTTATTGTGACTAAAGCATCAACAGACACCGTTACACAAGTATTTGTGTTAGAGTCCTTCAGGTGTAGCCCAGGAATTGAACACTTGCGTGATATGTCATGTGTCTTTTTTTTTTAATTTTGAGAAAACTCCATATTGATTTTCATAGTGTTGATACCAGTTTGCATATCTGCCAGCTGTGAGTACGGTTTCCTTTTTACCCATAATCCCCTCATTCTCCAGCAGTTTTTTTTCATGATGACAGCCATTCTGACTGGGGTGAGATAGAATCTCAATACAACTTTAATCTGCATTTCCCTGATAGCTAAGGATGCGGAACGTTTTTTCAAATATTTGCTGCTTTATCTATATTCCTTCTTGAGGCCTGTCTATTAAGTTTGTTCAACAACTTATTGATTTGTGGCTCTTGGTATTTAATTTCTGCAATTCTTTATCCTAGATATTACATTCTAGACATTTTGCAATTAATATGCTAGATATCAAGCCCTTCTCTGGCATGTAGTTGGCAAAGATCCTTTCCCCGTAGTCAAAGCTGAGATTTCTATTGCTGCAAAGAGACACCATGACTAGGGCAACTCTTATAAAGGAAAACATTTAATTAGGACTGGCTTACAGTTCAGAGGCTTAGTCTATAATCATCATGGAGGGAAACATGGCAATATGCAGGAAGACATGGTGATGGACAGGTAGCTGTGAGGTCTACATTTGGATCTGTAGACATCAGGGAGAAAATGAGACACTGGGTCTGGCTTGAGTATCTGAGATGTCAAAGTCAGCTTCTAGTCACATACTTTCTCCACCTAGGTTACATCCCATCCAACAAGGCCACACCCACTCCACCTAGACCACATCCACTCCAACAAGGCCACACCTCCTAATAGTTCCATTTGCTATGAGTCTATGGGGGCCCATTTTTATTCAAACCCCCACACCCATTCTGAAGGGTTCTCTTCACTCTGATGATGATTCCCTTTGCTGTGCAGAAGCTTTCTACACTTCATTTAATCTGTTAATCCTTAGAATTATTTCCTGAGTTATTGGAGTCTTTGCAGAAAGTCCATTCCTCTGCCTGTATCTAGAAGAATGTTTACCTCTTTTCCTCCAGAAGCTTCAAAGCTTAAGATCCCACATGAAGGTCTATTGACGTATTTGACATTACTTCCTGCCTCAGCTATTGACCGTCAGATCTTTATTATAACTAATCATCAGAATGTTCCATCTTCTTGATTGCCGTAAGGTGTCAAAGAAAGCCTTCCTGTTCTTCAGGTTTTGGGCAGGTGTGTAAGGACAACCATTTACAAATAGAAATGATTTTTTACACAAGGTGATAAATACAAATCTATCTTCATTCTGTCACTTGTAGGAATTCGGTCTCCTCAGCACCATGGGTTGAAGATGCTGTCTTTTCTCCCATGTCATTCTGACACCTTTGTATTAGGCAGCTTTAGCTATATGGGTTTGCTGTTGGGTCTTCTATTCCATTGGTCTACAAGTCTGGTTTTGTGCCAGCACTACACTGTTTTTCTTATTATGGTTCTTTAGTGCAATTTGAGTTCACATATAGTTTTGAGGGTATAGTCCATTGTTAATTTGAATTTCTTTTTTATTCTTTTGGTTAATCCGGATAGGAGCCTCTCAATTTTGATTAATTTTTTTCAAAGAACCAACTCTTAGATTGATTGTATGTGTTGATACTTTAATCTCCTTTTCATTAGTAACTGCCATGGTTGTTACAATTTTCTGTTTTACTTCCCCACCCCCCACCCCCCGGCTTTGGGGTTGGTTTGTTCTTGTTTGTCTGAGATTTTTTGAGGTACATCATTAGGTTATTTGTTTGACATCACTCTGACTTTCTTACTTGCTTTTTGTCCTTCTTCCTTTCTTTCTTTTTTTGTGATTTCCTTCCATTATCTATGTGAGAAAGACTCACATAAGAAATACAGATGAAACATCAGTAATAGCACATAAACCACACCTACAGAGCACAGGGCAACTCTGCTGTTGGATATTAGAACACACACACCTCACATGGGCATATCCCCCATCAGGTCCTGTCACAGGACACTGTTCTACTCACCCCCCCCCTTTTTCTCCCTGCTTAAGTCCAAGACTGAGTAGAGCAAAGCCACAAGAGAGAGAAGTAGTCACAAGACCACACAGTACCAGCCACACACAGTACCGGGGCCACTTATATGCAAAACCAAAAATAATGTTTAGAAATATCCGAGTCTCCTTAGAGAATTGAGATATTATTAGAGAACCCACAGAATGCTGGGAAAACAGAGGAACCTGGTGTGGGCGTGACATGTCACTCAGGACCAGGTCACCCTGTCAAGGGGTCACCTCAGGGCAGCCAGTCAGCAACAGTTGTGTTGAAGCAGACTTTCTCTTCAGTCTTCTTGCTTTTGGTTTCTTTTACAATTTTTTTTTCTTGGTTCTTTCTTTGCCTGGCTTCAGAAATTCACTGAGAGTTAGTTCTTCAACCTGCGTCTTAAAAGTAACAAATACATGTACAGATGAACGCTTTTTCTTCCTTTTTCTTTTTATGGGGTTTTCATTGGGCTACCAGCTTTCCAGATACTTGAAGCAGAAAAATCACGGGGCCAAACCAGGCTCATTCTCAGCAGGGCAGCGATGAACCTGGCCTCTATTGTCCGCTCTGGGTGTAGGCGCAGTCCTCTGGGGATGCAGATATGTGGTGGTCCTTGAGATGAAGCTGCCAGGCCTCTGTTATCATTGTCAAACGTGTGACTCAAATCTCAGAGGCAGAAGCGAGCTATGGAGTCTGCAGGAATACCCTGCCCACCTAAACCTGCCCGAAGCCTTTCGGGACTGCGTTTTAACACTAAGAACTGTTGCTGTACATTTTCCTCTTAGACTTGCCTTAGCTCTGTCCCAAAGATGCTGGTAAATTGTGCTTTCATTTTCATTTCGTTTAGGAAGTTTAAACTTCCTCCCTGACTGCTTCTACAGACAGTGGTCGTGGTCGTGTGGTTTCTCTTTGTTCTTGACTTATAGCTTCACTTGAGTACAATCTGATAAGACGGAGTAAATTATTTCAATTCTTTTTTTTTTATTTGCTAAGACTCACTTTCTGGTCTAGGATGTGATATATATTTATGGACAGTTCTATGGCCTGCTTGGAAGAATGTGCATTTTGTTGCTATTGACTGGCTTATTCTTTGTGTATTTGTTAAGTCCGATGATCTGTGGTGTAGTTTGATTTGAAGCTTTTTGTCATTGTAGTCATTAAGGTTTAGTTGGCTGATCTACCTAAGAGAAGAGTGAGGTATTGAAATTACAATTATTAAAATCAGGATTTATCTGGCTTTTTATAATTATTAAATGTTTATTATATGAAATTGGGACTCTCAACACCCGGTGTGTCTATGTTTATAATTGTATCTTTTGACTAATTGCTCCTTTTTTATTCATCTGTGATTGCCTTCTCTATTTTTTCCGACTATTTTGTTTAAAATATACTTTGTCAGATATTAGAAAAGCTCCGTCACTTCTTTTTGGCTCCTGTTCATTTATAACTTGTTTTATATTTGTTGACTCTCAGTTTACTGCTAGCTTAGCCGGTGAGGCATATTCCTTGCAGAGAACAGTGATTGGATCTAGGTTTTTAATCTAGTCGGTCAGTCTGGTTTTCTGTTTGTTGGTTTTTGTCAGTTGAGGCCATTTATACTTTAGGGATACATTTACTTTTTATCATTTTTATCATTTAGGGATACATTTACCCTTTTGAGATACATTTACTAATTCCTGTTATTTTGTTGGTTGAATTTCTAGTTGGTCAGAATATTTCCCCTTTATTAATATTGGAGGGTTTCTAGTTTATGGTATCAGACATGATAGATTTTCTTCTACCTCTCCTTGGTTCATCTATTCCCCTCATGAAGTTTATTCTTCTCTATTTTCCAGTGACTAAGATTGTCTTTCATTGCATGCTGGGTATAGTATTGGAATATTGGTTTTAGACTTTCTGCCACATTGGCATGGTGACCGTGAGATGCCGTGGTTTGAGTTTGCTCTGAGATGTCCTGATTTCTCCCTCAATTTAGAAGATAACATTGCTGCACACATCAATCTCAGTTGACAGGTCTTTGCCTGTGGGTCTTGAAATTTTTCCCTCTGTGTCCTTCAATGGGTTGGATTCCTCTGCTTAAGAATATATTACCAGTTTTATTCCCCTGGAGAACCCTGATTAACATATCAGCTTTCTCCAATAGACTCTCTCCGGGCATATCAATCACATTCCAGGACAGACCCCATGCCTCAGAGTAGTTGGCCAACACAATATGAACTCAAGGATATTTTTGTTTTATCCTTTTAGTTTCATTTTGCTGTGCTTTTCTTTGCAAAAAAAAAATTTTTTTTTTTGGTCTGAAAGCTTTTCGCTTGTTTTGATTTTCATTTTTGTGTCTTTGTGGATTTTTATGTGTTTATTTATTTATTTATTTTTGATTTTTATTTTTTGAGATAGAGAGAGAAAGAACATAAAGTTAGGTGGGAAGGAACCTCGGGAGGACCTTGGAGGAGCTGGAGGGAGAGAAAATGATCAAAAAGCATGAAAAAATAATAAAAAAGTAAGACCACTAGAATACTGCTAAAAGTATTGTGGAATAAAAACGGGGAACGGGACGGTAGTCAAAAATGAATAAAATAAATAGAAGAAGAAATAAAAGGAAGTAAAGATTGCCCTGTCATGAAAAATGAACTAATCAGACCAGTGTACTAAGAGATAAAAACTTAAAAATTTAAAAATAGGATAAGCTAAGCACATTTGTAAAATACAGTAGAGAGAGAAGATGAAGAAACTCACAGGGTCAAATGGGAGAAATAAAGATTGAATGTTGGGACAGGTTTCCCTGGGTCTTGGAATATTGGAGACTGACAGCCACAGGCACTGGGGAAGATGGCTGTCAGGTGACCTGTCTGACTCCTACCTCCTCTGTGGTTGACTCTGGTGTTGAGTGTACTGGACAAGTGTCTGGTGTCACCCTGAGCTGTCCTCTCTTTGGAATCTTCCTGTATTTGGGTAACAAGTTCCTCATCTTTGCAGTCTGTGGGCTGGGCAGCTCCTCTCTTCCTCCCAGGATTGTTCCACACAGAGTGGGTGGTGTTCCTGGGCCCATGCATTGGGGAACATGGAGTGGAAATCACAACTCAAAGCTCTGTTGTGGACAGAGGAACTGTATTTGTGCTGCTGCCGGGATGTGATAAGTATTAATCTCCCTGCTGGAGCGATGAGGCTGTGGATATCAAGGACACTACTAACAGCATGTGTTCCACGGCAGTGAGCAGCAGGTGGGTTGCGGTAGGGGTTGGTCCACACACTGACCTTAGACCCAGGGCTATCCAGATTATTTTCAGTTGATGAGATATCCCAGCCACTGAACACAGGGCCATCTTTCCCTGCCTACTTAGCTGCCTGAGCTGAGTCTCCAGCCGCCTCTACCCTTCGAATGGTCAGCCTGTCCTCCTGCTCCCCACAACTTCCTCCTGGGACAGTTCTCGCGCTATAGCTGTGGTTTGTTAAGTTCTGGATTGTTTATTTATGTTATGGCCTGTTCTCTGGATGCCAGTGAGATAAAAAAAAAAATAGGTTCCGTCTCAACATGGTGGCTGGCTGCTGCCCCCTGAGTCCTCTTGAGTCCTTTGGATTGATCTCTTTTCCATGACTGAACTATCCTCTGACAAAATATCACGGTCTCACCAAAAACTGTATCTGGAGTTGAGCCTTATGCAGGCTCTGGCTTGTTCGGTGGGTAGGGCTGCTAATCGGTTTGTGCCAGAGCCTGTCTGGTATGTCTTAGAGAGAACATCTTGGTGTATCTCCTGGTCTTCTCTTTTTGGGTATCACCACTGTTGTGGATTTCTGAGGAGCCCATTTCTTTCTGTCTTTGGAGTAGCTTCTATGTTTCTTTTGTTCTGAGTCACACGGAGAGGAAGTATCAAATCTCATGTGGAAGTATGTTTATTTTCTGTTAAAGCCTCTTATCAGTCTTATAAGAAGCAGGACCTGGAAACAGTAATTGTTTTTAAACATAAATCCTATTCTAAAAGAGGTTTGGAAACTCGTAAACCTGGAGGTTCTACGGGGCTTCAGAAAACAGAGCTATGTGAAGCAGTCGGATACGAGTGAGATGTGTTTTTCCCACTTTGTAAGCAGAGTTGTGAAAGGCATCTAAAAATATAGTCACACGCCTTAGAGGTAAGCAGTTCCAAACAGGGTTAACATCTAGACTTAAAAGTTTTGTTTGGAGTCTAGAGAGATGGTCCCGTGGTTAAGAGCACTCCTTGCTCTCTCCCAGAGTATATAGGCTCCTTTCCAGGCACCCACAACCTGTAACTCCAATTCCAGAGAATCTGACACCCCCCTTTTTTTGGCCTCTTTGGACACTTCACACATGTGGTGCACAGACATACCTGCAGGCAAAACAACCATACACATAAAAATACTTGAGAAATATTTACGAATTTAAATTTAAAAGAATATTTTAGGAATACTTAAGAATTCAATTATTTAAGAAATTAAAAATTTAAAGTCATTTAAAAGAGGATGTTTTGTTTAGAATTTATAACAATAAAATAAAGTTGCTTATATTGTCCAGGAATAGTGATAGCACCATTTCTTTTCCTCTCCAAACTCACTCTCAAGTTCAGAAAGTTCACCAGGTAGGAAAGAGTTAAATAGACCAAGAAAGCATCAAGTTGTAAGAAAAAAGGCAGAAGAGGGGGATCTAATTTATAGTGTGTTCCTGGACTAATGTTGGAGGTAATAACATATCCTATTATGTCTTCTCCTGTGATTCTGTATCACACAGATGGTGTCTCAGAAATTCCTTTCCCTGTTTGTGGGTCTCTGTCTCCCATAGTAACATACAAGTTGGGTTTTTGTTCATTTTTCATTTGCAGTTATTTGCTTCTTTCTAAGATGAAAGAGTTTGTTATTTTTCTTTTGAAAGCTGACTGATATGCTTTAACTCCAAATTTCTGTTATTCTTTAAAGTGACTCCTCAGAAGATTCCTGAAGTGTGTGGGTATGTTTTTAGGCACGCTTGTATCTCACGAAGCAGCTTACACTTAGAAAGAAACTCTGTTGAGGTCATGGCCTCTCAACAGTGAGCAGAGTCCCAGGTCTTGGAGCCTCTACAGAGGTTGAGGTGTTCTGCTTTGATGTTGATATTTGCACTGAGAACATGCAAACACCTACGGTTGACATCATCTGAAGGGACCAGAGGAGTGTCCTGAACTTGCTCCTTCCTCTGAATCTACTAACAACTTAAAAACAAATCAAGATAAGTAATCTGGAAAAAAGTAATGATAGTTTACACTAGAAACCAGGTCAGTGGTGGAGACAGGGTGCCTCTCAGGGTGAAACAGAGTTTGGTGTCTAGTTAGTTTCTTGACTGTGATCTGTAGCGATTGTCTTTGATTGTACCTGAAAGGGTTGGTTTTGTTTTTGTTTTTGTTTTTGTGAAAGTACCAGATCCTGTCATGGGGAATAGGAAACTGAACATTCTCTGGGATGTGAGAAATTCAGAGAGACCTCGAGGAAGCCTGGAAACATTAGATGCCTAGCATACCAGGTCAACAGTGTGCTCTGTAGAGATGATCATCCCTGCTCCCCTTTCTCCCTTCTCCCCAACTCTTTCTCATTAAATCCCATAGTACTCAAGATTTCATATGATAAATACAACCGATGTTTGTGTAGGATTATCTCCAGGCAATGTGGATCATGACATACATAAAAGAAATAACTTTTGAGTATGCATTTGGGTCTCATCCCTAAAATATATCATTAGACATTATGCTGATAACCCCAAATGTAAATTAAAAAAATCCAAATCCAAAACACTTCTATCTCAAGCATCTTAGATAAGGAGATTTTTTTTTTAACCTGCATGTTCTGCCTGTACATTTTAATATTAACTTACAATTATTTCTCTTTCAGTATTTTCTTTTTCTTTGTTAGCATGGAACAGCCTGGCCCTCTGAATTTTCCTACCAGGGATTATTGCCAGGCCAGTAGGTGTGGGAAAGAAGGGCCAGGCTGGCAGGCTGGAAGCTACTTGAAGATAGGCTGCTTCTCTTCTTTTGTAGAAATCATGCTGGTTGTTTTGGATACTGATAAGAGAGAAAGGATGCTTTGGAGGGAAGAAAAGAAAGAGAGGTGGGGGAGGGTGGGAGGGAAGGAGGGAGGGAGGGAGAGAGAGGAGAGAGAGATGGAGAAAGAGAGAGGGGGGATACTGATAAGAGAGAAAGGATGCTTTAAAGGGAAGAAAAGAAAGAGAGGTAGGAGAGGGAGGTAGGGGAGGGAGGGAGGGAGGGAGGGGGAGAGGGAGGGAAGGGGAGAGAGAGAGAGAGAGAGAGAGAGAGAGAGAGAGAGAGAGGCAGGAAGGCAGGAAAGGAAGGAAGGACCAGAAAAAGTGTGGGTCTCCAGGATGAAGAGGAAGAAACACCATTTTGAATGTGCCACCTCCACAGACCATTAAGTACAAAACCAGTCATTGAGAGGTATCCACATAAAATGCCACAGGATGAAAAGAAAGTAGAGAATTGCAACAACGTTACCATAAAAGGGACAACGGAAGTCTAGGAAGCCTACTGTCTTTTCCTAGAGATCATCAGAAGAAGTGGTCAGTTTCCACCCCAGAGCTAGGGCAAGCCAAAGACACCCGGGAGGAGGCGAAGCGCAGGCCTGAACTAGGTCTGATGGAATGTTTATCTCAGAAGTGACCACCCGGGGTCCTTATCCACCTGCTGCAGTCTTCTCTGTAAAGAAACTGACCTACTGAAGATAGCAGGGAAGCACTGGAAAGGGAGTATCTGTGTGGGGGTCGGGGGAGGGGTGATGAGGTGGGCGGGGTGAGAGGGGAGGGGGAGTGAGGAGAAGGCGGGCGGTGGGAGGGGGAGGCAGTAGGCTGAAGAGGTCTGTAGGAAGGGTGGGGTGGTCAGTCCAGCCCCAGCAACTGAGCCGACCTCAGTTTGCTGAAACAGTTTGAAGCCCACAGAGCAGGTAGGGACAAGTAAAGAAAGCCTGTTCTGAGAAAACACTATAGGCAAGAGTAGCCCTGGGAGAATCCGGTAAGGACTAGGAACCTTCGAGCTGGGTAAGAATGGGGAAAGAATTTCCAAGAACCTGTTGAAATCTATGAGCTCTTGTAATTAACTGCATACCCCAAACCGGCTTTGTGAAAGGGGAATGACCTTCACGCGGGGACAGCACACATATGGTGAAAGGCAGCTGCCGGGCAGACACGTGGAAAAAATGTTCAGACGCACACATGCTCCAAAAGAGACGTTCATGTGAACAATGAGATGCTTGTTTCAACTGAAATTAACCGAGAGAAGAAAGAGGACACCTAGCACTGGCTCGGGGTGTGTTGAAAGAAGCCCTGGTGTGGTACTGGAAGGCACGCAAACAGCCTGTTCTGTGAAGCCTTGATTAGACATCGGGCTGCAACAACTTTGGATTTACTCATTCCCTTTGGCCAAACACCTCACCTAAAGAAGTAGCTAGAGATGCTAAAAAGGTGTTTATAATCCATTGTCCTTCACAATGTTTACTAAGTTACATGTCTGACAGTAATGGTCAAATGATCTATCACTTGCTGCAGCTGAGTGATCTGCAGCCATTACAACTTAAATCTACAGAGTTTATAAACTGCAAATACTGATATAACCATGTTTAGATGTATAAACATTTGTATCAATTACATGGGAAAATGCAAAAAAAAGAAAGAGCTTGAAGGTAATGTATCAATATGTAACAGTTGTGCACACTTGGGTTATAGACATTTTTCTTTTTTTAAAAAATTTTTTCTTAGTGATCTTTTTAAGCTTTCCAAATAAATTTTAAAAATATATAAATGAGTGCTCTTGAAGGTTTTTAAAAATTACTGTCTTTGTTCATCAACTTCAGAGTCACCAGAGAAATCAGATGTAATAAACTTTTTACTTACTATTTATTTATTTAGCATACTTTGGGTGTATGTGTAGGGTGTTCATGGAAGTCAGAGGAAAACTTGTGGAATCAATGCTCTCCTACCACGTGGCTCCAGGGGACAGAATCCTGGCCCTCGGGCGTGGTGGCCAGTTCTTTACCTGCTGAATCATCTCACCAAGGCCCTGATATAATGAACTTTGTAGGTACGATATTTTAAAATTTGAATTTGTTAGGAATAAGTAAATAAAGTGTGCTAAGAGGAATAATGGCCTGTCTGAGAAGCTTGCGTCTCAGTCCGCAGAGCTTGTGACTATGCTAAGTCTCACAGCAAAGGGAAGATGTTTCAGACAGAACTGGTGTTCCTAGCTGAGTTTTTACGCTGATGCCAATACAATCCCAAAGATCCTGTTATATTTGGATGTAACATGCCCCTCTTTTGATAGATTGGCTATGACTGACACTTGGCCTGCAGCCGGTCACGCTGTTTTGGAAAGTGTGGCTCTCTGAGACATGGCGACTCGCTGGCTTGCATAGTCACCAAAGGTCAGCCTGGACGACTTTCACAGTAAAACAAGATGAAGCACGAAGCACTCCAGTGTGATCGTTTCCTATCATACGGGCAAGCCTCCTCTATACCGTAATAAGGCTTAAGAAGTGACTGAACGCACCATCTATTTATTCTCAGCAGGGGAAGGGGAGTCTCGGTGCAAACCTGTGCAGCCTTAGGTGTGACACAGGAGAATCCTGAATCGTCAGGGTGGTTTCGTATTCTCTCTGTCAGCTGCTACCTCAGCAAGACTGTCCTGGCCTGGGTGCCTGTTCGTAACAGATGGGTGTTATAGAGACCTGGGCAGACTGGTCTTGTCATTGAAGGATGTCTACTCTGAACCAGAGAAGGCAGCTGTCCGTCTGTCCATCCATCGCCCTCCCACACCCCACCCCTTTGCCTCCCCTTGGGGCTACAAAGCCTTCCATTGACTTAGGAGAGGCAGAAAGTTGGAAATAAAGGTTTCTACTGAGCTCGTGCAGAGCACCAGCCTGTCCCTTCTGGCTGAAAATCTTCCTTGAATTTCTCATTCCTTCAGTGTCTGAACAAAGCCTTGTGGCTTTGGGATATTCAGGAGGCTGTTAGGTTTCAAACGTGGGACAAAGGGTTGAGGCCACTAGTTAACATACCAAAGTGGACCTGGCCACCAGGTTCTCCCAGAATCCCTCAGTCCCTACCTGTTACAGGGCCCTCCTGGCTGGCTGGCAGACCCTGCCTCCTAGCCCAAATTCTCTAGCCCAGGGGGCTGGGCTCCTGTTCCTTCTATAATCCAACTGTTTTGGATACTTGTTCTCTTTGTACTGTGGGCCTCTTGGCTGCTGCACCTGGTTTCCTGCTCTCCCCCCTCCGCCCTCCCTCTCCCCTCCCATCTCCCTTCCCCCTTCCCCTCTTCTATCCCTAGAAGCACAGCTCAGGGTCATGTCCACTTTTATGTACAATAAACCTCTTCCGCCATCTCTATCTTTCTGTTCTCTCTCTCTCTCTCTCTCTCTCTCTCTCTCTCTCTCTCTCTCTCTCTCTCTCTTATTCAGAGGCCACCCTCAGTGTTCGCCGTGGTACCTGCCTGTCTTCCAGTCATTTTACTAGGGCACAGTGCCCTGATGAGCTTGTAGACATCGTATAGAACACCATACTTATTTTGCATTCATCAAAATAAAACAAAAGTTTAGGGTTTCTTGCCTAAAAATTCCCTAATTAAAAGGAAATACCAGTCATGTCTTTAAATACTCACATAGCAGTTTAAGCTCCTTCCAAGTGGTTTTTGGTTTTTGATTTTTTATTATTATTGTTGTTGTTGTTGTTTGTTTTTTTATTCTTCCCCTTGTTTTTACCATTTGCACTACCAGCTTGCTTCTACTCCTGGGTTAGAGAGTAAGCTGCTGGGAGGGGAAGAGAGAGGTGTGTACATCAGAATCATCCGGAAGAATTCTTTTTTTTAACTGTGTCTCTTTTTCATGTCTCCGTCTCTCTGCTCACTACAATGTTCCCAACCAGTCATCTGTCTCTGGGGCGCCTGATAGGAAACTTCCTAACAATCTGGGCTTCTGTTCGTAAGAAGCCAAGACAGGGTAGCTGATTTGGCGAAATCATGGGAATCTGAGAATGTTAGAGTTGGAAAGAAAAAAAACAACATAAACATTTTAATTCCAACTGGTAGGGAAAAAAAAAAAACAACCCAAAACCAACCACCCTCATCTCCCATCCTCATTTAAAGCACGCACAACAGGAAGGTCAGAATGCAGGCAGGCAGCCATCTTGTGTTGCATTCTGACTTTCCTGTTCTTTTGGGCCCATAATCGGAGAAACAATACTGAAGGCTAAATTTCCCCTTTAAATTCTTGGCACTCCCAGGGAAAGTGTCTGAGGACTGCCTCTGTGTGTGTGTGGGGGGGGGGTGAGGGGGGGGAAGATGGGGGTGGGGTGAAGGTGAGCTCATGGTACTGTGCTAAGCAGGGGCCCAGGGAGCTACCCCCGTCCTGGCAGGTCCAGAGTGAAGGCCCTAATGCATGGAAATGTGGAAAACTTTGCACCTCCAAGTTTTTTTTTCATGTGAGAAATTTCAATCCAGAATTAGGTGATTTGGTCAAATTGAGCTATCAGTGACAGCGTGCCTCTGCGATTGGTTTTTATTCCATCCTTTATTTGTTTTAATTTTAATTACTGCGAACAGGCATTTGGTCAAAAACTTAAACTGCTTAAAAGAATTTGTGAGGGAAAGCGATGGCCTTCCTTCCGTGGATGATGTCGCAACTGAGGACTCTGCTTCCTCTCTTCTCAGTTCACTGCTCCTGAATAGCACTGTCAGCTCACCACCGTGAGGGGCAAGGGCTACCTCACCCACTTCACTCTCAGCCACCGAGTCACCCACTGTGTGCTTCCTTCTCCGCCCATCCAGGTGTGACAGCTGGGTTGGCATTTTCAGCTCTGCGATTGGTGAGCTGTTCTTTTAAATCCATGGATGAGAAATGTTCGACTCCACCTTCTCATTCCTATTCCATGACTTTTTCTATTACTTTTACCAGCTTTGAAAACAACCCCACTACTGAAAATGTATAGTTAACATTAGTATTGAGTTAGTGTTTTCAGTTGAATGATTTGACTGCTTTTTCTATTACTTCTACCAGCTCTGTAAACAACCCCACTGCTGAAGAAGTGTGGTTAACAGTAGAGTTGAAAGAGTATGGTGTGCTTTTCACAAAAAGCCAGGAAAACTTTACACTGGGCTATGAGAAAGGTAAAGTCTAGAGGTTCCTATCAGGTTTGACACGCGTGCATCATAAGAGAATTTGTGCCATACAATGGACACGACTATGGTCTGAATT
Source organism: Tokudaia tokunoshimensis (assembly GCA_036184795.1). Lineage (NCBI taxonomy): Eukaryota > Metazoa > Chordata > Mammalia > Rodentia > Muridae > Tokudaia > Tokudaia tokunoshimensis. The sequence goes on along the minus strand of BTHU01000018.1, from coordinate 62,833,758 downwards.
CTAGGGACAGAAGCCAAATAAATATTCTGTGCATGCCTAGCCTCTGTTGCTCCTTACCTTATGCCTTCTGTTTGCCAATGAAGGGTAGAAGTCAGACTACCAAATGAAGAATTGGTATGCCAGATTTGGGCTCCCAGTATGAGAAAACTCTCCCCGAAGATAGATGTGGGCTTCCACTGAGATGCTGGACTCTGCAAGTGTCTAGCAGGGAGAGATGGGTCACTCACCCATGTAACCACAGAAAGTAAATGCCCTTTAAATGATTTACCTTGAAGGAGTTGGATTCTGTTGAATCAGTGCTACATCTCACAGGTAAACGGAGTGTCCTAGACCCTGTATTCTCAACTAGGGTAACCTTGTTTCCAATGAGGTGAAAACACACACACACACACACACACAGAGAGACCAACTACTGTAAATATAATAACTTGTGGATCTCCAAAGGGCCAGAGCTCATAGGCAAATCTGTAGTGTATCTGTATTAGTAAGTGTTCACTGTAGGTAGGAAGAGTGAAAGACATCGGAACAGGCCAAGGAAAGACCAGTCCTGGAGCCCCAGTTAAAGAATGCTTTGTTAGAATCTACATAAAGACACAAGGTCCTCATATTGCTTAAAACCCCTCCTGTGACAAGCCTTCTCTGACCCTCTTTCCCTTTTATACCAACGAGCTACGAGATGCTCTTCTGTTCCTGTATCGTGCTCTGAAATTGGGTTAAGCCTGGCAAGTAGGGAGGGTGGTGTAAGTTTGTATTTGTGGCCATTTCCAGCATTTCCAACACTATATAGCTAGTAAGTTAAAGATCTCCAGAGACAAAGATCCCGTGAGACTTATGGCTCATACAGCTGTGCAGACCGAAAAATTGCAGAATATGCTGTTTGCTAACTGCAAAACTGGGAATAAAATTTATTTTGAGGCCCGAGCCCTAAGAACTGGGTCGGGATGCTCCGGACACAAGAACCTGGAGCTCTGGTATATTAGGCAGAAAAGACAAGTGTTCTGGCTCTGGAAGACAGACTGAAGAGAGTCCTTCCTCTGCCTTTTGAATTTGCCCATGTGTTTGCTATAAGGTGGAGTCAATCTTTACTGAGAACTCCGGCCTATTCTAGAAACACCCACACAGACACCATTCGTATTTTATAACTATCCTGAGCCTTGTCAAGTTGAAACATAGCTGTAGGTCTACCTCTGCCAACCTGTCATATGTAAGCACTTTTAAAAATTGTACTTAATCTTCAAATAAGGCAGTGGGCCATAACTTGACCTAAAATGATAAAATTGACCCTGGATATATTCAATAACACATTTCTTACCCTAGAAGATGAAATAAATCTTTGGCTAACATTGCTCTTTCTCCTTAATATCCCATAATTTATTACTATGATGTAAAATTAGTAATACTTTAGGATCATAAACATGTATCTATGTTGAATGACACAGGAATAAGAGGAGAAGGAAACGAAATACATTTGCTTTATTTGGTGTAGTGCATAAGTGTGTATACACAGGTATCCACATGCACACCGACATGTTTATCTCAAAATAGGGAGGAAATATTCGTGACCACTACAGTCCTGACTGGAGTAACTGGTCATGTGGTATAGCTGGCATTTGTAGTATCTTCTTCAACTACCCCTTCAGTGTTTGCCCTTTGCCTTCTGCAAGCACCTTGACTGTTCAGGACTCTCTACCTGGTAGTGACCCAGACCTTCATACCCGAAGGGTTTGAGTCATTCGTAGCCCTTCCTAGATTGGGTGATTGTAGTTTTCTACTGATCTGAGTCACAGAGTATGGCAACTCTGAGAGAATCTCTAAGGAGCTCCCATGGGACATACCTTTTCTTACATCCACTCTGGGGCAGTGGTCTAGTTATCCCTAGTAGACTGCATCCACCACCTCCTCCAGCATCTTAATTCCCTTATTCACCAGTTGACTCTAAAGTAGGAGGAGCTCCAGTGGCTGGGTACCAACTTTGGCCTCCAGCTGAGTGGAACCATCATCGTACCTCTTGGTAGAAACACATCTCTTTCTCTTTTTGGAGCTAAGGCTTCTCGGCCACCAGAGTGTAAAGTGTTGGGAATGGGAAGCAAAGACCTTGCCAGCAGGTCACCAAGGTCACCAAGGGTGATGGTGAATGGTACCAGTCAGGTCTTTTTCTATCTCTTAAGGTTTTAGGTCAATACATCCTGGATATGAGAGAAACAACTCCATGTATTGGATACTTTCAGCCATAGACTGGCATGTATAACCTCTAGGGAACCATACCCCATCCTTGAAAGGTGTTGTCCCTTGCTGGCACTGTGTCAGAGTCTCCAAAAGGTCCCTCATCTATCAACTAGATGCTTTGGGACTGTGGAGAACACTAGACTAGTGGATTCCATGATCACGGACATATTGATATTCTTTGCATGTGATATGTGTTTCTGGGTCAGAAGTGACTCTGTGAAATACTGTGACAGTAGATACTAAAGTTTCTCTAAGTACTTTCATCGGAAGCATTGCATTCAGAGAAGGCAAATCCAGATCTGATGCGTTTATAAAAAGATAAAGAGATATAAGAATATGTTCTATGGAGGTGTGGTGAGGTGTAGGGGAAGAGGGTACCTCAGCGGGCCCATGTTAAGGCATCCCTTCCCCCTGAGGGACCAGCCATATGACGGTATAGTATAAAATAGAGTTTAGTCAGGGCATGGGGAGGAGAGCTAAGAGGATAGTAGAGGCAGAGAAAGGCAGAGAGAGGGAGAGAGCAGAGAAGTAGAGGCCGGCCATGGAGAGAGGGGGAAGGAAGGGGGAAGGAGGGGGAGCAAGAGGGATCAAGAGAGTAATAGCAAGAGAGGGAGGAGGGGGCAAGCAGCCCCTCTTATAGTGGGTCAGGTCTACCTGGCTGTTGCCAGGTAACTGTGGGGAGGAGCTTACCTGGCTGTTGCCAGGTAACTTTGGGGAGGAGTCTAGACAGAATGCTAACAGGATCCACAGTAGATATCAGTTCTAGCAGTGACTCGATGCTGCTTTTCCCACACTAGAACTAGAATTAACGTGATAGAATCAACCTGGGGCTAGGAACTGCTGTGTTACCCCAGAGAATGATTCAGTCAGTCTCTGATGCTGGCTAACTGGGACCTCACACTACTAACAGTATGGCTGACCTGGTAAGTTGAAGTCCATGTTGCTGTGTCCATGCATAAACTCCTTTCCTGACACTGTAGCTAATTCATTCATGAGCTCACAGGCTGTTGATGGGTTGGTTGGCTTGGTGGAGAGTATAAATGATGTCTGCAGACCAGAGCATCCTGTCCTCAATTAATTTAATCCCTAATGTCTCTGCTAAAGTCACCTTTCAGTATATCACTATCATTTTCATAATTTTTCTTCATTCAGAAAGGTCAGTTCACTTATCTTTCCCCCAAAATTCTTTGTCAGCAACTTCCAACATGCCCCCTTTGTTAGCATTCTGTCTAAACTCCACCTCACAATTACCCTACAACGGCCAGGTAAGCTCCACCTCACAGTTACCTGGCAATGGCCAGGGAAGCCTGACCCTCTATAAAAGGGGCTTCTTGTCCCCTCCTCCCTCTCTTGCCTCTTGCTTACTCTTGCTTCCCTCTTGCCCTCTTGGGCTCCTCCCTTCCCTCCTCCCTTTCCCCTCTCTCCACATGCTCACGGCCATGGCCGGCCTCTGCTTCTCTACTCTCTCTGCTTTTCTCTGTCTCTACTACCCCCTTACTCCCCTCCCCATGCCCTAAATAAACTCTACTCTATACTGTTACATGGCTGGTTCCTTAGGGCTTCCCCCTGCATGGGCTCGCTGAGACACCCTCTTCCCCTATGCCTCACCACACCACCATAGAACACATCCCCTTTCTCTCTTTATATTTTTACAAACACATCACCTTTTATGCCCATTATCCCAGCTGAACCACTGGGCACAGCTCATGAATCAGTATAGAACCTCAAATATGGCCAGTTTTCTGCAGATCTAGCAGAACCATCTATAAGCCCAGCCCGAGTCTTCTCCCCATCAACTGCTCATCGGGACTGTCCCCTGAAGTTTCAGGTGCAGGCTTAGAGTAGCAGGAGTGGAGCCTATGGACAGTTGGGCCCCATCATAATCCCCACCTGTGCCTTGGGACCTGCTCTACCATTCTGCTCCTGATGTCAGAGTAGAACTCTGTAATCACGTCAAGCCCTTGATTCTTCCCCTTCAGTGGAAATAATGGTAGTTCCTTCTGTTACCTCATTGTCGAGGGTGTCTTGATTGGATTCATTTTCTCTGCCAGTTAAATGGTTAAAAAGAAGGGGAAAAAACTTGAGCACAACAGGTAGCAATTGGGGAATTCTCAAACACAGTGAATAGAGTCTGTTGGTAAAGAAAGGCTGTTATTAGAGGCGAGGAAATATACATATGTTGCAAGGTACATTCAGAGAGAGACCTTCTACAAAATCCAAGGGGAAATAGGGTTTCTCTTTGAGGACTGAAAGTTTTAAAGACCTTTGAGAGGGGTCTTCTTTCTCCAGTTTAGGGTTGGTCAGTTTGAACAAATCTATAGAGGGTGATAGGTCTACAAATTTGGGATAAAAATGTCCTGGTCTGGCCTTGAAGTTTTCAGACTGGCCCACAGGGAAGGGAGAGAGAAAGCCTGCCAGGCCTTTGTTTTAAGTAGCTAGATTTTTATATCAGGCCAGGAGAGTGAGGAAGAAGCCAGCCATCTTAGAATTTTGACACCACTATTATCTAGTCATGGCCCCTTTTGCTCTCTGTCTGCCTATCAGGGAATCTGTCCAACTCCTCACCCCTTACTTCCAACACAGGATTGCTGGACTAGTCAATTCTCAATAGAGTGAAGTTCTAGAACCATCCACATAGGCATCACTTGGGACCTTCTCAGAAATGCAAAATCCCTTACTCCACCCCATTACCATTACCGAATCATTACCTATATTTAAAAATGTCCCAGATGAGCTGAGTGTGGTCACACATGCCTTCAATCCCAACTCTTGGGAGGCAGAGGCAAGAAGATCTCCAAAAGTTCTGGACCAGCCTGGCTATGAAGCAAGTTTTGGGCTAGCCAGGGCCAAATAGTAAGACACCTGTCTCAAAAATAATAATAATAATAATCCCTCATGACATACAGGTATATTAAAATGTAGGAAGAATAAGATGAAATGACCTAACGCTGGTAATAGCGCTTATCATACACTGTCGAAAGTTAATACCATCAACGCCTTTCTCCTGCACTGCACTCAGTAGCAGTTCCAGGTCTGAACCTTGTCTTGTGCATCTCTGTGTCCTCAGAATCCAAGGGGAGCCTGGGAGATGGCAACCACTCAGATATGTGGTAACTGAAAGTCTGTTAGAGGATCAATGAATGAGAAGGAAAGAGACAGACAGACAGAGATGCTTCCTTCTTTCCTCCATCTTCAAATAGAGGGCTTTAGATCATGTATAGCAATGGCCTCAAAGCCAGACAGCTGCCATCTTCAGGGGTTCAGCTCTGTCTGGTCCCAGAAGATCACAACTGGCTTTGTTGATTGTCTGTAGACAAGCCCTGACAGGAGAAAGGAGGTGGGAGTAATATGGGATCCTCAATTGAGTATCCAGCCACTCCTGCCAACCAGTTGTGTGCAGATCTGCCCTGATAGCTTATAGTTCCGGGGTCTCGAGGAAGGGCTACAGTATATAGTCTGGGGAAGATGGGAGGCTACCACCCTCATTGAGGGACAACTTCAGTGCCACTGCTGTCTGTAACTATTCACCGTGCTCTGTAAGGAATCCCTACAAACTCCTTGGTTCCCTGGGAAGAACATTGGTGGAATACAGCTCTAGTCTGCCACTGGAATTTTAAAAGGAGCGAGTAGACATACCCATGTCCCATGTCCAAGGAGAAAGCTCTTGTAACGCAAGCCTACGCACATTCGATGGAGACGCCTCTTTAGTGGCCTTGTGTGTGGCTCAGTGTCATCTGAGGTGAAGAACACAAATCCGAGCAAGGGCCTGTTCCCTTCTTCTGCCATGTGTAGCTGTGTGTGTTTTATAATGAGTCTCTTGCAGTACTCATTTCAACCTTATCTTGGCTTAAGAGATAAGGAAAGAACCAAAACATATGGGGTTTGTTGGCACATAGGGGCTGAGTTATGAATACTGTCACAGACACAGGAACTGAAGGGTTCAGACAAGGAAAACAAGCAGGGGGGGTGGGGAGGCTCCAGAATGTCGGCACCTTCTCCTCCCCAACACTACTCCTAACCTCCTTCCTTCCTCTGTGGCTTTCCTGCACAAAAGAACCTCCCAGGTCTAAGAACACACTTTCTTCCTTTGTCAGGGTGGAGAATCCAATGCAGTATTTATGTTTTTTCTTGGTGCAGGCCACTTTTTCTTAAAACAGGTAAACTATTTGACAAGCTCTCCTCGGTCCTCTGTGCAAGCTGTTTATCTCCTCCTTCATAACGGCCCCAAGAATGTGAGAAGGCGAGCTTCCTTGACCTTCCACATCACTCTGTTTAGAGTCTGAACCAGATTCTCCTCCTCCTCCTCCTTCTCCTCCTCCTCTTCCTCCTCCTTCTTATCCTCCTCCTCCTCTCTCCTCTGCCTTTTTTGACAAAGGATTTTCTTGTATTGACTAATCTTCTTGAACTGATCCCTGCCCCTTACCCCCATACATATTTATATCAAATTCTTTTCATTAAGCAGGCTCAATTTCTTTTCTGAGGACATTTCCAATCTCATTTGGAGTGCAGGGAAGGACCAGGTTGGCTCTCAGAGTGGATCATGGAGACACTTAACCAGATTCCCCTGATACGACCCTGGTGACCCTGGTGATATAGGGTACCAGCCTCCTTCTGAGTCAGTACCATTAGTTTCTAGTTTGTAGAGTCTTAGATGGGGTGGCATAGGTGATGTCCTGTTTAGAGCTGGCACATTGTGCTCACTTATTCTCAGCATCTTGAGCACCCATGAATCTCTATATTCTGTAACCAACTGTAAAGAGGTTTTTCTGATTAAAGTAGAATTTGTCTATAGGTATAAGCATAAATATTTAGATCACAGCTTGGTGTCATGAGAATTTAGCTTAAAAAACAAAACAACAACAGTATTAAGCTGACCTCAAGGGTCTTAGACCTCTCAGCCATAAATCTGGGGCCATGTTTATGAGAAGAGGCATGGTTTTCCTCTTGTGGAATGGGCCCCACATCCAGTCAGAGAGCAGCTGGTTCCTCCCACAACAGTTTGCCCCTATTTCTCCAGTATGTGCATCTTTCCTGACAAGTTGGAACTGTAGATTTAGGTTTCAGAGCTGAGTAGCATGGTTAGTGTGATTTCTCCCCCAGCATCCGGTATGGAACCTTCCTGTGCAGCGAAAGCTAGTCAGCAAGGATGAAGTATCCAGCTCAGTTTTAGCTTCATTTTTCTATATTTTGCAACCAAGGTGTATGGAGTCTTCAACTAGTACTGGTGGGCAAACAAGAAGAGCTTACCATGTCTCTAACACTGGGATTTGGTAGACTTTGACTTTCCAGATCAGTGTTATCCAGACATGCAAAAATATCTCAATGCCTCCCCCATCAACCTATATAACGAATTGGCTTACAAGCTAATAAGTTTCATATGACTTTTCATACACACTTAGTTTTGGTTATCTTTCTTTCCTTCATTTCTCTCCTCCTCCCCCCAGCCATCTATCCTTAAACTTTCTAGGCCCCCACAAATTTCACATTTCTGTTTTCATATTGACTGTGTTGTGCAATTTTTCCCTCCCTTAAACCACCCTTTAATCCCAGTGAGCCTTTATATTTTATTCTATAGGTGCCTTCAGGTAAAACATGTAGATCTAAATTGAGATCTACATATGAAAGAGACCACGTGGTATTTATCTTTCTGAGCTTAAGTTACTTCTCTAAGTATTATTTTTTTTTCTAATTTTATCCATTTATCAATAAATTTCATAATTTTTCTACATAGCTGAATAAAATCCCACTGTACATATGCACCACATTGTCATTGTTGATGAAACACCTAGGCTGATTCCATTTCCTAACTATTGTGAATGAGCATCCATGAATGTGATGAGAAAATATCTCTGAGGTAGAGTACAGTTCTCTGGGTGTAGCCCCAGAAGGGCTGTAGCTGAGTCAAATGGTAGTTCTATTTCTAGATTTTTAGGAACCTTCCCCCTGATTTCCAAAGGGACTGGGTCAGTTTACATTCCCATCAACAGTGGTTAAGGGTTCCTCTCCCCCTCCAGTCTTGTCAGCATTTACTGTATGTGGTTTCTTGATGATTGGCTTGCTGGTTTGAGGATAAAAATGGAGAGGGTGGAAAGGCAGAGTGGAAATTAACATAGAAGCAGGAACCGTTTTGGGCCCTTGAAAGTGATGGTCATTCTGCAACCAGGTGGTAGCAACTGATATGGGAATGAGTGGGCATGTTCTGGATGTCCTTTGAAGACAAAGTCCATGGAATATGTTGCTAGGTTGGACATAAACCTTTGTAGGAATCAACGTGAATGCTAAGGATTCCAGTCTGAGCATCTAGAAGGACAGAAGTACACCAAGTCAGTCAAAAGACCGTGGACGAGGATGATTATGATGGAAGATTACCATTTCTACTTTGAAAACAGTCTTCACAGTCACCGGTCACCCCTGGCTCCTGCACTCCTTTTGCCCCTTCTGCTGCAGTAATCCCTGAACCTTGAGAGAAGGGAGTAAGAGAACTATGCCCCATTTAGAGACAAACGCTCCATAGTCACGTATTCCGTGCACCTTGAGCAGTTGTGAGTCTCTGTGTTCACCACATAGTGTGAAGGGAAGTTTCTCTGATGAGGGTGGGGAGATATACGAACCCATGTTGGTGTAGTGAAATGTCATGAGGAATCGCTTTAATACTATGTCCCGATGGTAGAGCAATCGTAGTAAAGTTTTCCACCTGGGACTTATAACCTGTCTAGACACAATGTCTTGGTCCTGATAACTGTCCCAGGTATGGTTCTATCTTGTGGAATAAGCCTTAAATAAAATCAGAACGTCATTGGTTACCCCCAGGACATCCATGCCGCAGTTGCACCAATGGGGGTATTTTGGTGGTCAAGTTATGATTGTTGTTTGCATTGTTCACAGCGTGTCGGGGTCAATGTTTTGTACATTGTGTGAAGGTTGTCTTTGTCTTCAGTTGTCGATTGCTGTACCAGCAGAGAGCTGAGTACTGACTGGATTTTGTGACTGGTATTCTTATGGCTCATTACCTGCCTCAGTATTTTGTAAACAGATACCTTCCTCACTCACTGATTGGCTGACTAAAGATCTGATGGCCAATATCTAGGCAGGAAAGGGAAGGTGGGACTTCCAACCTGAGAGACGAACTCAAAGAGAAGCAGAGGCCAGAGGCTTCACCACTGTGACTCGGGAAGGAACAGATGCCAGCACTGAGTGACAGAGAGGTAATGGGCCATGTCATGGGACGTAGGCCAGGAATAGTCAAAGTTAATTCGTATGAGCTAGATGAGAGTCTGACCAGCTATAGTGCCTAAGCTTTTATAAATAACAATAAGTCTGTGTCTTTATTCATTGGTGGCAGGTCCAAGAAATCTTGCTAGAACAGCTGAATAAGATCAGTGATCACTTTCCTCCTCCAGTATTGTACACAGCACCTCCCAGCTAAACCTAGACCATAGAGATCAGGCTCCCGGGTCTATCCTAGCTTCAGATCTCTGTGTTCTATCACTAGAGTAAGTGATGTCTTCGGCAATAGGGTCTTACCATCATAGTCTAATCAAGCAGACAGTGCTCACTAGATGTCCAATCAAGGTGACAAGTAAAATCTTGGCAGAGTAATGTATAGTTCAGGCTGAATGCTGGACTTCTGAATTCAATGTGATCAATATATATACATATAGTATATAATATAATTATATATGCACTATATACATATATAGTATATATGCATATTGTATACTATATATGTATATATACATATATATACATGTGTGTATACATATTATATAAATATAATATGTATTCAAAGCCATGAAACCAAGCTCCCATAGCATGAATGTCCAGAGGTTAAAAAGTCTGAGTTTAGCGCCCTCACAGCTCAGTGCTGTGGATATGAGGAAAAAATAAATGAAGACCATTGGGAAGGAATATCTGGTAAAACAGGAGACAGTGACCACATGGAAGCCATGTGACAAAAGTATGTCAAGGAGCGGTCAACCATACCAGATGCTACCAGTGAAGGTAGACAAGACTGCCACCACTTACAGAGCACAGTGTGTGTAATTTCCACCCCCCCGGAAGTTGTGAACAAACATCTACTCACTCAAGATAGGTAACTATGACAGGTCAAAGAAATGATTCCATTAAAGTCTAATTTGGTGAGCCAATGAGTTTATTAGGGTCACTTACAGGAATGTGAATGAGGGGATCAGAGACACCTGCATCCCTGAAAAACCCACACCAGCATGGGTGACAACTCACAAACGCCGTAATCCTGGAGCTCTCTGCACAACTTGCAGGCAGCTAGACAGGATGGAGTGTCTTCTCAATAGCCCTTATTTCTTATACAACCTTGGATGATGTCACGATTTGAATGAGAATGGCCCCTATAGACTCATATATTTGAATGTTTGGTGCCTAGAGTGGTGCATTAGGAAGGAGTAGGAGGATTGGCCTTGTTGGAGGAAGTATGTCACGGTGTGTGTGGGGGGGTGGTCTTTGAGGTTTCAAAGGTCCGAACCAGCTCTCCCTTCCTACTATCTCTGCTTCCTACATGTAGATCGGGATGTGAGCTCTCATCTACTGCTCTGGTACCACACCTGCCTACCTAATGTCATGCCTCCTGCCATGATGATCGTGAACTAACCCTTTAAAATTATAAACATGCCCCAAATTATATACTTTTCTTTTATAAGCTGCCTTGGTTAGGATATCTCTTCACAGCAATAGAACAGTAACTAAGACGAGGAGGAACAAGCTTTGTGAATCTGTTAAGTTTCAGAGTCATTCAGAGACTTGTGAGTTGCTTACTTCCTGTATCTGGTGAGCCTCCTTTCTCCCTCAAGAAAGGGATGTTTCAATTTGGAGGAAACCGCTGCATAACACCTAGGAACGTGGGAGCGTCTACTGTTCCTGATAAGAGCAGCTGTGATTGGTGTTATGGTAGAGTGCATTCAAGAAGGATTGGTGTGGGAGGAGCTAGAGAGACGGCTCAGCAGGTAAAGTCGCTGGCTTCCAAGGCTAAGGATCTGAGTTTTATTTGTGGCACCCACATGATGGAAGGAGAGAACTGATATTTGTAGGTTGCCCTCTGGCCTTCTGTACACAAACCATGGCATGCTCCCACACATACCAAAAAAAAATGAATGTAATATATTTTAAAATGAACGGGGGGTAAACACATTGCAGAAAGAGGTACAAACATTGCCTTTCCATATCTTTGTCAGGGTCTTGTTAATATTTCATCCAGACTACGGGAGTAGCTTCTCTGCCCGCACTCTTCATTTGTAGTCTTAATGACTTTGTTCCTTTAGTGTGTAGGCCTGAGGGTTACATGTGTGCCTCAGAACAAATATGGAGGTCAGAAGACACTTTATGGAAATTGGGTCTCTACATTCCCTGTGGGTTCCAGGGATTGAACTCAGGCTATCGGACTGAGTGGCAAGCCCCTATGTCCACAGAGCAATTTCTCTGGCCCAGCCTGAAGTCTTCATAACATCTTTAGTATAGCACTCAGGGCCTTCACAACTTGGCGTTGACAAACACACAGCCTTAGAGGCTAACAGTCAACTTAACCCTTTACCCCACTCAAATCACTGAGCCGAGAGTTCTCATAAGCACCTCTTGTTGTGTTTAGAAAAAGATACAGAGAGGGGGGAATATGTTCTATGGATATGTGGTAAGGTATGGGGCAAGGGGTTGCCTCAGCAGGACCATGCCAAGTCATCCCTTCCCCCCCCCGCCCCCAAGAGGGAATAGTCACATGATGGATGGTATAGTATAGAATAGAGTTTATTTAGGGCATGGGGAGGGGAATCAAGAGGGTAGTAGAGGCAGAGAAAGGCAGAGAGAGTAGAGAAGTAGAGGCGGGCTATGAGCATATGCTGGCAGGGGAAGGGAATGAGGAGAGAAGGAAAGGGAAGCAGAGAAAAATCTAGAGCGAGACAAGAGAGCGAGGAGGGGGCAAGCAGCCCCTTTTATAGTGGGTCAGGTCTACCTGGTTGTTACCAGGTAACTGTGGGACGGAGCTTAGACGGAATGCTAACACATATATAACACATATAATAACATATGTCTTTCCTATGTTTCTCCAAAAAAAGAAAAAAGGTCCAATCTGAACCTTTTCAGGTCTGGTCATTGCTACGTTGTAACTCAAGGTCATCTCCTGTGGTAAGTCCATCTTTCTTTGTTCCTGGCCAAATTATTTGATATTTTAGCGGTTACCATCCCATCATGCCGTAATTTGAAGACAACATGACTATGATCTAAGAGTCCTAAGGTCTGAGAGGCATCAAGCAGGTGTTTATCGAAGGATTGCCATTGCACTGAGTAACCCTTTGCCTCCTTTAAAATAGCACCATGAGGTAGTTAGTATAATTATCCTTCATCCTACCTGTGAATGAATGCATCTTAGCAAGCCAAGAGACCCGATGATAGATCTACTAACAAGCAATTTGCATTCAAGCCTCAAACCTAGCTCTGCCTGATTTCAAAGCCCATGCTTAAATTAAGTACCCCCACAGCTGCCTCTGAAATAGGTGCTAATATTTATGTGGTTTTGCAGTGCTGATGCTCACGTGTGAAGAATTTATGAGTTGAAATCAGTGCTGCATGCAGTGGCTCTAGAGATTTTTTCTGTAACAAGGAGATCGCATTATTCAGTTTGGGAACCAATAACCACACGTGGCCACTGAGCAGTTGGAATTTGGCTGGTGCCACCGAAGAACCAATATTTTATTATTTTTAACGAGTTTACATCTGAATGGCCATGTTTCTCTAATGGCTTCCATAATGGGCTCTGTAGGTCTAGAAATGAATGGTTTCTCCACTGATAGGAGAAAGTGTCTGATAAAATCATGGAGGTTCTGTGTGTGTGTGTGTGCCTTTTTTTTATTTTATTATTTTTTTTAATTTACATTCCAAATCATTTCCCCTTTCCCGTTTCCTCCCTCCCCAAAAGTCCCATAAGCCCCCTTCCCTCCCTCTTTTCTCCATTCAACCCCCTCTCGTTTCTCTGTCCTGGCGTTCCCCTACATCCAGTCTTTCCAGGACCAGGGGTCTCTCCTTCCATCTTCTTAGAAATCTATTGATACGCGAATTGTGTCTAGGGTATTCCGAGATTCTGGGTTAATATCCCCTTATCAGTGACTGCATACCATGTGTGTTCTTTTGTGATTGGGTTACCTCACTAAGGATGATATTTTCAAGTTCTGACCATTTGCCTAGGAATTCATTGTTTTTAATTGCAGAGTAGTATTCCATTGTGTAAATAGACCACATCTTCTGAATCCATTCCTCCGTTGAGGGACATCTGGGTTCTTTCCAGCTTCTGGCTATTATAAATAAGGCTGCTATGAACATAGTGGAGCATGTGTCCTTATTGCATGCAGGTAAAGCCTCTGGGTATATGCCCAGGAGTGGTATAGCCGGATCCTCCGGGAGTGTCATGCCCAGTTTTCGGAGGAACCGCCAGACTGCTTTCCAGAGTGGTTGTACCAGCTTGCAATTCCACCAGCAGTGGAGGAGTGTTCCTCTTTCTCCACATCCTCGCCAACAACTGCTGTCTCCTGTGTTTTTGATCTTAGCCATCCTGACTGGTGTGAGATGGAATCTCAGGGTTGTTTTGATTTGCATTTCCCTAATGACTAAGGATGATGAACGTCTCTTTAGGTGCTTCTCAGCCATTAGATATTCTTCAGGTGAGAACTCTTTGTTTAGCTCTGTACCCCATTTTTTAATAGGGTTACTTGCCTCTCTGGAGTTTAACTTCTTGAGTTTTTTGTAAACTCCATTACTTTAAGAATATTCATGAGGAGCTGGGGAGATGGTTAAAAGTACTGGCTACTCTTATAGAGGACCTAGGTTTGCTTCTCAGTACCCACATGGCCCCTCACAACTATTTATAACTTCAGGTCCAGGGGATCTGGTACCCTCTTATGGCTTCTGTGAGCGCCAGGCATGTATATGGTGTGCATTTACACATGCAGGCAGACATTCATACACATAAAATAAAATAAGTTAAAAATTAAAAAGTACCCATTAGTACTACGTGCAAAATCCTGATTCAAGTATCTGACACACAACACCTTGGGAAACCCCATGACCTCAACATACCATATTTTACAGATTATAAAGAAAGCTTATTTAAGCTTCAGATAGATTATTATTTTATATACTGCTAAGAAAAGATATCATCAGTTATAATCATAAGGCAACCTTGATGATCAGACACATCCCAGTTCCAGATATTTTTAAATCTTGGGCAAAATTAATCTTGATACAGTGAAAATAGAACCATAGTTATTTTTATGATTTTCAGAATGATCTTTAAACACTCTTTTTTTTTTCTTTCTTTTTAGTGACTTGTGTGATTTAGGTCATGGTTAGAGAGTTAACACTGGTCATTATCATTTTCCAGTTCAGCTTGACTTTTAAGGACAATTCATCTGCAGTAAGAATCAGAATAACCCACATCTTTAATAAGTTGTCTCCAGGATGATTAAGATTTGACACATTATAATAATATTACAAATGAAGTGTTTATTTTTAACTTTTTTGCAAGTTTTTTTTCTTTTATCTTTGTAAGATTTCTTTCCTTGTGTGCATTGCAGTGACTAAGATACATGTGCTAAGGTGTATGTGAGGCTCACATAGAATGAACTGACTTCAGAACTGAGTATGTATTTTTCTTTTTTTTTTTTTTTGTGGTACTAGGGATTACACTAAGGACCTTGTACATGCTAGGCAAGCTTGATCACTGAGCTAAATACACACACACACACACACACACACACACACACACACACACAAATCTCTCTTTCTCTCTCTTTTGACATGAGCTTGCTAAGGTGCCCAGGCTGGTCTTGAACGTGTGATCTTCCAACCTCAATCCCTAAATGCTGAATTATAAGTTTGTATCACCAGATCCAACTTGATACTCTATTCTGTATTTGTGTGACAAGAGTGGGGGGAGTGGAGCCTGGAAGACACTTGGTAGCATCTTCAGCCTTCGTCTTGAGCTGCAGGCCATTTGCACAGACTCTAACATGCATCGAACCTTGCTTCAGTCAGCACCAAACTCTGTAGTTCCTTCAGCTTCAAAGATATCTTAAGAAAACAGGACATAAATTTATCAGTAGGATATTTCCAGCTTTGGGGTGACGAAAGCCTGTATGGCGTCTTTTTTTAATATTTAGGACATTAAGTCCTGATCCATCTGTGTGGGGCCTCCTACTGTGTCACTTTAGATGCGAAGAAAATGCCCAGTCCTTTATTCAGCTGCAACAAATTAATAAGTGACTCAAATCCATAAAATCATTTTGATCCTGAAATACACTCCACATCCTCCAATGCTTGGACTTCAGTAAAACACGTATGAGACTTAAAAAAAAAAATACTTGAGCTTTTGAATTCAGATGACCTGTGGCACACATATTGTTAGAGTTCTGTCTAAGCTCCACCCCACGATTACCTGGCAACAGCAAGGTATGCCCCTCCCCACAGTTACCTGGCAACAGCCAGGTAGGCCTAACCCACTATAAAAGGGGCTGCTTGCCCCCCTCTCTCTCTTACTCTTGCTTCCCTCACTTCTTATCTCTCAGCTTCTCTCTTACCCCCTCTTGGGCTCTCCTACCCCTCCCCCCCAACGTGGTCATGGCTGGCTTCCACTTCTCTACTCTCTCTGCCTTTCTCTGCCTCCACTACCCCATTAACTCCCATCCTCTGCCCTGAATAAACTCTACTCTTTTCCATGTCTGTGTGTGTCTGGTCCCTCTGGGGAAGGGATGCCTCGGCATGGGCCCTCTGGGGCACCCCCTTCCCCCACGCTGCCATATATCATATTCTTTAAACCTCCTTCTCTTTTTATGATCATAACATTGGTGCCCTGTGTGAGGATCATAACACATATTCTGGTGGCATTATAAAACTTCTGGCTAATAAAAATCTTCTATCAAGCTGGGCAGTGGTGGCGCATGCCTTTAATCTCAGCACTTGGGGCAGAGGCAGGTAGATTTCTGAGTTTGAGGCCAGCCTGATCTACAGAGTTCCAGGACAGCCAGGGCTATACAGAGAAACCCTGTCTCAAAAATAAATAAATAAATAAATAAATAAATAAAAATCAACATCCAGCCTTCTATCAAATAGATGGTTATATTTCAAAACAGCAAAGTATTGCTTGGACATATTACTTAAGTCCAAGATCAGAGTACAAATAATATTAGAATCACTGACTATGAGTCATAGGGCATTGAAGACAGCATACGACACTCCACAATGGAAGAGTTCAGGATTCTTACCTACAAAGGCAAAGAGCCAGTCACTCGGCTCCAAGGCGTGGGTGACATGGAAACAGAACCCAGGGATGTACAAAATGCTCCAGACACCCATGGTGCTTGTTTCTTTAAAAAAGAAGTTCAGTACGACTAATAGTGTCTGGCACCGTGATCAGCCCATACTGCCTAGCAACCCTGAGAAGTCTCAGTGGTGCTAGTCCCAGGTAGCAGTCCGCTGGTGGCCCTCTCCCTCGTTGAGGAAACAGAGACCCTCGAAGGCTAAGTAGTCCCCATTTTATCCCCGCAAGGAACAGACATGCAGTCGACATCACTTTTGAGGACATCAGAAACAAAGGCCATTTTGAAGCTGTCTCTCCGGGCATCTTGGCATCTTTCTGTTTTCTTTTGTAAAGCAGTGTGACTAGATCTTGCCTCGCCTATCATCCTCAGTGCTAATTGCACCCCTTGGGTACACCTTGTTTTCCTACTACCATGAAAACTATTTGCCAGGAAAGACTACCTGCCGAAGCACTAAGGGACCCTGTAATGAAACTCCATCTTTTAAAGGACTAAGAAGAATGCGGGAGAAGGCTCCACACCCAGAAAGAAATGCCGTAGAGTCCCCCATTTGTGTGGGTTTGTTGAGAGGATGAAGTTAATATTTCGCAAAGGAAACAGCATTGCCACTGCGTATGTGGTCGTGGTGGGGGCTGTGTGTGTGAGGGTGAAGGTGGACTGTATCTTTTGACCAGAATTTCTCTAGGGCTGATGACTGGTTCTCCTTTGACTTGTGTTACACTGAGGTAAGATATTCAGAGTAGTTCCTCAGGAGTAAAGGAAAAAACTGTTCACTAGTTATGTAGGGCTAAACTAAAGTTTAATTTGGAGCAACTCAGCCCTTTCCCCTAGGGGCCCTTTGGTGTGTGGCTGTGGTGGCCCCGAGGCATATTCCATCTAGGGTTCCTCACATGTCCTTGCAGGCTTCTAGGCAGATGTTACTACTGCTGAGCCTCGCAGTGGGTCAGTGTGATCCCTCTGCGATGTCTGCATGGCTCCCAGAAAGGCTCCCAGTCTGTTCAGGCTCCTCTTGCTGAGACATCTTGAGTGTTTCTTTTGTGCATGGCTTGGATCTCCAAAACCTGGTTAGAGGTGGCAAGGGAAGGGACGAAGACAAGACAGATACAGAGGAGGTACACATACAATGCACAGCGAGACTGGGATCAGGTGGGGGTTCCGCTACTCCTCCCTGCTGCCCAGGTTCTCAGCCTGTTTGTTAGGTACAACGCAGGGGAAGGGGTTAATTAGTCTCAGTCGGAGGTCTCTGTAGGCTGGATGTCTCAGGCGGTAAACATCCAGGAGGAGAAAGATACAGTTGCTAGTCTCAGCACACAATGATCAGGGAAGTTCACAAAACACTCACACTGACTGGACTCTCAAAAAGAGATTTGCTATACCTTTTCAGCCTGGGCCATAGTGGTAACAAGACAGTTTTTGCCCATTTCCCAGAGGTCAGAGACCTTGGAGTCTTCCACGTGGACACACTTGTGCCCTCTACAGCGCTCCCTCAAGCCCCGCTCCCAGCCTGTCTGTAAATCACCTCTCTCATGCCCTGGCCTTAACTCAGGACATAAGTTTATATCACTCAAAACGCAAAGCATTTGAAATCCAAAAGCCTTGACTTTTGATTGACTTGTTCAATCCCACGGGGAAATGTGCCGCTCACCAAATGTGGAAGAAATAGCCGGAAGGGTTTTCTAGAAAATGACGTGGATCTGAAGTAGGGGAACTCACAGTAAAAACCCAAGAATATTACTTCATCACAGTTTTCTTCTAAAAAAAAAAATCCCCTTTTCCCTTATAAGAGGTGCATTTATTGAAGCAAAAATCAGCACCCTGCGGCCACGTCGCATCCTGCAAGCAAAGGGAAGCACTTTCTATGGCTCAGTAGGTAAATTTCTTGCCTTCGACTCAGTCCATTTATAGAAAGTTCCTTTTTTCTCCAAGTATCTCACCAACCCCCTCTCGGTTCAAATTTCTGCCTGAGTCATATTCTCAGGAGGGCAAAGAATTTTCTACGAGGTAGGATCCCATTATCCCCAGGTCTCATCAGCCGGTATTCCACGAAAGCCAACACTCCTTGTCTACTGATCTCAGAGCATTTCAAGAGCTTCGAATGCAGCTCTGTGCCTCAACCTCTTTCCATACTGGGCTCAGGCAAACACAAACCGTGCCTCTGAGCCACTGTCTCAGGAATACGACTGTCCTGAGGTCTCCACTGATGTGTTTATAAAAAGATAAAGAGAGATAAGGGGATATGTTCTATGGGGGAAGGGGGTGTCACAGCGTGCCCATGCCGAGGCATCCCTTACCTGTGAGGGACCAGCCACACGGTGGGGTGGTATAGTATAGAATAGAGTTTATTCAGGGCATGAGAAGGGGAGTTAAGAGGGTAGTAGAGGCAGAGAGAGAGAAAAAGAGAGGAGAATAGAGGCCGGCCATGAGCACGTGGAGAGAGTGGGGGTGGGGGGTGGGGGGGAAGGTAATGGGGAGAGAGGGAGAGCAAAAGGGCAACTGGGAGTGAGAGGCAAGAGAGGGAGGAGAGGCAAGCAGTCCCTTTTATAGTGGGTCAGGCCTACCTGGCTGTTGCCAGGTAACTGTGGGGTGGAGTCTAGACAGAATGCCACCACCTGCCTGTGCAGTGCCCTGTCCCCCAAGTCCAGCCGCAGACTATTACTCCTTCTTAGGTAGGACAAGGGTTACCTGACATTCAATTCCAGGTGGAGAACAGGCAGGCTAAGGGCATTACTTACAACCCAGATAGAACGACAGGCATCCCTGAGTTAACACAGTTCAACTTATTAATTTTTCAACTTTAATAAGGTGCAAAAGCAATGTGCATTCGGTTAAAACAGCACTTCCGACTTTGAACTTTGACCTTTTCTGCTGTTAGTGGCATACTGTACAATACTCTCTCAAGTTATCAGGCTATGGCATCTCCCAGGTAGATTCCTGATCCTAGTACTCCATGGTATACCATATTGCCAGTTATGTTTGCCTACAAGTATTCAATAATAACACAAAAGATTATGTGTGTGGCAAAATGGGTTTTGTATTAGATGGCTTTGCCAAGTTACAGATTGCAGCAAAAGTTCTGGGATTGCTTAACATAGGTGAGGCTGAGCTGTGATGTCCGATCGGCTGGTTTCTGTTTTTCCAGGCAGCTGGCCTGGACTCAGAGTCCTCTTTGCAGCTTGGCTTGTCTGAGAAGGACTCTCAGCTTTTATTGTTCACTCTGGGAGGGAGGAGCCTAGTGAATGTCGTCAGTTTCAGGGATTTCCTGAAGCTATTCTGTGTTGTTTACCTTCCTGCTTAAGGAGGAGGGAACTGTTATACTGCACCAGGCAGGGCAGTTCTCCCTACATGCACTTTGGGCAAGATAAGAGATCAAGCTTGGGCCTTCTTGTCCTTTTCTGGGGAGTACTCTACCTTATCTAGGAAAAAGTACTGAATTACGACAATAATAAAAATTAAGAGATGGTTTATCAGAAATTATTATACCACTGAATATGTGTAATATAGGTCCATATTTATTCCTGGCGGTATCTAAAACCCATAATATTATTCCCATTCTACAGGTCAGATAAGTAAAGTTCAGAGAAATTAAATAATTTGTCAAAAAAAAAATCCACAAATAGGGCATGTCAACCCCCAAACTCTGTTCCACATAACTCATAAGCCCTAGTGCCTTACATTGTTATTAACTGTAACACCTGGCGTTTTATAGATAGACCCAATTTAGTATCTAGTAATAGCTACAATGTCCAAGGGCAGGAGGGCTCAGCAAGGCCAAGAGCTCTTTATCCATTCTGATCAAGTCTGGGGTTCACAGGGTCACTTCCCTCTCTTGGTAAGCAGCACTCAGAATTGGGGCTTTGGGAGAATATAAGAAACAGAAATTCAGAATCAAGTTAGAAGATAGATCCAAGAATCCATTAAGACTAGAATGTTGGCTTCTACTGCTGGTAGAATTGCATTAGTAGCATGGTTGTGGTGTGTGATCAAATGGGCTGTTTTCATGCTCTGTCCCACCTCCTGGGCCCCACTCCTGACCCCACATGTTGACGTTCCAGCCTGAGAGACATTTGGGACTAAAGACTACAAGCTGATGAAATTATACAGGGCCTCTGGTTCGAGGCCAAAAGGAAGAAGAAATAACCCTCAAGTGCTTCTTCATAGAGTGCAGATACTCATGGACTTTAGTATTTGGTCCTGTCCTAACACGCCCATCAAAACCTGATGACATCATAGGTAGAGTATGCGTATACCTACCTAACGTCACAGCTTAGCATCACCTGTGTTAAACAAGCCCAGGGCATGTGGAAGATGGACACAGAGAGGTGGGATCAGGTGGTCTTGAGTTCTTGGCTGGAAAAACTGCAGTCCCCCAGAAACCCAATTTGCTTATTATATAGAATTGAACAGGGAGGCAAGGTTACTGCACAATGATAAACAAGGAGGCAAGGTTTATAGAATACAGTTGGGTCAAGGAAACAGTTTTAGCTAATTCTGGTAGGAGTCATCCCTGTAGGAGAGGAGTCTGTAGGCTATAAATATCCAGGGGCAGAAAGCTAGGGTGGACATCTTCTGTACACACTATGAATAATCAAACCTGATCCTCTGAGGAAGGCTTCCTCTCCTTCTGAGTCTGAGGCAATGGATTCCTTGATATGGCCACACCTATATTAATAACTCACATTAAGGGAACCCACACGCTCAGGGACTTCCTCTGCTCCTCACACATGCCTATATCAATTCAAAATGCAATTTAATACAACCTCAAAAGTCTCCGTAGTCCTTCACGGTCGCAACACTGTTTAAAAGTCTGAAGTCTTTTCTGAGATTCAAGGCGATCTCTGAACTGTAACTCCCTGTAAAATCAAAACTCAAATTGTATATTTTTAATATGTAATGGTCTAGAATAGTCATCACCATCCCAGAAGAGAAGTGAGAGCTTAGAAGGAAGTAATAGACCAAAGTCTAGTAGGGCAAATTCTGAGTCCTGTGCTCCATACATAGAGTGACAGGGTTGAGATGGTTCTGCCCTTCCATCTTTTCTGCCTACAACATAGATTTGTCTCTAGAGTTTGTTCCATTCTCCCATTATCCTTGGCAAGAGTTCCCCTTGGATCCGGCCTCTCCAACATTTTGAGGTCTCCGCTGAAACGCAAGCTCCACTTTCACAGCTTTACACAATGGCCCTCAGGGACACCTGTCCTCTCAGGACCTTTATGCAGGACTCAGCTGATACATGGGACCCGGCCTCAGCGGCTCTTGGAAACTGTGGAGGAAGAGTCCAGACTTCCTTACTCCTGGATTCTTACGGCTCTGAAGCCAGCACTACATCCATGACAATGCATAGTCTGGCTGTCAGCCAAGGATGACCCTTGCCCTCCTGTAGCACATCAGCAGAAGCCCGAGAGCTGTTTTATGTTCTCCTTCACACGTTAGAAGCTTAGCTGGGTGGGATCTTGCCCCGGAGCCTCCCTTCCCTTTATTCCTGCACCAAGTAAAAGGCCTCTCCTTGGTGAAGTTAATCTCCTTATCTCTCAGCACAAGCCTTCACTGTCACATTAAATTTCTGGACCTTCTTTTCCTCTCCAAACTCTACACATTGTATTTCTTTCTTCCCCCATGTGTTTTTTTTTCCATTATAAATCTGCATAAGGGTCATTAATAATAACCATGCTACAAATTCAATATTATATTGTCTTGAAATTGTCTCTTCCAAGGAATTAGTCTACTGCTTTTTAATTTAGTCTATGGCAACTTCTTTCTTAAAAGATAATTTATTTTATTTTTATTTTATGTGCATTCGTGTTTTGCCTGCACACGTCCGTGTGAGGATGTTCGATCCCCTAGAATTGGTGTTACAGACAGTTGTGAGCTGCCATGTGGATGCTGGGACTTGAACCTGGATCCTCGGGAAGAGCATTGGGTGCTCTTTACTGCCGAGCAATTTCTCCAGCCCCATCTTTGTTTAGTTCTTAGGACAACGGCAGAAGGTAGCCAAATTCTTTGCCAAAATAAAGCGGAATGGTTGGTGTCTAGCCCAGTTGTTAATACTGTTCCCCTCAAGGCACCTTTTGAGCTAGGCCACCACAGCCTTTGTAGCTCTCGGAATTATTGCCTTTCAAGCTCAATAGGGTATCCCTTTAAGTTTTGATTATAGCACTTTTTAGTTCAAAATCCCAAAGTCTTCTGCATTCCTCCAAAAATCAACATGGTCTGGTTCTTCACAGCAGCAGTCCACTCTCTGGTATCAACTTCTGCCTTGGCTACTTTAATGTTGCTATGATTAAATACCATAACCAAAGACCATTTCAGGAAGAGAAGGTTTATTTTGGCTTATGGTCTCAGAGATGTGAATGTCCCTTATGGTGAGTTGGAGGTACGGCAACAAGTGACAGGCAAGACAGGAAGAACAGGAAGTCAAGAGCTCATGCTCTAAACTGAAAGCTGGAAGCTCAGGGAATGACCCAGAAGTTGAGGGAGTCTTTGAACTCTCAAAGCCCACCTCCAGTGACGCACTTTCTCCAATAAGACTGTACCTCTTAAGGCTTCAATGCAGCGCCACCAACTGGGCCCAAGGGTACAGACATGTGTACCTATGAGGGGACACTGGCATTTGAATAATCCACAAGCTGCCACTCCAGTACTTGACACCCCTGATGAGAACATTGCAAACATTCACAACATTCAGCACTCTTACATTATGCAGGTAACAGGGTCTGCAATTCTCACATGAGCAAATCTCAACTGGAGTTTTTTGCAACATTTTACTTTTATGGGAGTTACCTTTACTAACTTGCAGTGAAAGTTTATGAATGTCTTTGTGAAGTTTCTAGCACCTTGCCATCAGAACTAAAGACCTAAAAGTGAGAGCAAAATCATGTGTTTGGTTAATTTTGAACAAGTGAGATTTTCTTTGATTCATTAGACAACTGATTTCAATTTCTCATCTACATGTTGATGAAGACGAGGCTGATACAAATTTTAGTGGAAAGAAAATGGAAATAACTAATGGGTAAATGAACACCCCACTTTCCATATGACATGGCTCCTCAAAGTTCAAAACCAGAGGATGACTAGGGAAAAAAAATTAGAAACATAGTTATGCTGTATGGAACCATTTTCTTTTCAGTTGAAATCCAAGTGAGTTTTCTTTTTCTTAATTGTATATTATTAATAATTAGTGTTATTATTGGATTGGAGAGATGTTTGATGGTTAGTATTAATAATGGTCACTGTTCTTACAGAGAATCTGGGTTCAGCTCCTAGCATCCACATGGTGGCTCACAAATGGTTGTAACTCCAGTTCTGGGAGATCTGACATGCTCCCCTCGCTCATGTACATGTGTGGTGCCATGTGCTTCTGTGTCTGTGTCTGTAGCCAGACAAGATGGAATATTTGAGGGATAGGTCTCTGTTTTATCTTTGCCTGGAATGCTACTTGATGTATATGTGTGTGCCTGTGTGCGTGTGTGTGTGTGTGTGTGTGTATATGCATATATATATATATATATATATATATATATATAATAGTATATAGCATACACACATACACATACATGATTAAACCTAAAAACATTTAACTTCTTATTACATCTACTTTATTTTTGTTCATGTGTACATGTGCGTGCACATGCATGTGTGTGTGTGTGTGTGTGTGTGTAGGCACATGCACAAGTGTAGAGCGAGGGGACAACTTGTGAGAGTCAGTTTTCTCCTTACCATGTGGGTTCTGGGAACTGAACTCAGATTGTCAGGCTTGGTGGCAAGAGCCTGCTCCCTGAAGCCTCTTGCGGGTCTGGGTTTTTGTTCAGGAACACACTGCCTAGAACAACGAGTGTGTGTCCCACACTTAGGAGCACAGCGATCCTTCGCTGGTTTATGAAGAACACATTGCAGCTCTGTGCCATTGATTTGAAATGATTTGTCATTTTACCCACGCTCTGTGATGGTCACCTCGGCTTCTCCTCGGCTTTGTGCCCAGCCACCAATCAGGAACCGCCTGGGCGCTCACAGGTGCTTTGCCGGGCTTAATCAAAAGAGTGAATACATAGCCTCCAACTCAGTTCTTTCCAAAGAATCGGCCTGCACACATCTGAGAGGTACTTTGCCAGTGAGAACGATGTGCCCGAGTGAGGTTTGAAAACCACATCTATGTGACTTTTCTGGTTCTGCAGGCTCAGGTATTAACAAAGATTTTCTTAAGCTGTGGGTGGATGTAAACTACCAGTAAGGAGAAGCCTAGGAAACGTTTCCCTCCCTCCAGAATGGGCGTTGGAATCCAGGCAGCGTGAAATCAGAGCCATGCGATGTGTATCTCTCTCCAGCCCTGAGTCTGGACTCACAGATGCTAAGTCCAGACATTTATTTCAGACAGAACAGGCTCCAGAGACTGCACGCGCTTACTGCCTGCTTTCTATAGCATCTTTTCAAAGTTAGCCATGTGCTTCTGTGCCTGTAGCCAGACAAGACGGAATATTTGAGGGATAGGTCTCTGTCTTATCTTTGCCTGGAATGCTACTTGATATATATATATATATATATATATATATGTGTGTGTGTGTGTGTGTATACATATATATATTAAACAGTATATAGTACATAGTATATAGTGTGTGTATATATTATCAAAATTAATAGTATTTTGTTGTTATTTGAGAGGTGTTATTTGATTTCTTTGAGATAGGGTCTCCCTGTGTAGATCAGGCTGGCCTCGAACTCAGATCTGCCTGCCTTTTTTTACCCCACACACCAGTGCTGGGATTAAAGGTGTTTGCCACCACACACAGCTCGATAATGGTTTTGATGGAAATTAATAAAAGCAAATAGAGTAACACCTTTCCTTTATCCACGAATGGCAACTGGTGTTTTTATTACTCGCCTTGTCTTTGAAGTTGTAGGTCTAAGCCGATCATTCAAAGCCTAGCTTTTATAGGCAAGCATTTAAAAGTCACATTTTAAAAAGCCCCATTGCCTCTTGATAATTTTTGTTTTGCTTTTTTAGTATATGCCAGTGCTTTGTATGCAAATATGGATGGGACAGAGCTCTGACCTCCATGAAGTCATTATATTATTAAATATCTTAACAGCAGCCACTAGCTAATGATCATCACAGGCAAGTTGCACTACTAGGAATTCAGCTATCTCTAAGATCTTGGCTGCTCTGGAAAATTACTGTGATGTATTATCTATTTGGGCTAATATTAACATATGGAGAATAAAGTACTATAACCTGTTCTGATAGTAGAATTGTTTTCCGGAACAAGAGCAGAGTCTTAGAAATAAGGATCGTTGAAACTTTTCCCAACACAGGCATTTAGGTAAACAAGGGGAAAGCAGGAGATGCAATGTCTCCTTTCTCAGGCTGAAGGTCGTGTTTGTTTCTAAGGAACAAATGTCAGGTTGGTAGGTCAGTGACAACAAAATGAAGTCCTCTCATCTCATAAAATATAATACCAGGAGAAGTTTATGTTTGATGCTAACTTTCTCAGACTCCAGGGGAAGAATGCTGATCGCATTGTACTGTAGACTCAATTGTATTCTCAGCAGGGATACCTAATTGCCTTAATGACGGAACAGAGGAGGAGAATGTCACAGCTACAATGCTTGGAAGAGAGCAACGCGTTTTCACTGATAAGTTTGGTTCACACTAACCCAGGGCAGAGCAGAATTACGTCTTCCACAGGGGATGAGGTCTAAGACAGTAAATGCTGAGAAATCTCTTAGGGAGACTTCTCTGCTGGAGGCTGCCAAGGCTGGACACTGTCAGCTCGGTTGTTGGGACCATCTTTCCTAGAATTCCATTCCATGTATGGCTCTGGGTTAGAGCTGGCCGCATCACAAGTTTGCTTGCAGTTTGGAAGTCAGCAGGGAGGAGACTGGCATGACTGAGGAGCCCTGCGCCCCTGTGCACGTTGTCTACGGTCTACTGCTTCCTCTGTTGGCTGTGGCCTCAGCTGAGTCATGGCCACACCAGCCCCAGCCAAGCTCTTCATGCTAAAATGCACCAGCTCTTTCTGTAGGCCGCTGGTCTTATGGGGGAGGGGGGTGGCATAGTGAGAGGCAGCCATGGAAACCCTTTGGTTCTTTGAGTTCTAGTTTACCCATATGGGTTCTGGTTTCTTTGTCCTCTGCCTCATATGTAACATTTTCTTCTTCATCCTAGTCTTTCTGAGCTATGCCAACCTCTGACCCTCTGCAGATGTTAGGGCCTTTGTACTGACTTCCATAGTGAAGTCTACCCTAAGGCTCATAGCCCCATGTCACTCAGAGTGGTTCTGTCTCTGCGTGAGTCCCTAAGTCCTGACTGATATACACTAAACATGAATCTGTTGGTACATCCACTAACTGATTTCCCTTTTGCCTGATGCTGTGACTGTCCTCTGAGCTAAGTGACTGCCAGCTTGGGGACATTCATCAATACTCTCTTCCAAAAGATCATCCCAACCAGGCTTATTGATGGTTTACACAAGAACCTACACACATAGACATACACACAAAGACATACAGATACAGCATATACACACAGACACACATACAGACACATACACATAAAAACACACACAGACATGTGCACATTGAGACACATAGAGACATAAAACACACAAACACATACAGAAACACACAGATACACATAGAGTTACAGAGACATACATGCATACACAGAGACACATATACACACAGACACACAGAGACATGTATACTGAAAGAGACACAAACGCACACACAGACACATGTATACACAGACACACAAATGCAGACGCACAGACATATATACAGACATGTACAGACTGAGACACACAGACACACACACATACACATGTACTCACAGACATGTGTACACACAGACACACACACAGGGGAGGAATAGGTGTGGGATTCTTGTCAGAGTATCCAGCTGCTCCCTTCCACATGGCATTTCCATGTCTGGCCTCAGGGAAGAGCTACAGACAGAAACGGGAGTCCATTTATGCAGCTGAAGTGGCTCTCTCATCCCTGCTGAGTGAGGCATTCCAGGTAGGGTGCGTCGTGGATAGATACTGCTTATATCCCACCCCTAGGAAAGAATTTTAGCAACATCTGTCTTGGCCCCACTTTCTGGTCATCTGATGAAATAGGTGGCTTAAGTTTTGAACTCCATGTTGTTGGGAAAATACATACACACACACACACACACACACACATATACATATGTAATACATACACACATATACTTATATACATATATGTATACACACATACACATATACATATACATACACACATATACATATATGTATATTTGTATACACACATGCACATATATATATATATATATATGGTAGGGTAATACTCTAGCTCAGGCTGACCTAGAACTCACTCTGTGGCTCAGGGAAGCCTCAAACTTGCAGCTGGGATTACCGGGTGCTACCTCCTGTGTGCCCTCGCTCTATGAGGAACTGCCTTTGCTCTTGTCCCTTTCTCTTGCTCTGTCCCACCCCCCCACACTCCCCCCAGCCCCACTTTGGCTTAAATATTCACACCTAAATGGGAACAATTTGAGATTTGCTCCATCACTTTAAAGTTGTACTTGAGCAGATCTCAGTGGTGATCCTTGTCTGGAAAGAAATGAGCATGCTCAGACCCCCGAAGTCAGGGTGGGAAATGCTCCCAGCATGGAGGGGGACCAAGGGAGGACCCACCCTGCCCAGCCTATTGTTCTGGAAGAAAAGCGGGGTTTTCTGGGGAGCACACACTTGGTAACAGATGCAGCAGCCCAGAGCTGTGTAAATCTTGCACTTGGCAGTGAGTTTTAATTAATGAACTGTCTCCCTTGAGGCTGGATTTCTTGATTTATAGAGATTTTTGCTTCCCTCACATACTACTTAAACAAGTCTGCAGGCCTGGGGCTTCACTGTTTCAACCAAAACCACACTCCCTTAACAATATTTATAATTTTCTCAGTGGGATAGTTATTGGAAAACAAACCTTTGATCTCTATGATAGAGAATCATAAAAGTCCAATGTCTTCTCGTTTTTTTACTTTATTATGTTCCTTAAAAAATGTTTTTTAACCTTTATTTTTGTTTTATGTGGATAGGTGTTCTGCGTGTGTGTGTGTGTGTGTGTGTGTGTGTGTAATGTCTATACACCATGTATGTCTTTCTTAGATCCCTTGGGAGTAGAGTTACAGATAGTTGTGAGTTGCCATGTTGGTGCTGGGAATTGAACCCAGGTCCTCTGGAAGAGTAACCAGTACTCTTAACCCCCTGAGCCACCTTACCAGCCCATCTATTCTTTACCTAAAAGCTTTTAGATTCCCTTTGCCTCGAAGGGTTTTCGCCCTTATCCACGTGACACATGGCCTAAGGAACTCTACTTGACCAATCAGCTTCTTTGACTTCCGCTCAGGATGGCACTGAGCCACACCTCAGTGGCCACAGTTTAACCTGAACCCTCTTGGTTGATGGTCCTCTTGTGCATGGGGAATTTTAGCTCACAGCCCTCGTAATTTGCCCAAGCTGTCTCCAGTTCCAGCCTGTTGATTCCTGCCCTGGCCGGGGACTGTAGTTTGCCCTGCCATGGTGACTTCAAGGTGATGCTCCTAATTATGGCCTAACAACAAACCCAGACCTCTTCTTTAATTCTTTCCAACCTTACTGAGAGCAAGTTTGGATGTCAACCAAAACCTTACTGGCATTCAAGAAAACACAAGAAATCAAAGGAACTTATGTTTGGGTGTTAAATATGTATTCAGAGTGTAGAACACCGTCTGGTCTGTCTTTAAAAAATTTTTTTTACTTAGTTTATGTGTATGGGTATTTTGTTTGCATACACTTTAATGCACCATATGTGTTCCTCGTACCAGAAGAGGGCATCAAATCCCTTGAAACTAGAGTTACAGATGGTTGTGAGGTACCATGTGGTTGCTGGGAACTGAACCCAGGTCTCCTTAAGAGTGACTGGTGTCCCTAACCACTGAGCAATCCCTCCATCCTGGCTTGTCTAATGATTCCCTTATTCCCTAACTCAGCCATGCTCAACTGAGTTGCCACCTGCTGCCCTGCTGAGGTCACCAACCTCTCAAACCACTAACTGGGGCTGACTGAACACGTTGAGCTCTTCGTTGAAAAAGTTAAGCCCTTGGAGGAGTTTCCACCGTGCCTCCTGTCTGAAATCTCACTGAACTGCCTTTCCCAGAGATGGGATGATGGCTCAGAGCAGATGTAGCCTCTTTCATGAGGAGACAGCTCATGTTCTGACCACAGGACTTGTGTCTTAAAGTGAGCCAAGGGGAACACATCAACATTGTTCCACGCTTTGGCTGGAACAGACCTAAGAGGGGCATTTCCTCATAGTTTCCTTTTCTAAATTACAGAAAGGAACCCTTATTCCTTTGTTATTCTTAAACTCTCGGACAGGTAGTTTCAAATAATATCAGACAAGTCTTTTTTTCTTTTTTAATGTTGTTTTCTGTTGCGGGAAATATTAAAAGATAGAACCTGCAGGTTCCCACATTTATGCCTCTGCCCCGGTGGCCTGGCCGGCCATGCACTGGTGGGCAATGGCCAACCTATTTTTATCTCATGGGAGATTCTGACTCTGAACTCCACAATCTCTCCACCCAGCTCGCTAGGTTCCCACTGGTGAATCGCTACCATGCCAATCCCGTGCTTTGAATCCCCCACGGCCTTTGTGGAGCACCTCAGGCAAACCCACACTTGGCCGCCTTAGCTTTCTCTCTTGAACCCAGATGAGCTGCTGTGTGAAGGAAAACACAACACAAACTTAGTTCAGAAACAGTGTAACTCAATCTCTAGGTGCAACAACTAAAACCTGATCTTGTAAGCCTTATTAAAATCTGATCCCTCAGATGGTGGATCCTTGCTAGTGGCTACATCTTACCCCTCTGCTGTCCCGGTTCCAAAAAGAGCTAACTCTCCTGCCTCCTCTCTTCTTCGGTCCACACAGTGCTATCATTCCTCCTGTGGCTTAGCCCCTAATGTCTCAGCAGTGATGTTTTGATTAGAAGCCCACATACTTTAAAACACACAGTCTCTTTAGGAAGCAGGCACATCAAACCCACACTTAGGATGAAACCCATTTCCGTGAGAAATTATTTGAAAACTATAAATCAGCTTTAAACATTTGAATTCTTGGGGCCTGGGGAGGAAGCTGAATGACACAGTCTAGGATTTCTAGGAGGCCCTGGGTTCGATCCTGGAAAAAACAGAAATACATTTTACTGTGCATGCCCATAGCTTTACATGTGTTCCATGTTATTTGCATAAGCTATTTGATGCTCATTAACATGTCTGTTGGCAGAGTCTGGGTTATGCCACACTTAACAACAAACACTCTTCAAACTGGAATTATTTAAAACGACAAAGATTGATTTCTGTTATATTCTAAGTAAGGTCGGCATGGAATCTGTGCTCACCGTGACTATAACAGGGAGAGCACAGTCTCAAACATTGCAAGCCTTTATTCCGCAAGGACAGAACGTCCAGGAGGTCCTTAAACTGGGCATTCATTGCTTCTGATTCTAAGATGCATCAGTCATTCAGTCCAGAGGACCCAGGAAGTTCCTTCCTTTTCACAGCATCGGTACCATGACCTTTTCCGAGATTTGGAAGTTGCTGTATGTACAGTGACCGAACAGAGATATCTCGGTGCTCACTTACCAAGGTAAGTGTCTCTGTGAAGAGACGCCATGACCGTGGCTACTCTTATAAAGGAAAACATTTAACTGGGGCTGGCTTACAATGCAGAGGTCAGTCCATTATCAGCACAGCAGGAAGCATAGTAGCATGCTGTCAGACATGGTGCTGAGAATTCTACATCTGGATCTGCAGGCAGCAGGAAGAGAAAGTGAGACACTGACCCTGGCTTGAGCTTCTGAAACCTCGAAGCCCACACCCCAGTGACACACTTCTTCCAACAAGACCACACCTACTCTGTGGCCCGTTCTGATGCAGGCCGTGTACCTGTGGAGGAAGCCCAGCTGGGCGGGGGAGTCCTTGGTCCGGTCTGGTGACTGGAGATGCTTCGAGGCCTGTTCCATTGCTCCAACATGGCGGGTTTAGATAAGAAGAGGCAGCCCATGATTTTAAAGATTTATTATAGAGAAATAAAGTAAGGGAGGGGAGTTAGGTAAAAGCCTCTCATGACCACATAGAAAGAGGGGGAAGAAAATAAAGAGAAAGATAAGAGAAAGGGAGAGAGAGAAGAAAGAAGAGAAGAGAAGAGAAGAGAGAAGAGAAGAGGGCAAGAGAGATTGAGGAGGGGCCACATAGCCCCTTTATAGTGGGCTGGGTTACTGTTGCCAGGTAACTGTGGGATTGGCAAACCTGGCTGTAGCCAGGTGACTGTGGGGGCGGAGTCCAGCCAGAACACTAGGGGTCTAGGGCACGGCCCTACGTGACCGATGGCCACAGAGTTATGTCCAACACTACTCCAAAAAACTACACTTCCTAATGGTGCCACTTCCCATGAGCCTGTGGGGGCCATTTTCATTCAAACCGTCATAGTAAGTAATAGCCTTAATCATCCACCAAGGTCCATACTGATCTCACAAATGTAAATGACCATACCAACTTTACAAATATAGAACTTGAGATACAGAGGGCATCGCCTACTTCTGGGGGCACAGCTGTTGAGTACCAGAGCCAGAGTTTGAGTCATGAAGTCTGATTACATGAGTTGGCTCTTAAATGATCACACACAGCATGGGTCCTATTTGATCTGGCAGGATTGAGCCTGTCACCTGCATGCCACCACAACGGATGCTAGGCCCAGCACTGTCCCTGCTTATCATAAAGGTTACAGCCTACCTGGTATCAAGTATCAGAACCCTGGCGGTTGGTCCGAATTCCTCTTCCCAGAACTTTGTGCTTTGATGCAAGTTAGCTCACAAGGGTGACTTCCACAGCGTCTGCCCTCACTTGGTGGCACAGGTACTCACTGTGAATCTGCACTGAGCACTCTAATTATGTCACTCCCTCGTGAAAACACCGTGCACACTTCCTGGTTCCTAGGAAGGAAGGCCTGACATCTTATTGGTGTAGCACCTACAGGAACAGCCGCCCCACCACCCCCTGCTTAACGACAACTGTCAGTGGAAGTGTCACTCCAGCACACAGACTTCCAGATTGGATTAGGCTCCCTCTTTTAATATTTCCTCAAGGCAATATATATTTTTAAGCACCCATCAATCACGCACACCGATTTGTTCAGTGTTTGTTCGCACCCTGAGAAAATGGACTTCACGAGGACAGGGAGATGCGGCTTCACTCTTCACACAGCTCCTGTGACCCTTAGCACAGGGCTCGCTACGGACCAGGTGCTCGATGTGCATGTGGATGAGCACAAGAGACTAGGGACAATTGTTTGCAATTGGCTTCACAGATGATCACAACTCCTGGGCTGCTGAAGTGTGGTCATGGGCCTGGAGATGCCTCTGCTCTGATATCCTGCCTAAGGCTAGATGCCAGGCTGCCATTGGCACAGGCTGCGCTGGGCAGGAGGTCTAAATGCTCTGCTGTTGGCCTCAGCAGCATGTGGGGAGTGTTACCAAGGAGCTGGTCAGGGAATTCCGCCACAGCAGTCTCTTAGGGCAGTGGCTCTCAACCTTCCTAATGCTGTGGCCCTTTAATAAAGTTCCTCATGCTGTGATGACCTTCAACCACAAAATTATTTTTGTTGCTACTTCATAACTGCCATTTTGCTACTGTTATGAATTGTAATGTAAATATGTGACATGCAGAATGTCTGATGTGCAACCTCTGTGAAAGGATCAATCAATCTCCAGTGGCTTCTTCACCCACAAGTTAAGGATTGCTGCTCTAAGGGATCTGTCCAAGACCCCTTCTTCCCTTCCTTTCTCCTTCTCTCCCTTCCTTCAATGTAATTTTTCTTTCCACGTGATCATGTAACCAGGTTGGCCTCGAACTTGTGACCCTCCTGCCTTTGCCCCTCAAATGCTGGCTTTTTTAATACCATCTTTGGTAAGGCCTCAGAATAGGAGTTCTGCCTGTGCCTTCCCTCTGCCAGAAAACACTGCCCTTCTTTCTTGACAAAGCATGTCCACTTCCCACCAGGCCTGGGCTTGATGACCCCTGCCTCTGTGACCATTGTCCAGTTGATGACCTGGACAGAGGGTCGTTTACTGGAGGTATTTCCTTCGTTTTGCAGGCTGCAGGCTTCCTGAGCAAAGGAGGAAATCCCAATAGCAATCAACTGCTATTTAATGAATGAATGAATTGACACGACCTGTCTGGGAAGAAGGTGTTCAAATCGTGAGTCTTCACACCGTTGTCTCTGCCGGGATTTTTTGGACACCTCCTGTTAACAGGCTACTATGTGGGCCATTTTCAGTCTTCGTCTTATTGAATTTGACGTGTAGGCTAACTGTGGGGTAACTGTCTGCTTTTCTGCACTGAGATAGGAACTGTATTTCATAGTTCATTGGTTCAGGCTGAGCATATCAAAAAGAACTATAAAAGTACTGGTTGGAAAAAAGGGAATAAGAAAGAAGCAATTAACAGGAATGGGTCTACATCTGTTTAATACATTGAAATTTGATCCAGAATGGAAGAGCATCTGCCTACCCTCCTCCCAAGGCAAACAAAATGGACAAAAGCCTTTAGTCCTGGATGACTCTGTTAGTGTTTCTACTAAACATTAAAAAAGCAAAACAAACAACCCCGTAACTTTATGCCAAGATCTTCCACAAACCCCCCTGGGGTGGGGGGAATTGGTTTTTAACTCATCTGTGGGAGCATCGCCTTGAGAGTTTGTACCGTACTCCTCATGAAGACACACACAAAAATCCTCACAGAATACTAATAAATGGATTCTAGTAATATCTATAAACTTAATACAGGATGAGCAAATAAGGTTCCTCCTAGGAGTACAAGGTTACTATCACTATGTTAACAGTGTAAAACAGAAAAGCCATACATCTGGCCCAATGGAGACAGAGCCATTCATGCCCAAAAACCTAAATATTAGCCAACTGCAAGGGCACGCCCTCAGCCACTGGTGCACGTCTGTCTGCCAAGAGTAGAAAGCTGCGTGACTAGGTGTCTTCCCTTTAAGATCAAGTCTAAGGAAAGGTTTCTACCGTCACCACCTCCATTCAGTAAAAAGCTCCTATCGTGTGCACTAGAGCGAGCAAAACAAACGAAAGGCAAAGGCTTCAAAAGGAACGAAGCAGATGTACCTGAGCCTCAGGTAACATGATTGTCTATAAAGCAGCTATCAATATGGCAACACACTAACTACTACCCTGGGGATGCAAAACCAACAAGACATGTATTTTTTATATACTTGTCTCTTTCTCTGTCTCTGTCTCTCTCTCTCTCTCTCTCTCTCTCTCTCTCTCTCTCTCTCTCACACACACACACACACACACACACACACAGCCTAAGGAAGAAACACAACACCTCATGGCTTACTTCCAGGACCAGCTCCTTGGTAACACTCCCCATGTGCTGGTCAGGCCAACAGCAGAGCATTTAGACCTCCTGCCCAGCACAGCCTGTGCCAATGGCAGCCTGGCATCTAGTCTTGGGCAGGATATCAGAGCAGAGGCATCTCCAGGCCCATGACCACATTTCAGCAGCCCAGGAGTTGTGATCATCTGTGAAGCCAATTGCAAACAATTGTCCCTAGTCTCTTGTGCTCATCCACATGCACATCGAGCGCCTGGTCCGTAGCAAGCCCTGTGCTAAGGGTCACAGGAGCTGCATGAAGAGTGAAGCCGCATCTCCCTGTCCTCGTGAAGCCCATTTTCTCAGGGTGCGAACAAACACTGAACAAATCGGTGTGCGTGATTGATGGGTGCTTAAAAATATATATTGCCTTGAGGAAACATTAAAAGAGGGAGCCTAATCCAATCTGGAAGTCTGTGTGCCGGAGTGACACTTCCACTGACAGTTGTCGTTAAGCAGGGGGTGGTGGGGCGGCTGTTCCTGTAGGTGCTACACCAATAAAATGTCAGGCCTTCCTTCCTAGGAACCAGGAAGTGTGCACAGTGTTTTCACGAGGGAGTGACATAATCAGAGTGCTCAGTGCAGATTCGCAGAAGCCCATTCCATCTGCAGTGTGAAAAGCAGACTGCGGAGGGGAATGATTTGCAGGCGACCATAGGGGGCCTGTGCCACCAAGTGAGGGCAGAGGCTGTGTATGCATGTTCATGTATACATGTACTTCTTTCCCTTGCAGAGGACCTGAATTCAGTTCCCAAAACTCTATCAGAGGGTTGGAACCTTCCTGTACTCTAGCTTCAGGGGGATCCAGTGCCCTCTTCTGGCTTCTATAGGCACCTGCACTCATATGCACAGAACCCTACACAAACACAGACATATTCTCTGTCTCTGTCTCTCTCTCTCTCTCACTCACACACACACACACACACACACACACACACACACAATGAACATTTTAAGGGAGCTATTTGCAAGTTCTTTTTTTTTTAAAAATTTATTTGCAAGTTCTTAAAAAAACATCTTTAATGAAAGAAATCAGGACAGTTTCAACCAATCAATATTCCAGCCTCGGGTGGGGTGTGACAGGGAAGGGGCTCGCCAGGTTCCATCCTGGGCCAAGGAGCTGTTAGCAGTTGTTGGCTGCTGGAAGAGGAACAGTCCGTTCTCTTCAAGGTTGTGGTCTGTGCTAGCTTGCCCAGTGATCCAGAGATGACCCTACAAACACCCACCCACACACACACACACACACACACACACACACACACACACACACAGCACTGGTTGGACTTAGTGAGCTGTAAACAACAACAACAGCAACAAAGTCTACAAAACAAATCAACGGTGGGCCAAAGAGTTGAACAGAATACTTTGTCAAAGACAAAGACATCTGGCAAACAAGCACAGGAAGATATGCTGAGCATCTTCCCGGGCCCAAATGTGCAACAGTGTAACAGCCGCGCTGGAGCCCTCTACACAGCCGCCGCGGTTCCTCAGACAAAGGCAAGCTGACGCACTGATGCTTGGACGGCTTTGGATAATTCCACACTCATTGCTGGAAACGCAAAACACAGCTACCTAGGAAAACTGCTTGACCGTTTTTTTTTTTTTAAAACATCATGCACACCTTGCTCTATGATATGAAAACCTGTCGTGAAGAATTTATCTGAGGGAAATGAAGACCCTTGAGTCACCCAAAAAGCTGTGTATGGATATCTGTAGCAGCTTTAGTCATAAGTACCCAAAGCCAGAAAAATCAATCAAGTATTGCTTGGGTAGATGGCACACATCTCCAATCACAGGGCAAGACTATTCAGCACTATAGAGAAATGAACTACAAATGCTCTCACATTGCTGAACTGGAAAAAAAAACCTCCTGCCAAATGAAAGACATCAGATTCCAAACGATTCATGCTGTAGGGATGCATTTATTTGTCCAGAAACAGCAGAAATGGAAATCAGACCTATGGGTGCCAAGCTACCAGAGCCTGGGGAAAGAGTAGGATAAGACTACACAGGGATACAAAGGATCCTTTCAAGATGTTGTAAACCTTCTATACCTTGCTTCGGGGGAAGTTCCACGCCTGTATCAGGTTCTCAGAATGCACTGAATGATATCTTAAATGATGGAATTTTGCTAATTGTTCTTCAGTTCAAAGACTGCTACATTCTGCAGCCTCCTGAAGAAAACTTGTGAACAAAGCAAAGGGTGGAACACAGCTCGGTATAGCTCTTCCAAGCTCTCCTCCAGCTGCCACCCCTCCTGCTGCTGAGGTTGTCATGAGCAGGTGGATGCAGGAGGAAATGAAAAAAAAAAAAAAAAACCCTATGTTTTGAGCATTAGCCTGGGCTGAGGATGATTTGCTTCATACAGAGAAAGCTCTGTTGTGTTTGAAGACCTTAGTTAAAGTGAAAGAAAGGACCTATCCAATTTCAACGGTCTTTTAAGGTGAACCTTGCTTGGTACTGGGCAAAGGGAATTTTTAAAAGAGATGCCCATCTTAAATGTAGAAATCCTGTGTAAATCTACCATGTCCCACGTATCCATCTCAAAAGCAGTTGTCTTACCGGTAAGGCACAAGGGAAACTTCCAGTGAGTTCTGCCAAAACCAAAACAGAGTAACAGCAAAAACATTGCTCACGATTGTAGCAGGGAGCGACTGAACAAAGGTAAGGAGCTGCGAGGGAACGTTCAGGATGCTCTTTAGACCAGCAGTACAGCCCAGAAACACTTGTAAGCCAAAGAGAATAAGTCAGATACAACCCCGGGAGGCTGGTCCCTCCCGACAGTCTCCATAGGTGGTCAGCACATGTCACAGCCATTTCCTCAAGGCCTAAAGACCTACACCATCTCTCCATCTCTCATGATGGTCCACCATCTTCCTTCTTGCACATATGAGCAGAGATGATGGTTATGGTGATTCTCTGGTCTAGGAATACATAACAACCATATTTCTTCTGTTTTCTTGGACTTTCATAATTAATTTTTTTCCACGGTCACCTTTCATGTCTGGTAGAGGAATGCAGTTATGTTGAGACAGTAAAGACCAGCTGAAACATATAACCCGAAATGCTTTTCAACATCTCTCAGTGGTCTGGTCACCACTGTAGCAGGGCCATTCAGTTGAAATTATGAATGAGCCAATATGGTGATACTTAGTAGTCTCATAAAAATATTGGGGAAAATGTTGTCTGAAAAATGAGCTTCAAATGTATATAAATGATAATTAGCTAATAATAGATCTGCTCAGATAAGAACCAAATGCTGTTTCTATAACTTTGAGAGGCTTTTTTTTTAAATTAAAATTTCCATGACCTTCCCTTAGCCTTGGATGTAGGTTTTTCATTGTATACATATTAATGGGAGACACAAACTCCACAGACTGTTATTCTCAACATTTTGGTCAGTTGTGGATTCCCTGAGGATCTGGATCTCATAGTATTTGAAGGTGTTATTCAAGCTTCCAAGAGAGAAGAGCAAGAAATAGTCCTAACCAGCTATAAGACCTACAAACCCCAAGAGTGACCAACCTGGCAAGATATTCACAGTGATTCAATAGCTGCACTTATATTTTGGCAGCAACCAACCGCTATCTAATTAGATGTAAGGCCAGCTTTCAGTAGGAGGGAATTTATGTCTATCACTGTAAAATTAGCCCATTACTGACTGTTGGAAAGGGAATGTGCTCTAGACAAGAACCCACTAACACCACCTTCCTAAACCGGTGTAATTTTTACCTGAATTTTAAATTCCCATCCTCCCCAGACAAATGTAGCTCTTATCCTTTATATAATATCTATTCATTTATTTTGTGTGTGTGTGTGTGTGTGTGTGTGTGTGTGTGTGTGTGTGTTGGAGTCACATTAAGGAAAGTAAATCAAAGCACTTTCCCTTGGAGTAGTTTTACCAAAAGTGGACCCAGATTTCAACTCTCTTCTTCTCTTCCTGTTTTCTCCTTTCTGTAATCTCTCCATTTTATGAGTCTAAATATTTCCCTGCATGAATGCTCTCTTGTTCATCTGTCTGTCCTTTTGTGTGTGTGTGTTCCTAACAGAGGGCTTTGCTCTCTCTTTTATTGAGCAGCAGAGAAAGTGTGTTCCTATGGCGGAGGGGATGAGGGGTACTTTATGGAAATCTTGACAGGATTTTACAAAGGATTGAAACTTTATTGATTACAACTGACCCCGACGGCCCAGATAATGACCAAACAGATGCTATATCAACATCAAGCAATATCCACAGACTGCTTTAGTATTTATGGTGGGTATTTGCTTTATAAAATTGCTTTCAAACATTTTTCTCTTTCAGGCAATTATTACCATAACACAAATGTATTACTCTAGGTCAGGGTCATGGAAGAGTACACAACTTAAGATTAAAACTATGCATTAGTTTAGATTGTAAAATTCTGTGGGAAACCCAGTGCAATTAAAGTTGGTTGTTGCACTGTTCTCTCAAAGGCACGTTGAACGAACAGGCTGAGCACACAGTGGGATAGCACACACACAGTGGGATAGCACACAGTGGGATAGCACACAGTGGAATATCACACAGTGGTTTAGCACACACACAGTGGGATAGCACACAGTGGAATAGCACACAGTGGGATAGCACACACACAGTGGGATAGCATACAGTGGTGCAATAGCATCCTCGAGTGATCTCAAGGTGTAACTTTGACTGTAAGGTTCAACAAAAGTTCTGCTTTCTTTAAATGCAAGAGACATTTTCATAATAGTGTCTTGTGTGTGTATATACATGTCTAGAAGTCATGGGACATCATTTTCCCCTTACATCATGTAGGACCCAGTGATTACTCAGATCATCAGGTTTGGCAGCAAACACTGTACTCACTGAACCATTTTGCTAACCTGGGCTTTTCTATTCTTCATCTTTGTCTTCTTCCTCCTCCTCCTCCTCCGCCTCCTCCTCTTATTTGTAGTCTTCATCGTCTTCTTCTCCATCATCTTCTTCACTTTCTCCTCTTCCTCCTCCTCCTCCTCCTTTTTTCTTCCTCTTGAAATAGATTATTTTTCTCACAGAGTATATCCTGATTAAAGTTTCTCCTCTTTATTCCTCCCAGTTCCTTTCCATCTCCCCTCACATCTGTATCCACTCTCTTTTTGTCTCTCATTCCAAAACAAACAGCCTTCTAAGGGATAATAATAAAATAAAACTTCAAACAAAACCTAACACCCAGAAGGAAAAGAGCCCAAGAGAAGGCACAAGAATCAGAGACCCACTCATTTGCACACTCAGGATTCCATAAAAAAAATCTAAATTGGAAGCCATAATATACACACATAGGTCCTGGTACATACACATGTAGGTCCTGTGCTTGCAGCCTGTCTCTGTGAGTCCTTCAGTGCCTGGGGTACTCTCCTTGCCTTTCTTCCCCAAGAAAACATGGCCCAGACGGCTAATTGGAGTTAAGAGCAGCCAAGATGGAACATAGAATTGTAAGTATTAACTTGGGATTAACTGCATGGAAGTTAGGCAGTGACCCGGCTATTGTACTGTTTAAGGCATATTAAAATATAAAGGCTGTGTGTGTGTGTGTGTGTGTGTCTGTCTGTCTGTCTGTCTGTCTGTCTGATCACTCTTTGCTTAATGTCTGGCGGTTGGTCTCTTTATATGTTCCCATCTGCTACAGGAGGAAGCTTCTCTGATGACGGCAGAGCAAGGCACGGAGCTCTGAGTACAGCCATTAGTGGTCA
The DNA here is from genome assembly GCA_036184795.1 of Tokudaia tokunoshimensis. NCBI lineage: Eukaryota > Metazoa > Chordata > Mammalia > Rodentia > Muridae > Tokudaia > Tokudaia tokunoshimensis. The sequence continues at coordinate 62,793,026 of BTHU01000018.1, read as the reverse complement.
TTTTACTGCTACTTTTTGCTTGGTTTTGTGTTTAGAACAGTGGTATTTGGTTTTGCCCTAGGTCCCTAGGCTATCTAGTCTCAGGTCCTTGGTCCCCTAAGCAGCATCAGTTATGGTTTCTCTCTTGTGGAGTGAGCCTTTAGTCACATCAGACAGTGGTTGGTTGCACCCACAAGCTTTGTGCCACCATTGCACTAACATATCTTGCAGGTAGGACACCTTTGTTGTCCCTCCATGGAGCTGTGGCTGGGTTGGTGTTTACATATCTCTCTTGGTAGGGCATAGACCTTCCTGTACCAAAGACACTAGAATGTAGGGGGTGAAAATACTATGTAGTCATGAACTAGATGTCTCCATATTCAGAGATGTGGCCTTGCCATCAGTTATGGAGAGCAAATTATAGTCTTGGCAGCACCCTGGTTGCTTGGGGATTCCGGGACCCAGTAGCCAACAACCCACTTAGATATAACCCAATATTGGGACAGGAAGCTTCATTTGGTAGAAAAGACATGACCGGATGAGGCAGAGAGACTTTTATTATATACCACTTGTCTATGAGTTACAAGGCAAGACTCCAGGTCATGTGTGTTCCACATCTGGGAGACTGAGTATATAGTGTTCTCCAAGAGGCTTAAATCAAGTTTGCCTCCAGGGAAGATTGTCTCCCAACCCTGCTTTCCCAGTGTTCTGTTTAAAAGCCAGTATTCATCTGTCTCCTTCATCTCCTGAATTTAACCTCACAGCACGACTCACGCTTCTCTCGTATCCTCCATCTGCATAGCTCTCATCCAAACTACCAGCTTCCCTCAGATAGCGTAAGGGTTGCCAATTTGTTTGGTAATGATCCAGGCGGTGATTTTGGCAATGAAGGGCAAATGGTCATCCAGGCAAATGGTCAGCTTGGCCGTCGTAGCACAAAAGCATCCATACGGCGCATAAACAGATGGGTGTGGCTGAGGTCCAGAACACCGCAGCTCATCAACTCAGACCTGTGGCTCACCGCTCACTGTTCACCGCTCACTGACACAGACCTTTGGGAGAAATTAACTGACCCCTGTCCAATCAGCTTCATAACCCGTCAACCACTGTTTTTGCTCTTTGGGTCTTTACACCACCACCAGAATCCTCTCTCCACAGCTGAAACTTGAACAGTCACATCTGCTGGTGACTTTGTGCTGCTCTAAGTCTAGAACTCTTTCCACTGAAGTGGGAACTTAAGTGAAGAACCCCCTTAAGGGTTCTTTGGAAAGTCAGTTGTGTCGGATGGTGTTTTGCTGGGGCAAACGTGTAGGAGTGTTTTCCTGAAGTGGACACAGGTGAAAGGATGTTTTGCTAAAGCAAGTGGTAAAGGGAAAGGACTCAGGTGAAGGATTCTTTGCTAAGGACATGCATGTATTAAGGTCCACCTTACATTGTGTAGTTGAGCTCCGTAGAGAGAAATGCACCAACAAAGTTATGGTGGTGTGCTGGCGGCTTCTTGTCACTTCTGTGGACTCAAGCCAGTTGGAAGAGTGATGTCAGCTGATGCAGACTCACATGTAGGTTTGCTAAGACAGACTCAACAGGCTGAGGCAAGACCGGTGGAGGACATGTGATGTTTGGAGGGAGTATAAATCGGGTTTACCAGCCTGTGAGAGGGGCTTTGCTTGTAGAGTTAGCTGTGCAAATGTTTCTTTGTCTTGCGTCTTCACTGATCTTTGCTTTGTTGAGAGAGGCATGGCAGAGAACTTCTCCTGGCGTCCCTGGTGGTCCTGGTTCCTCCCGCGGACTCGTGCTGATTCAGCTGAGGCCTGGCTGTCTCTGCTAGGTTGTACCACTGCTACTGATTCATGGTTGCTCTCCCGACTCTACCGAACTAGACTGACAGTGTATCCCATGAAGTGTTTGCGAGTGGACTGAGCTGCCGCTGCTGATCTGAGAACTGATTTCCTGACAACACAGATGGGAGTCGCTGCACAAACCTTTCTAAACAGGTCCACTTCCCCATATCCTAATAACCTTTCTTTTCCACTGCCTCCAGTGGGGGATGGGCTAGAAGGGAGGTTAAAGTGTTTAAGAACCAGCATTAAAAGTAGGCTTTGAAAGAATCAAAGCTACATACCATGGCAGAAATGTTTTGTGTTCTCTGAGAGTGCTGTGATCACTGCGTCCTAAAGCATCTCCCTTCAGTTTTTGAATGTCACTTTCGGGACTCCTTTCTCTCATAAAAATGTTCCTTCCAACTTTTGATACTAATTCTCTAAGTCTCTGTTTTTTATATGCCATTTCTTATAGGACTTTAGGGCTGGGGGATAGCTCTGTCAGAAAAGTGTTCCCCAGTAGCTATGAGGAGTTCAGTGCCCAGGTCTGCCCAAATTGCCCAGTGTGGTGTCGTGACCCTGTGATCCTAGCTCTGGGGAGGTGGAGACAGGAGGATCCCTGGGAATTGCTGGCCAGCTGGTCTAGTGTCACAGCAACCTCCTTATTGAGAGACCCCATTTCAAAAACAAAACAAAAAAAACCATCTCCTAAAGAGAGCCCTAAAGTTGACCTGTGACCTCCCAACACCAAGGAAGGCTTTCTTTTAACCATTACATTTGTTTTGTTAGTTTTGTTCTCCTTGGCGATAATAACCCTGTCCTAATAGTTGTAACTCAATAGTCCATTTTGTGATTCCTTGTTTAGTGTTTATCCCATGCAACAAGAAGCGAGAGGCTGATATCTCCGTGTTCCCACAGGGCACACAGTACATAGCACCCGCAGAACAGTTGATCGCCGATAGCCCAGCTTGAACGCAACAATTAAGCCAAATAGAGATTTACTTTTATCACACCAGAAAGCGCTGAAAATAGGTGGTGCGGTATCTCCACAGAAGCCGTGGGGCTGCAAGGAACTCGCTCTTTTCTACTTTGTATCTTTACAGTTGCCAAATGGTAGCCTTGGTTCCAGGAATTGCACCTGGGCTCCTGGCAGCTCAGTGATTCTGCCCAATGGGCAGGAGCGTTGAAAGAAGCACTTCAAACCCAGCAACACTCCCTTTCTGTTTCACCATGTACACCGGATGACGTGGCCAACCCTACTTGCAAGTGAACAGTGTAGGGTGTGGGTGAAGGAGCGGTTAACTATTTTACAGATCACTCTAGCACCATCTCAAAAGAGAAGAGATTACGTCAGTAAGGAATAAGAGAAGAATTAATATTAAGCATCTATTGTGGTAAGCAGGTTGTCTACGTATTTTTTGAGTAACCAAATGAAAACTCAGTATATGGCCTCAAAACTAATATATGGTCGAAACACTTCTAATTCAGAAAGAGATTACATTGTAGTAGCATGTGCGTATATCAAATCTCTTGTTTTCTTGTTTGAGACAAGGTTTCTCTGCATAGCTCTAGCCATCCTGGAACTAGCTTCGTAGATCAGGCTGACCTTGAACTCAAAGATTCACCTGTTTCTGCCTCTCAAGTGCTGGGATTAATGGTATGCACCACTACTGCCCAGTCTTAAAATATTTTGATCATCTGTTAAACTTAAATTTTATGTTTTGGGTGTTCACCTGTGTCTTTGCTTGTGTACCACCACCTGTGTTCTTGGTTTACGCAGAGGCCAGAAGCGGGCGTTTAATCCCTCAGAATGGGAGTTATAGAGATTGTGAGCCACATGTGGGTTCTGGGACCTGAACCCCAGGTCCTCTGCAAGAGCATCCCATGCCCTTGACTGGTCAGCCACCTCTCCGTCCCATTTCTTACTTTCAGCAAGTGTTTCTCTTGTGGCTAATTTTTGGCCTTCACTTTCAGAAACTATTCTTAAGGCTCAGGGTGGGCAAAGTCCAGACTGGCTATAGCATTGCTGACTGTGTTTCTGCTTCGAAGGTCTTCTCAAATGATACTCCGCCAGAATGGCCTTGTGAGTGTGTGCATTTTAACCTAACTTTATTTTCTCTTGAAATACCTTATTACCAAATTATAATATATAAATATTTTAGCAGTAATAACATGGGTAATCATCCTTAATGGCCCGATCTGCCTATAGGTTTCTGGTTTAGGAGATAGTATTGCTTCAGGCGACACTATGAATATGATTTTTATGTTGCCCCGCTGTGAGCCTCTTCAAGTCAGTAGCAGAAGAGATGCTCTTCTCTTATTTAATTTTTTAATAGCTCCCTAACCTACATTCGGAAGGCTCACTCTATAAAGTGTGGAGAGGAGGCAGTCTTAACAGGAAAACCATCCCGTTCTCTGCCATTTTTCTTCCAGTGTAATCTTTTTTTTTTCTTTTTTCCCACCCAGCTCCGATTTCACTTAGGAAAGTGAAAATTGGATTTTTTTCTGAAGTATTAAAGAATTGGAACGAAGATGTGCTTTGAGATGGAGGTACAGTATTAATAATTTACAGTGCTCAGTAGCACTAGGAGACTGTGCATGGCGGTGTTGAGCCTGAGAGGCACGGCTTCCTGGCCTCTTCTCCGGTCTGCATTTCCAGACATCTTGGAAAGTCGCTTCTTCTAAGTGCGAAGGTTTAGGATTGTCAAGAGCCGGGTCAGAAACTGAACTTCTCTTAAAACTTCAGACCACTCCTGTGGTGGAGGTCCATTCCTTTCTGCTGGTGAAGATGGACATTCAGAAGCTTCCGTGCCTCCTTCTGAGACTGGACCCTGAGCCATTTTGGCTCTGAGTGCTGGTCCACGACCCTCAGACAGGCTCTTCCCTCGACTACGGTTGCTGCAGTCTGCACACTGTGGTAATTCACACTAGCGCTGTCTACGCTGCAGAGTTCCGTGGATCCGGGGAGGATGCCAGCGCCTGGTCTTCTGTACTCTGATTTACTTGCAGATTCCTTTGGCTTTGTTTGGAGTGGAAATTCGCCCAGCTGTAACATGTTTAAAGCTACAAGTGGTTCTAGAGCAGTGGGTCTCAACTTTCCCAATGCTGTGACCCTTTGAGACAGTTCCTCATGCTGTGGTGACCTCCCCCCCATCATAAAAACCATTTTCATTGCTACCTAACTGTGTTTTTGCTACTGGTATGAATTGCAGTGTAAATATCTGATAATTCTGATGGTCTTATGTAATCCTTTGTGAAAGGGTCATTCGATCCCCAGGGGTCGAGACTCACAGGTTGAGAACTACTGTTTCAGAGAGTGGCCTTTAAAGGGAATTCTGGTAGAATTGCTTTCCTAACCCTACAGCACCCTTCCTCCTGTCTTCTCCTTTTGCTTATGTGGGATGACGGTGTAACTCCTCCGAGGGAATAGACTCGCTATGGCGATGAAGTGGGGGTATGGAGATACAGGCCAGCCCTTTCAGGAGAGTGCACAGAAGGTGGCGAGAAACTGAACTTGTGTTGATATCACAGCTGTCTCGTGGTGGTTTTCCTTGGTGACCTCCTGGTCATTTTGGTACAGTCATCAGACTTGGGTTTTTCATTCTTGAGTACTATACATGTTCCTCACTGATATGGAATTTTTTTTTTATTCAGTGTCTTATAAAACAATGTCTGCTGTCAAGTACTTATTAAAGCATACTTGTTAACTGAATAAATAAATCATGAATGATGTTAACAAGAGGTTCTGTGTTTTAGTGCAGGATTTCTAAGTCACTGCCATCAACAGGAAAAATGGTCCGCAAATTGTTGCTGTGTTAAGGTACTTTGTCTCTCTGGTGTATCTAGCTTATCCAAGACCCCACAGAAGTCCCACTCTGCAGAGCCCTGCCTGCTTCCCACTTGCTTCCGGGAACCTTTTCTTATAGTCATACAAGCCTGTACCCATCGCTTATTTCTGAGACTCAGGTCAATTCACTTCCCTACAAGGGGATTATGGGAAGGAGTCCTTATTCCAGAGAATAAGTACTGTTGGTTAGGAATTTTTGCAAAGATGGCAGTTGGTACTGTAGATAGCAGGGACGTAGAGGAAAGAGCAAGAGGATGGATGGTGGTCAGAAGCCCTCGACTCGGTTTCCCCTCCAACCTCATTCACATCTGTGGAGCACTTTGCCTGTCTTACTAACTTCTATGAGCATCGGTCGTACTGTCTGCAGAGCAGAGAGGCTATGAAGCACCTGTCCTTCAGATTATGTTAGCCCAGAAGAGGCAAGTTATGAAGGTGCTTTGTAACTGGACTGAGGTGTCAGACGGGTGGATGAGCCTATTAAGTTTTATATGATCAGTACCGTTAAGGAAAAGACATGAGAACACTCGAGTGTTTTCTCTTGAATCCTTCCTTGGGCTCTTTTGATATTCTGATTTTGGTTGTATCACTTACAACTGTTGAAGTCCCTCAGTGTTCTAACCCGCACTATTACCTCCCTATCCTTGGACACCGCCAAATGCTCATGAGAGATTCCTACAAGTTAGCCATTAGCCTCTGGAACTCTGCCAGGACCCCACTGAGCCAAAGAGCTCAGGCATGTATTGCTTAAACATCCAGGTAGTTATGTCAGCAGCTGTGGTCACATTCTCATGGCACATCAGTACTGAGCCCCGGAATGAGAATCCTGGGTTTTCCCTCCTTCTCTCTTTACCTAATTGTTTACACAGTGGCTTTGCATATGTTTTATAGGAACTCCTTAACGAGATATTAGGACCTTTATTTTTGCCAAGATCCTATCTGGTAATCCAGTCTCTTCCATTTCAAAGAATTAGTGTTTTGTTTCGTTTTGTTTTTTTATCGCAAAACAAAACTAATCTGGTATTATGTTCTGAGAATCACCCACCTCAAAGTTCTCCTTTAGGGTTCTGGAGATCACCTAGAAGGAGGGAGTGGGTTATATCCCAGTTAAGGTTCTTTGCATAGCAGAGCCTAGGCATGGAGCTGAGTGCCGGTGACTCATTTGGAAAGTGATTCTGGGTGCAGCATGGGGAAGGCAGTCCTGCAGGGCCCACCAGTGGAACCCACAGAAAAGGTTCTAGACAGTTCTCGTCAATGATTTCTTCCCAGGCTGTCCCTCTCCTGCACTGCCAGGCTTTATGCATCCTGCCCAAACAAACAGGCTGTGTGGCATGGGAGCCTTATGTGAGCTGGGAGGAGTAGCAGCACACAGTGGGGCAGCTTGCACATCATTGTCCAGTGGGGCTGACTTGCACCTCAGAGGTTTAGCCCATTATTGTCACAGTGCGAACCATGATGGGTTATGCAGGCAGACATGGTGCTTCCAGAGTTTTATATCTGGAAGGCAGGAGGGGGGGGGGCTGGCTTGAGCTTCTGAAACCTCAAAGCCCCCCCCCAGGCCACACCCCTTATAATGCCACTCCCTAAGGGCTTATGGGGACCATTTTCATTCACTCCACCCCAAGAGACTGGTGCATCAGTAGAAGCTGTTGCACGAAGGTTCTGTTTTTGTGAGTGTGGGCTGTCCTAATTATGAACCATTACATGCAATTGGTAGCTGGCAGCTTTTAACAACAGTAATATCTAAAAGTTATTGAGTATTATTCTAAAAGTTGCTGAGTATTTTATGTGCACTTTAAAAAGATTCTGTAGTAAGGTACTTTAAAAAGATCTCCAGTTAATAAGATTATTAGCATTATTGTTATTTATATAACTACCTGTATATGAAATTAATTTACAACCAGAGTAATTTTGACTATTTTGTCATTATTATTAGCAGTAATTATACATACATATAATAATCATATATGTTATTCATATGTTATATATTTATATATAATTATTACATGTATGCATACATATACACACATATATAATATATAATTAATCACAATGAAAACAAAATCAGTTTCTGCATTCAAAGATAAACCCAATATCCAAATCTGATGTGTACTAGCATATTGGGTTGGTGGTTATGGAAGTGAGGGTGGAATTATATGAAGCAAGCAAGGCTCTGTTGAGAAACACACAGTCTACTGTTATTATTATAAATGGACATGTCACATTTCAGCAGAGTCAAACATTTTGCTCCAGGATAGCCCTATTTTCTCTTCCTTGGTTTTTCAAACCTTAAATTAAAGGGCAGGGTAGGGTACACCTTTAATCCCAGCATGAGGCAGAGAGGCAGAGGCAGAACCAGAGGGATCCTACCGTTCGAGGCCAGCCTGGTCTACAGAGTGAGTTCCAGGACAGCCAGGGCTACACAGAGAAACCCTGTCTCAGAACAAAACAAAACAAAACAACAACAAAACATCATTATACAATATCTATTATAAGATATTTAAATTTGCTTAAAGGGATTGTGTTAGATCCAGTCATGTGACCAAGATTTCCACAAAGAAAAGGGCCTTGGACTGCAGGAGCATTACTGGATAAAGAGGCTTGCAGACAGCGTGACTCTGACTCCTCAGGGACACAGGTCCTTTGAGCTCTAGGAGACCTGTGCTGAGGCATGGGCTGAGGTCACTCAGGTCTCTCCTAGTGTCCAGGCACGGTGGCTTTGAGTGACTAGGAGTTAGACAGGTCTCCTTATAGGCAGACTGATAGGGAGAGGAGCAATGGCTAGGTAATAAAGATGGTGGCTTCCCAGCTGGCCACCTTATTCCTAATGCTCCTAGCCTCAGACAAACCCTGATGGCTTAAAACTGGTTTTTTTTTTTTCCTTCCTCCCACTCAACAAGTTCAAGTGAGTGTTTCTACAGCAGTTATGAGCTGCTGCCACTCATCTTGTAATAGGAGACTGATCATCCGCAATCTTTCTTCAAACTGATCAGCCCTAAGTTATGGCAAAAAACCAAACCAAAACAAACGAAAAAACCAAAAATCCAAGCCAAACCAAATCCTTTAAAGACTTTTAAAGGTCCCAACTCTCAAGGAGGCATCAGACTTTGGCTTCCTAAGTTTTCCCCTCTGCTTTTTAATTTTTCTTTCTCTCTCTTTCTTTCTTTCTTTCTCTCTCTCTCTCTCTCTCTCTCTCTCTTTCTTTCTTTTTTTGGTGGGGTGTCTTCATTTCTGTGTGCCTGCTGTATGTGTGTGTTTCCTCACCCCTAAGAAAAGTCTTTCTTCACTGGCTGATTCTGGCTGCTGTGCCAGAGAATTTCTCTGCCTTTTAATTCCTTAATAGGCAGGGAAAACAAACTGACCAGGACCCCTACAAGGTAAGTCGGGGGTGGGGTGGGGGGGTGGGGGGGAAGGGTGCATTTAAACCATCAAACTGAAGGGCTCCACGGGTAGAAAGGTTTATTGGGGATCAAAGTGCCAAAGCTATTTCTCTGAAGCTAAGAAAAGATGGTGGGAAAACAGGCAGATTTCATATGACAGACAGCTGGGTCTTTGAGCTGATACAAGCTATTTGACTTCAAAGTACATGATGCCCTTGCCTGAGGTAGCTGACCTCTGGGGGTGGATGATGGGAAATTCTTGGTAAACAGAATTATGAATTATGGCTGACCTCAGCCCACCCCGCAGCACAGGCCTCCTAGAGCTTCTAAGGACCTGTGTCCCTGAGGAGTCAGAGCCAAGCTGCCTGCAAGCCTCTTTATTTGGTGCATGCTCCCTGCGGTCCAAGGCTCCTAGACCACCCTTTCCTTTGTGGAAATCTTGCAGGCGAGGGCCACATGGAAAATGATCATATGATTGGATCTAACACAATCCTTTTAAGCAATATTATTTTAAGCATTTTAGGTTTCTGTTTATTGGGCCAAAGTCCTTCTGTTCAGGACCTTGCTACCAGCACTGCCACTTTGGTGGGCTGCTCTGGACTGAAATTGCAACCTTTTGTTGATGATAAAGGGTTGGGGTGATGATAGTCCTCCAGCTATTTCATGCTGGTTGGGGGCCTGGTAAGAGAGGGGGTTTGGAATGTCGGTCCAAAGCCTGCAGGCAATTGTAAGAGACCAGAGGAAAGTCTGTCAGATGCATCTGGTTTACTGACCCTCAGGTTATTTCACTAATTCCCCAAAGAACCTCAAGTCACATCTTCAGACTCTCACAACCTTCATCCTTTCCACTCTGGAAACATCTATCCATCTTAATCACAACTTACATAAATAATAATAATAATAATTATTATTATCAATCTTATAATTATTTTGTAATTATAAATAATTATATAATAATGTTATAATTACAATTTATAATTTTATATTATAAATATCATAATTAGTATAATTATAATAATTTTAATTAAAAAATCTTTTTTATTACAAGTTTTAAGCTAACTTTGCTGCTCGAAGCTTTAATGGGTTTGTTTGTTTTGTTTCCCCCACACTCTAATGGTCTTACAAATCCTGAGGTAAAGTAAAATTTAGGCAAAACCTTCAAAGATAGTAAACAAAGGCAAGGAACAGGGTAGGGAGTATTCAGAGAGCCGAACATCTGCCATTACATTCAGCCATTAGTAACCTCTATTGGAAATAGTTTTCCTTTTAGTTGTTCTTAAGTGTATTGCTGCTTCTGCTTCTCCCCCTCCTCCCCTCCCTCTCTTCTCCCCCTCCCTGGGCTGTTCTGTTTTGTTTCCCCTTTTCCCTGTTACAGAGTGAGGTGTCTACCTTGACCCAGGACAGAGGCTTTGGGGAAACTTTTAAATAAATATGCTTAGATCTAGAGTGGGAAGACCAACTCCCGTGTCCAGAGGCAGGCTTTTCAGTAGGTAGAACAACATGTGAAAATATTTTCACATTATCCATACACAAAAGATATTTGAATCTCTGTAAGACTGAACCCAGAGATCAGAGGGAGGGGCTAGAGTGAGTGAAAAGGGAAGAAGTCTTAGAGATAAGAGATTTTCAGGTCATTTGCTCCTGTGGTGCCCTAAGTCGGCACAATCTGGAGGAATTTTCTGGCCATTGAGACTGATTATCTAGTGTGTACTGAGGTCAAGCCCTTTGTGGTAAGACTCTGTGAGTCTGAGGAGGGAAGGAGATCGGAGAAGGCAGGTGAGAGGAATTGATGAGTTAATAAGAGCCCGTGGTTAGTTCAGGCTCTAGCAAGTGGAAGTGGAGGGAGGGGAGAGAGAGAGAGTGACAGAGAGACAGACTGACAGAGAGTGTACAGAGAGACATACACAGAGAGAGACAGAGAGACACACATACACACACAAAGAGAGAGACAGAGAGTCACACAGACACAGAGACATATAGGGACAGGGAGACAGAAACACATAGAGACAGACAGATAGACAGACAGACAAACAGAGAATGAGAGCACAAGACCAGCAAGACAGCACAAGCTCCAGGAGCAAGCAAGAGACAGAACAGCTGAGAAAGAAGGCGTCCTTAAAAAGATGACAGTAGGGCATTTCCATGAACAGAGAAAGGGGTAGGTGGGGGAGACTTAGAAAAGGGGCCATAAATAGGAATCTCCACTAACACGGGGACAGAGGCCCAGGGAGGGAGGGGTACATGCTGCATCCACAGAGTCTCAATCCGAAGCTGCCCCCAAGGGAAGAGAGAGACATCCTAGAGAGCTTGTGGGCAGGTGTCCCTCATCCGCAGAGTGCAGCATCCAGGAGGCCATAGGGATGCTGCCTGCCGGAAGCACCTGTGTGACTCGTGGGGCAGGCTCTGGCAAGCCAGAGAAGACAAAGCAGACAGACATATCCGGTAGTCAAGGAGCAGAAGTGGGTAGCATAGGTGGAGGAGAGAAATGGCTGGAGACACAGACTCTAAAATGTGGAGTCGGATATGATAGTGGATGGCAGAAACCAGCGCAGACAAATGTTCCATATGCAGACTGGAAAAATCATCAGTTTAGTTAGGAGGGAAAGGGGCCCTTTGGAAGGGGGTCCAGTGCTTCTCTCCCAGGGTTTGGCATCAAATATAAGCGAGGGGCACGGTGAAACAAACTGGCCCACTCCATGGGTAGTAAGGTTTACTGGGGATCAAACCTTGTCACCAACACAGCCTGCCATTTTTGGGGGTGGGGGGGCTACTTTGGACTTAACAGGTGACAGCTCTTTCTAAGACAGCATCGTCTGTAACAGAGACTTTAGAACAGGAGGAGTATCTCAGATTGGCTCTGTGCTCACGTATGTCTGGGCAGACACCTCCCCCTTTGCTAATTTGATGTGTTGTTTGCAAGGTGTCTGGATGACCGTGGTGAGCGTGTTGCTGATTTGTGGACTGGCAGCAGGAGCTGTCTCTATCCCAGGTTTTGCAGGGAACTGTTGGCAAGTCGTTTCCCTTTTACAGGCCTCAGTCATCCCACACCTGTGGTAATGTACCAGAGCCAGGCCAGGTAAACACTAAACTCACATCCAACTGTACTTTCTATGGTTCCCTGTGTAGAGGCCAAGGGTGTGTTCTTTCTTGTCTTGTTTGACAAGTAAACAGGAAAGGGCAAGACAAAGACCCCAAATGCCAATGAATTTTAAAGCCAAATACAGGTATGTTTGATAACAGATGGTGTATACACTTAAACATCTGCAGAATCGTAGACAGGAGCTGTGCAGGGGAGTGGGGGGGGGTATTTGAGAAGCGAGGATACTTAGTTACTTCCATTTAGTTTCTGTTTCACTTGGAGAGTACAAGCTCCTTGTGAAGGTTATACAGGTTAGTTTTTGTGGACTTGTTACAAAGTAGAGTCACCTGGGAAGAGGGAATCCTTGACTGAGGATTTTCCTTCATCAGACAGGCCTGTGGGCAAGTTTGTAGGGCATCTCCTTGATTGTTGATTGATGCTAGGGCCCAGCCCACTGTGGGTGGAGCCATCCCGTGGGCTGATGGTCCTGGGTTCTATAAGAAAGCAGGCTGAGCAAGTCAGTAAGCGGTGTTCCTCCGTGGTTCCTGTGTCTGCCCCTCTTCGGGTTCCTGCCTTGACTTTTCTTACAGATGAACTGTGATCATGACTTGTAAGTAGAATGAACCCTTTCCAGTGACCTTCCCAAAGTTTGGTCATTGTTTCATCGAATGAAACTAAGACCACAGAAAGAAACTAAGATAAAGGGTGAATCTGGTTTCTCTTCATTCTCCCAAACTCTCTATGGCAGGGGTGAAGCTAGGAGTTATCTGAGAATCAGGCCTGGGCCTGTGTTGGTCCAAGCTTCCCTCTTCCCCTCTGGGCTCCACCTCCCTGTAGGGAACATGCATACTGATTAGTGTTGTTTAGACCTTTCAATCCACATGCATCTTTCAACTGCCTTTAGGAAATGTTTTCTAGCCAATGGCTTTCAGTGCTTCTATTTGACTTTTTTTTTAAAGATTTATTTTATGTATATGAGTACACTGTAACTGTACAGATGGCTGTGAGCCTTCATGTGGTTGCTAGGAATTGAATTTAGGACATCTGCTCGCTCTGGTTAACCTTGCTCGCTCAGTCCCTGCTCGCTCTGGCCCAAAGATTTATTTATTTATTATTACAAGTAAGTACACTGTAGCTGTCTTCAGACACACCAGAAGAGGGTGTCAGATCTCATTACGGATGGTTGTGAGCCACCATGTGGCAGCTGGGATTTGAACTCGGAACCTTCAGAAGAGCAGTCAGTCCCCCATCTCTCCAGCCCTCTATTTTGACTTTTAATTACAATATTGCCTCTATCAGCCAGGGGCACGTCACCAAACCCAGGTGGTCACCTAGGTGCTGGGCATCAGAACTCAGGTCTAGTCTAGCACAGCAAGCACGTTGACTAAGTCTCAGTCCTCCCCCCCGAGACCCCCCCCGCCGCCCCTGTCCTTCGTTACCCCACCCTGACCCCTTGTATCCTATACTGCACTCAGATTCAATATGTAGCTCAGGCTGGAGTTGAACTCATCACCCTGCCTCCTAAGGGCTGGGATTACAGGCATGTGCCAAATTCTTAGAGAATTCTCTGCGGTGTTTAGGGGGGCTGGGGCTACATGAGGTAGGCTTTTGGGGGTCCAGGCACTCTTTGCTCCCAGGTGATGATTTGCCCAAGCCTGGCCTCCACAGTCAGGTGTTCCTCGGAGGAGTCACCCTGCTGCGTCTCCTGAATACCAGCATGATTAGCAGTGTTAACCCCCAGCCAATCCCAGCTGGAGATGTGTTAGGCCTGATAAGGCAGGAAAGAGCTTACACCTCGCAGAGACTGCAAAGATTAACTAGCTCTGACTGGCAGGAACCAGGGAGGAGAGCCAGGGAATACATTTTGATGGAGCTTGATCAAAGAGGCAGGACCCAAAACGGGATGGGCAGGAATGGACTGGCTTTAGGGAACTTTCTCAGGACGTGAGATTTAACACTAGCAAGGAAAGCCGGGTGCTCAGTGGCTTTTAGATGGGTCGGTGGTTTGGCAGGCTGTGAGTCCTGGGAAGAGAGGGGTTGATGCTGTTTTTCAAGGTTATCACTTCCGTTTGTTTTTATTGCAGTTCAAGAACAGTCGACTCTCTTTACCTTGGAAGAGCACTTGGAATCCATTCACTGGGAGCAGTATCTTCTCCGGGCATGACTTGTCCCTTTCCTACCTTCAGGGCTTCAGAACTTATGCAGGTCTTTGTTCCAGATGTGGAATCTTGCCCCAGCATCTGACCATCTGCCAACTATTTCACACAGGTGAGTCAAAAGCAACTGACCTGGACATAGTTCTGCAGTGTGTCATTAAGGGTTAAAGAAAGCAAGAGCTGGTGGCCAGCTTGGTGATGTCGTGTTTCCAGAAATAGCACACCCAAGGCCCTGGATTCAATCTCTAGCCCTGGAAAGAGAAATGTCTAGAGAAGCGTGGCTGTGGTGTGAGTCATGATTGAGAAATGGAGATAACCCACATCATATGTATATGATTCTTTTCTTCATGACTCAAGCAATATGGAAAATATCATGGAACGATCCAGGCCTTAGAAATACATGCTGGTCATTAACACTGGCTATGTGGGGTGCAGTTAAGAGTTAAGATGTCTGGTAGAGGGAGGAAGGGAACTGAGAGGAAGCAGTTTAAAAGACATTGCATTTTGAAGACACTGCCATGACGAAAAGAATGCTCTTATCCCATTTGTGTGGACTGCGTAAAATACGGCTTCTAAGATATGAATAGTAATTAAAGTGCTCGGATTCCAGAATATACCAGATTCCACAGTCATCTGAGGGTTTTGGGTAGTTAGTCGGTCTTACTCAAAGCAATCTTTTCTTTTTCTTTTTCTCTTTCTTTTTCTTTTTCTCTTTCTTTCTTTCTTTCTTTCTTTCTTTCTTTCTTTCTTTCTTTCTTTCTTTCTTTCTTTCTTTCTTTCTTTCCTGCTTAGTGATGTAGTCTAAGGTTTACTAAGAAAGAATATAAACATATAAAATCAAGACTTGGCTCCAACAGCAACTGCATATCATATAGATTAGACACATGATTCATGAGCAGAATCTCAAGGTTTAGAAAACAAAAGGTCTTCAGTCTACAAATCGGGTCTAACCAAGGCAGTCTTTACAAAACGCCTTTAGGAGACATTGCTATGAAGATATCCAATTTAACACTGAAGTGCCTCATTTTTTTTTTTTTTGAGTCAACCCCACTATAGGTACACCTCACAAACTTATACAGTTAAAACACTTTTAAGTTCAGAACTATTGCTCATTTACATATAAACTGGATTTCTTTGTACCTTACAAAACTTCAGCTTTGTCAGCACTGCTAAAAAACAAAATTTAGAAACAAAACATCCCACATGGCAGAAGTTAGATCTGTCATGAAGACGACTGCCGTTGGTTTCATTCGTATGTTCTCTCATTGGGAGGCCTGAGCTGATGGGGCAGCCCAGGCTTCCTAAGCAGATGTCACAGCCTGACTGGCATTCCACGTCCATGCCTGACGGGAAATACACGGTCACTGGGAAGCTGCTGTAAGTGGCTGGCACAACACTGAGAGAAACAAAGGGCTTCTTCCCTGGTCTCTATGGTGTACGCTGTTGTTGATTTTACTTTAAAGGACCGAAAGAGGGAGGGACAAGAGAAGTCGGGGAGAGGAAGGGAGGAGATGCCAATCCAACTATCCCATTGATCTAAAAGCAATTTAGAAATAAGTATTTCTTTTTGATTCATGATTTAGGGGAAACTAATTTGGTTTTTAACAGAGGAAAATGGGAACAGACACTTTAACAGCCTCTCTCAGGAGCCTTCTCATCTGTTCAACAACTGGCCACTCCTTCCGACCATCTTGGATGTCAGCTTCCTGGAGATAAAACTGCCTGTGTTAGTTGTCTCTGACTGGGTGTGTCTGCCCTGCCTCCATTGCAACCAAATGTAGGCTTTAAGCTTAGAACACCTTGCGTTGGACTGTGTTAAAAACTCCTTTCTTTCCTCTAGATAGGATTCTAATCTTTTACACTGAATAGCCACGGAAAACAAAGCGAGAAACCAGTGTCTGGAGCCAAACAGGAACAGGCCAAGAGCGTGGATCTCCTCACACACATTTAAATACGTTCGATCTGAATGGATGAAGTTGGCCTGTGGATGTTTACTTCGCAGGAGATCTACGTTGCACTACAGTGAATGCAGTGAACAGACTTCCGGTTAGACTCGAGGCGAGCTGCAGGCTGTCAGGAGAGGCAGCTCTTTGGTGGCAGCCAAGCCAGCACACTCTAGTCTGCGTGGCCAGGACCCAACTGTCTGCTGCTGTGTCCTGGGGGGATCCGGTGGCACGTCAGGTGGGTCAACCCAAAGACACGCAGCTCGGCAGACTGGTAAATGTTTTGTAAGCCTAGTGGGTTGAAGAACGACGCCAACAGCTTCTCCAGGGTCAGCAGTTTTTCCGAGATGCATCTCCCTTCTCCTTGATCATGTCCATTACAGGCAGTTGGTTTGGGAAAAGGTTGCCTCCCCTCAGAGCAGGGTCATTGACCTGCTCGGAACCCATGGAGGACAGCCCTGACGTAGGCATAGAGGTCACTGAGGTCATGTTCATCTGGTTCCTGTTGCTTACGCCACCAGTGTTGGTTGCCATGGACACATTGATACTCATATTGTTACTGTATATGCTGGTGTTTGTTGTTACCCAATGCATGGTGGGGACTGTGGTGAAAACATGCTGTTTCTACCCATGCTCCCATGTGCCCATCTATTCATGTCTGAAGAGGCCTGGTAAGCTTGGGTTGGCTTGAGACTGCTGCATCATGGGACTCTGGGTATGTGTCATCCGGGGAGACATTAGAGGATTCTGGGGAGTCGTAGCCCCAATAAAGCCAGGATCAGGTTGCTGACTTATTCCGTAGTTCAGAGGAAAAGGGAACTGCTGGTCATTGGCCTGGGCAATCTGGGGATTGCTCACGGCTGCTGGTAGACCAGTAGGAGCCGCCATGCTTGGGGTCACAGTCAGCCCTGGTCTTCTCATCCTCAGAGTTCGCTGCTGTATCTGCTGTTGCTGGTGCTTCTGTCTCTGCTGAAGATGCTGGTTGAGGATTTCCCCTCTGCCTCTGGGCTAGCGTCTGTGCATTAATAGGAGCCTGAGTTGGTGCTCCAGGCCCCAGAGTCAAGTTCGCATTTGGAACACTGCTGATCTGATTCATAAGTGGCTGGCGATTCTGCTGTGCTTGGGGGCGATGGTGACAGCAGTCCCGTCACACCTGTCGGAGCCCAGAAAGCAGCACTACGAATGTCATGGGGCAGAGTGATTGGCAGTAGCACTTCCCGGCCCAGTGTGCTTTCTGGGGAATGGGCACCACAGAGTCCAGCTGTGAGAGTCACTTGTACTGCCACCACTGGTGCCATGAACCGGCCAGTCCAAGAAGGCAATGATGCAGGCGCCAACAGCCAGCATCCCCGGCCACAGACAGATGCTTCGGTCTCAGGTCACGAACATAGGGCCTTCTGAGTTAAGAGATGAACATGGGAGGACCTCGGCATAATCAACAGCAGACCCCTCCAAACCAAACTGCCCCGTGGCCTGAGAGTATCCTGCCCATAGACCAGCCATCTTTTGCCAGTCAGAATGGGCAGCCCTTCGGAAGCTCCCCCAATGACCTGCTGTGCCCTCAACCCGCAGCAGAGCCGCCAAGCCATGAGGGTTCTCTTCTAGACCAACTGTACCTGGCCTTGTGGAACTTCAGTGGCCTCGGGGAGATTGATAGAGCTCTGGAGAGACCAGAACTGGTCAGCCTGGTATCCAGAGCAGTTCTCCAGTCGAGAGTCCAGCATAATGCTGGGGCAGAAGCCTGTTTTCCCACAGCAGTAGGTATCTCAGGCACAAATGGCCCAAGGTAGCTAATAATCCCATGCAAGATCCAAACTTTTACACCATGGGACAGCGGCCAAATCATACCACACTCTGCATGCAGCTCCGACTGGGGCCTCAGACCCACAGGCTTTGTGTAGAACCAGCCGAACCAACTGAGACTTCAGCTTCAACATCCCCTACAGGCACAGCAGAATCGCCAGCCACTTATGAATCAGATCAGCAGTGTTCCAAATGCGAACTTGATTCTGGGGCCTGCAGCACCAACTCAGGCTCCTATTAATGCACAGACGCTAGCCCAGAGGCAGAGGGAAAATCCTCAACCAGCATCTTCAGCAGAGACAGAAGCACCAGCAACAGCAGATACAGCAGCGAACTCTGAGGATGAGAAGACCAGGGCTGACTGTGACCCCAAGCATGGCGGCTCCTACTGGTCTACCAGCAGCCGTGAGCAATCCCCAGATTGCCCAGGCCAATGCCAGCAGTTCCCTTTTCCTCCAAACTACGGAATAAGTCGGCAACCTGATCCTGGCTTTACTGGAGCTACGACTCCCCAGAATCCTCTAATGTCTCCCCGGATGGCACATACCCAGAGTCCCATGATGCAGCAGTCTCAAGCCAAAATCTCTTCCAAGTTGTGCACCTCACTGCCAGGCTGGTCACTGGGCTCAAAGCTCACCATCTCCATTTCAGTTTTCATAGCAATTAGCTTGGTGTTACTGCCAGGATTTGTCTTACTGATCAGTTGCTTGAGCTTGGGAGTTATTTCCCGGTAAACCAATATCTTTAGTATCATCCTTGTCGAAAAAATAGCTCAGTAGTGTATTCTTTCTTCTTGGGGCTCACGGACTCCTGTTTGACAGTCACTTCTGACCCAGGAGCTGTGCTGCTGGACTCCTGGCTCAGCTCCTTGCCTGTGGCTTCTGCCATCAGCTCGACCAAGTCCACAGGGGAACTGCTGTCCTGTAAGAGTCTGTGCAAAATGGCTTCCCCTTGAGTTGAGGTGCCACGCGTGGACCCAGACCCAGGCAAACTCCCTGTAGAGTCCTTGTTTGTGTCCGACAAAGAACTGGGCAAGGGTGAAGGTTCCATCTGCTTGGACTTGGTGGTCAGCAGCTGGAGGGGTTTGGTCTGCCCTTTGCTGTCATGTAGCCGGCTGTGTCCCTCAGCCCTATCCCCGCTGGCCGCCTGGGGTATGCTGGAATCGTTGGGTTCCTTTTGTTTTTCAGGAGGGCAGCTGACCTCTGCTTGTCCACTTGTACCTTCCGATGGCTCCCCATAAAGTCCGAAACAGTTGGAGCCCAAGCTTCCCATCTTGCTGAGTGGGGGAGGATTCATGTTAACTGGGGAGTTTTGCAAATTGCCCATATTTAGGTCCAGTGAAGCTAACGATGAGGGCTTGCAGTGCATTGAGTGAACTGTTTGTATAACTATGGCTATTTTGTGCGCTGCTGCGAACTCCCACCAGGGAATGCAAGGTTCCTACAGGGGAAAACTAATTGGGTGGGATGCAAGGACTGTCAACCATGCCGGGGCTCATGCGATGCCTTGGAGAGCCCAGAGTTCGTGCCGGGGCTGCCTTGTGAGGGACTGTTCATTTTGAGTGCATAGTTACTACCCTGAGCGGTTGCTTGCACGCCGGATACATGGTTCGTGCCCCACAGGCATGCCCATTTATTGTGACCCTTGAGCCATTCATGGGAAAAACTAATATTGATACCGAGGGTCACGCTCTGATCTGGGTTCCCACTGCACATGGCCCGACGGACAGGGCTGCTAGAGCTCATTGGATTGCATGGCTTCCCCACTGCTTGTCCAGTCAGAACCGGATTCATCACGCAAGCGTTCTGTTCTCCGTGAAGCTATTACCAGCTGAGGCTCCTTAGTCGTCTGAGAACGGGTGAGTTTGCTCTTCGTTTGGGCAGCAACGAGAGTGCCATCAAAGAAAAAAACGATAGATCTGACTGAACGCCAATCCTTGTCTCAGAACTTCATGATGATGCCTCTTGGCGTATGACAAGAGACTCCCCTTCATGTGGTGTGTGGAACTTCCGAATACATCCTCTCACCAGATCCTCCCAGCCCGGCTTCATGGAGGCTCTCACGGTGCTGCTGTCCAGAGAAGCGATCTTGCCTTGGATGTCCTGGCGAGTGGTAAAGCATTCTGATGAGGGAAGGGCTGGTCTTTCCTTCCCGGGGACTCTTCGTGCCACACAAATCAAGCAGGACTGCAAATCTTCGCCGCTGCCTTTGTTGACTTTGGCTGAGACACAGCGAAGCACGGCATCGTTCCCTGTTTCTGATGTGCTTCCTGGTTATCACGGCCTTCCTCTTCTGAACCTGGCAAAGGCTCCACCAGCATCCGGCAGTTGGAGGTAATGGTGGTTGTTCCGCCTGGGAGGTTCTCCAGATCGAGATCCCCCATTCACCTTGGACTTTGGCAGTGTGGTCCTCAACATGCAGGATGCTGTAGACACTCTCGTTCATCAGTTCTTCCTGGTTACACAGTAGATGACCGTGTCACATTCTCCGACATGAACACATTGCCTTCCAGGTTCACAATGAAGAACCCATTGAGGGCTTCTAGCTTCATAGGCCCAGTGCGTCCTTGTCGATGACACCCTGTCCCGTGGACCACACATCTGCCTTCTGCACTTCATCAATGTTGGCAGCTACTGCTTTCCCTTGCTCTTTGATCTGGCGGATTTGCTTCTCAGTTCCTTTTAAGATGGCACATTTGTCAGGTTTGAAGTTGAAGTTGTCGATATCATTAAAATTTGTAAAAATCAGCGCTGCAAGTTCCTCCATGTACGTATTCTCCAGCTCGCGATTACGTTTCTCAGTGCTCCTCTTGGGGCTGAGTCCGAGATGGTGGGGACATTCTTTGCATTTTCTGGTCTCTGCCCTGGGCGGGTCAGAGGTATTTTCTCCCATTCCACTCTTGTTGAACACATATTAGCAACTGTGCCTGCACACAGTGCAGAAGATCCGATAAACTGAAGCCAGATGTAAGGAAAATCTCTCGGCCCTGCGCCTGAGCACCTCCTCTCTCTCCCGGGGACTCGGTGTCTTCCTGTTCCCCACCTCCACTCGGGGAGCTAGTTCTGGGCTCAGCCACACCTTGAGGATGGGCATAGCCGGGGGCGTTGCACTCCCAGGCAGTGGTACCCATACACAGCAGCCTGCCTGGTCGGCGCTAGGCTCCAGAGGGACAGCTTCAATTTCTTAACTATTTTTGGTTTCCAGTTACAAAATGAGAGAATGGTGCCAAGGTTCTTATAATATGCAAGGCAGAAACATTTACGATATTTTAAAAAGTGTATTTTATACATGTAATAATTTAATAAAAACAAAAAACCCAAAAAAACCATTGTGCCATTTTTCTAGACAGGCAGTGAGCTGCAGAGTTCTGGAGAAAAAAAAATCACAATGGCATGGTTTTACAGTGTAGCTGGAGACTCAAACCCAGTAACATGTTCCTTTACAGGAGAAGTGCTAAATTCAGAGAGTGGACTTGTCTTTAATCTCAGGGCATGGTTTGGGCCCGTGTGGTACAGCTCTAGGAACTGCAAAGAGTAGATGATAAGCAGTACACCCCCCACTGCTACGCAGACAAGTGGCCATTTTTCCTTGCCTTAGGGCTATGTGATATAATTGCAACTATTTTAAGAAAAACGGTGCTTAAAATAAAGACCGACAAGAAATCTGTCAAAACTCTCAACTGTGGTGACAGGATTCCTAGTGGCTTTCCCCATACTTTTACACTGTTTGGAATTTCGCTAATTTGTTCCAATGAGTATGTTCTGGAGATGGTTTTACTAAGTTTCATCAGTTCTGGGCAAGAACGCTTGTACCTTACATGAGTGGATGTTCTCTAATGAGTCACGATGGGAATTTTATTATCACCCTTAGCATGGGCTGGTAACACTGTCTTCTAAGAGAGGGTAGTTAATGTGACAGTTACACAGCCAACCCGTCCCAGATTTCTATACTCTGAATTCTTCACAGCCCAGAGGAGCCCAGACAGTAACTTCAGTTACTTTCCTAAGTATCCCAAAAGATTGGTACTCTATGGAAAACCAGGGAGTCAAATGACTTGCCCAGATGTTTTCCAACCTAGGACTAGGTATTAAAAGGCTCAGTTTTTATCTGCAAACCTCGAAGGCAGCTTTCTGGGGTGGTTTTTTGCTGCAGCAGCTGCATTTGCTGTGGACGATGCCACTTACAGCTTCCTATCTAGGCTCTGTTGGGGGCTGGTCTGGCGCTGTACATACACAGATGCTAAATTCTGAACCTCAAGATCTGGGGTTGAATGAATTCTCACTTACACTGGCCTTTGTTGTGTAAACCTTGCTCCCCAGTGTAAAGCTGTTGGTTAAACAGAAGTGAATGCAGACAATTACTGGAAAGAATAGAGGTAGATGGGCTTCAGTTACTAGGCCACGGGTCACAGAGAGAGGGACAGACAGAGGGACAGAGACAGGCAAGCAGACAGGCAGAGACAGAAGCACACATACACAGGCACAGATCGAGAGAGGCACACACACAGGCAGAGAGACACACGCAGAGATAGACACACAGAATGAGAGACATACACAGACAGAGTGGGGGAGACAGAGACAGAATGGTGGAGAGAGACTGGGGAGGGGGGAAAGAAGAAGATAGGAGAGCAGGAGGTCTCCAGTAGATGGGATGAACCAGGAGTATGTGGCCTGAGATGTGTGCCCGAGAACAGACTACTAGAGCAGAAAAAACCCAGGTAAGACTCAAAACAGCAAGGGAAGTAGCCAGTCTAGTGTAGAGAAAATAGTTGAGGGGTAATCGTCTAGTAATTGTGCTGAAGCTGATTAAATCCATAGGCCTCTGCCTTGAGTATTGGGGTGGAGAGCTGGCCAGGTCCTAGTAAGAGCTAACAGTTATTAAATATCTATTACAACAATAGGACTCTATGGAAATTTACCTGACTCTTAATCTACTGCTTTGGGCTGCAAAGCATTTAGTTTCTCTACCATAGAACTCGTCACTTACTAGAATTATATAATGTTGGTATTTCCAACAAACTGTAAGGCCTTTGCTTTCATTACAGGCCCAAGACAGTTCCTGGTATAAATAACAGCCAAGTAATTATATATATATATATACACATATATATGTGTATGTACACACACACACACAAGTGGGTGATTTTATGTCAAGCAATGGGCTACATGCTTTAATATGTCAAGCCCTGTAAAAGCATTTTCAAGTATGGATTCAATCGACTCCCTATCAACCCAGGTAGGCAGGTACCATTCTTTTTACACAATAGAAAATAAAGGAACACAGGTTAATTAACTTGCTAGGTTTCACAGTTAGCAGGTAAAAAAGTAGCCCAGGCTAGCCTTGAATTCCTGATTTCCCCTATCTCCATCTCTGAAATTCCAAAGTTATAGGAGACACCCACACCATGTTCTAGGTCATAAGTTTTCTAACAGAAAAAAAAAAGTTAATAATGCCTATTGACTAGCTGACTGGAAAAAGACTTAAAAAATTGAAAGTACTCATAAAACTTTGTATACTGTATGAAATCAACTCTTACTGTTATGACTAGATATTTGCTTTATTTCAAACTACTAAATAGCTCTTTACACTAAACCAAACAAAATTATTATTAAAAAATTAATTTTTTGAGGCAGAGTTTTGTGTAGTTCAGATTGAGCTAGAATGTGCTTTGTAGCCAAGGATGTTCCCGAACACTTCATCCTCCTGCCTCTACTTCTCAAATGCTAGGACTTCCCAGTGTGTTCTACCACAGCTGGCTTTTGAGCTCTGGAGCTCGGATTTTAACTCCAGAAGGGTTTGCTGAACAACATCGGGAAGGAAATTTTTGTCACGTTGTTGGGATCCATCGATCCTATCTCAAATTGGCAGTGACTGACAACCCCTCCTTTCCCAGCAGCCATTGAACTTGATTCTTGCTGTGGTTTGTGTGGAGGTCTTGGGTTGGTTAGAGAAGGGGATGGGAAGATGTCTTTGGGTGAGAAAGAAAGAGTCTCCCTCTAGTGTTGCTGTTGTCAAAGATGAACCTGTGTCAGCCTCTGACCTGCTTACACTTTTAATCTGGTTCTCAGAAGTTCTGTGTTCCTTTTGGAGCCAAGAGGAAAGTTACTGCTACAACAGGGATGTTGGAAACTACTGTTATGGTTAAGGGCACCTAATGGAACCTCGCCAAATCCGCATGACTCACACTTTGCTGCACAGCTATGGTGTCTACCGAAAAAAAAATGAAAATATATCTTCCTCACAAAGTCAACGTTGAGGAGATGACCAAATACCACAGTGATGACTACATTAAATTCTTTCTCTGTGAGCTGGGCTGAGGGCCTACACCATGCAAAGAAGTCTGAAGCATCTGGCTTCTGTTACGTCTTGGCTATCCTGGAACTGCTAAAGTATCACAGAAGGTGTTGTATATTGACATTAATATTCACCATGGTGATGGCATACCAAGAGGCCTTCTATACTACAGACCAGGGCATGACTATGTCTTTTCATAAATACGGAGAGTACTTCCCAGGTCCTGGGGACCTACAGGCTATTTGGGCTGGCAAAGGCAAGTACTACGCTGTTAACTACCCACTTTGAGATGGCATTGGTAAGTCCTGTGAGGCCATCTTCAAGTCAGTCATGTCCAAAGTAATAGAGATGTTCCAGCCTAGTGCAGTGGTCTTACAGCGTGGCTCAGATTCCCTGATTGGTTAGGTTGCTTCAATCTGACCATCAATGGGCATGTCAAGTGAGTGGAGTTCATGAAGAGCTTCAACTTGTCTATGCTAATGCTGAGGGGAGGCTACACCGTCCATGGACATAGAGGCCCCCTGCCCATACAATGACTGCTTGGAATACTTTGGACCAGATTTCAAGCTTCACGTCAGTCCTTCCAATATGACTATCCAGAACACTAATGAATGCCTGGAAAAGATCAAGCAGCCGCTCTTTGAGAACTTGAGAATGCCGTCCCATGCCCCTGGGGGTCCAGATGCAGGCCGTACCTGAGGATCCCATCCCAAAAGAGAGCGGTGATGAGGGCAAGGAAGACCCTGACAAACGCATCTCCATCTGTTCCTCTGACAGACGCATTGCCTGTGAGGGAGAATTCTCTGATTTAGACGAGGAGGAAGGTGGTGGTGGCAAGAACTCTTCTAACTTCGAAAAAAGCCAAAAGAGTCAAAACAGAAGATGAGAAAGATCCTGAAGAGAAAAAAGAAGTCGCAGAAGAGGAGAAAACCAAGGAGGAGAAGCCAGAAGCCAGAGAGTTCAAAGGAGAGGTCAAGTTGGCCTGAGCAAGGTCTGCAGCTCCCCAAGTTCCTCACCTTCCCTCAGTTTCCCAAATCTTATATTTTCTATTCCTCTGTGTATTTATATAAAATATATTAAATATAACATCCCCAGGGACTAGACAGGAACCAGGGACCAGAGCCTAGGGCAGTGGTACTGGGAGACTTCTTCCCACAGCTACCTGGTCCATTCTGCCTCAGGTCTTAATTTTGATCCACATAGGGTCTAAGTGGAAAGAAAACAACCAGAAGACAAAATCCTGAACTGCCAAGTGCCTGCTTAGGAGCTCTGTTAAGATGCCCTTATTAAGTTTTTTAGAAGGGTTGACTGGGTCTTCTGGGACCCCTTTTCAGGCTTGAAAATATCAGCCATTTTTAGATTGGTTCTGTTTATACCTTCCCACCCATCCTGGGCAAGCAGAAAAAACTTATTTTGCCCTATGTTCTCCCAATTCTACAGGTGGAGGTTGTTAGCCTAGCTTCCTTTTTGAGATATTTTCATTTTGTGAGACTCTGTAATAAAACAGCACATTTCTTAAAAAAACAAAAAAAAACAAGAGTTTTCTTGGGGCTACCTAGGAAGAGACAAGCACCGACAGAAACATTATCTTTTCAATTCATACCATCACTGGTATGAATCACACTCATCTACCCAGGAACTGAGGTTCAGGGAAATTTGAGGGCTTGCTGAATCCTTATACATCCAATACAGGCGAAGTGTGGGCTTCAAGCCCACTATTAAGTTCCATGTCAGTTCACTACAATTTGCTTCCCAACTTACAGCCCTCATTCTCCCAGAGGGTCGGTTATGGTGTGAAGGTTCTTTAACTGGGTAGAGGTTGGCACCTCATGCCTCTTAGAGAACCTCCCTCCCTTTAGATAACATACAAGTGCTAGGATCCACAGTCTTTGAGATTCTGTTCTAGGGTTAAATGGACACATCGCCGCTGCTACTTATGGGTTGTATCAGTAGTTCTCAACCTTCCTAATGCTGCAACCCTTTAACACAGTTCCTCATGCTGTGGTGACCCCCAGATGTTAAATTATTTTTGTTGCTACTACTTAACTGTAGTTTTGCTACTGTTATGAATCATAAGGGAAGTATCTGTGTTTTCTGATGGTCTTAGGTGACCCTGTGAAAGGACCATTTGCTATCCCTCAAGGGGGTCTCAACCCACAGGTTGAGAACCACTGGCTTATATTTTTGGCTTGTGGATGTTGCATTATGGAAAACAGTCAGATGGAAGTGTTAATATAGAGTCATAGGGAATTAGAGCTGGACGTGGCTTTACTTTATACCAATTTTGTTTCAAATAAGGTTGGCAGTTGGAAATGAAATCTTTCAAAACCTGGATTTGTGGCAGCAAAAGAATAAAAGCAACGCTTACTGAGGAGAGGGAAAGTCCTTCATTATGTCTTAAATCACAGATGGAGCTGAGGGGTGAGGAATCACGGCAGACCTATGTATTGTCTTATAGTCTCCTAGAGATTTGGGGTTTAACCAGGAGTAGGGATGTGGGGTTCGGGGAGGAAGAGGAGATGGTCTTTGGCAACTTTCCAATCAGCAAGTCCTGGGTTCCATGGGGATCTGTAGTTGTCTCGGTGAATAAAGTGCCCATTTGGACCACCTCACTTGGCTATAAGCTGACGCTGAAGGATGGCCAATTACAAGGTATTCACATTTGGATTGATATCCCAGGCACGAGCTCATTAACCCCCCATCCCATTATCTCACACATGTGAAGCAGATTGTTTTTAATGTGATGACATTTTCGGCATCTGAACCTGGGTCCTGATGCGGTAAAGAAGCCTGAACACAAGCAGGCATCATCTGCGTCGCTATCCGCCCAGCCTGTAAAGTGACGCCTGCAAGTTAATAGAGATCTGCTTCACAGCACGCGGGCTTCAGTGTGAGTTGACGACCTTGATGGATTTCCAGTTGTCCCTTGTCTTCCCGTCTCCTCGAGATGCTAGCTAGCTCTTTAAGGGGAAATCTAGAAACCTCCCTTAATATCTGCAGATGGTTTCTTTTTTCCAAGATGTTACTGCTTGAAGCCTGTCGCTGCTATGACTTTTTACTTAGTTTAATCTCTATGTTTTCCTTTAATCACATGAATGTGCAGACTTTATGGGTGGGATGTGCAACCCCTCTAAAGATACATCACCACACCTCCCGGAGTCATTCACATGTTACCCCATTTTCTATCTCTGCGGGAACAAGCCAATTATTCTTCATGGTATTGTCTCGACAACTAATGGATTCAACTTAAAATTGCTTCTGAATCATATGGCTGCACCTCTTACTTGTTTTTATTTAGGTTCCTCTTTGACACTGGCTGAGTGGTCATTTCCTTTGTGGCCTTTGAAGTAAGGCCTTGACTGTGTTGGCTAGCATAAAAATTTAAAATGAAAACGATTCCATTTTGACCTGTCACACTGTCTTAGTGGCTTCAAATGTGAATCTTTTTGTTGTTTTTGTTTTTTGAGACAGGGTTTTGATGTATAGCCCTGGCTGTCCTGGAACTCACTCTGTAGACCAGGCTGGCCTCGAACTCAGAAATCGGCCTGCCTCTGCCTCCCAAGTGCTAGGATTAAAGGCGTGCGCCACCACTGTCTGGCTTCAAATGTGAATCTTGATTTCATAACATTTAGCAGAAATGGTTCATTGTTCCCCCATCTCCGAAGGGTTGGGAAAGAGTATCTACCTTACCTATACATAACCATAATAAGTATCACATGGATTTGTCAAGTGAAAATGCTATACAAATAGATATAGATATTATACCAGTGGTTCACAGGAGCTGTTTTTTGAACTCCAAGAAACATTTGCAACATCTGGGAACATTTTTAGTTGCCAGAATTCGGTAAAGGGAGATGCTACTGGCATAAACATCCTCTGGCATGCTGGAAAGTCCTCTACAAAGTCTTCCCAGTTCTGGAAGTAAATGGTAAGAAACTTGATTGGGGGAAGTTTTGACAGAGCAGATAGTCCTGTTCAGCAATCACTCACTCTCCTTCTCGTCGGCCATGTGCTGGGTGCTCAGTGATACGTTCCAAGCCAATCTCTCATTGTACGCAAGCTGAAGGAAGTAATGACATATTGATTACAAGTGCTAGTCCTTCTGTGTCGTCAGACATATTTTTAACCTGTCATGTTAATCGGTAAGTACCATGTGGATCATTTTCAGTGGTTGAAAGGATCTCAGTAAGATGTTTCCTGGCTGAGGTTTGGAAGAGTACCTAGTCATTAAAAGAATAGAAACCAAGAGCCAAGGCAAATCCAGAGCTGTTTCACTTTATGCGTTGTTAAGGCTTAAAGCGGAGGCTGGGTATTGTGGCGCACTCCTTTAATCCCAGCACTCAGGAGGTAGAGACTGGTGGATCTTTGAATTTGAGGCCAGTCTGATCTACCTCGCAAGCTTCAGGACAACATAGACTAACCATCCCTGCTGAGTTCAGACAATTGCAGGGATTTACTAAGCAGTTAGTAAAGCTCTGACATATTTATGTTATTACTTTATTTTGTCTTCAGTCAACCCTGAGAAATAGACACATCATGCTAGTCGAAAGCTTTAACTAAATGAAACTTTATTCTAAAAACTTTGAAAATAAATAAAATCATCGCACACCAACCTCTTTGGGGTTTTTGGTTTGGGTCGTGGATGAGTGTATACAATATATTAGATATTGAAATTGTGAATTTTTTTTTGTGACCCTCCATAGCTTCCATTCTGAAGGCCGGGCTCACTGTATGGAAGCTCATTGAGGAGTATAGACATTGGGTCTGGTTAACCTTGGTGTGTGATAGTTTATGCACACATATACTCAGATCTTTTTGTCTCTAATTCAGGGATTTTTTTTTTAACTTTTAAATGTATGTGCCTTGGCTTGGTCTCTGTAATCCCACTATGTAAGGAGTAGACAGTCTACGTGCCCATGAATGCAATGATGCTTATGTCAACTATAGATCCTTACACATAGATCACCTGAATAGATCATGCAAACATGTTAATGAAAGGCCACCTGTAGAACTAGATGCACAGAATAAAGCCTTTTTTTTGTTATTGAAAATAGATCTATGCTTTTTTAAATGATCATACAGAAGGCCCGCCAAAATGAACTGTGGCCACCTTTGTAGTAGAATTGCAGAGACACATTACTCTTCTCTATATAATTTAAATGTTTTATAACGATCACGTGTAATTCTAAAGAATAATAAGCACATTTCTGCCAAGAATATGTACATCTATTAGAACTTAATAATCACAACACGCATGCAGAAATATCCCTCACGAAAAAGCGGCAATAATAAACCAAATATCCTGTGTTAACAGAGTGTAGATGCGCTGTGCCTGAGACTTTATACATTTTCACAAGCACAAGCTTGTTATCACCACATGTCTACGAGAGGTCTTAATTCCTACTTTGCAAATGAAGAACCCGAGATCGCAACAAAAGCAAGAAAGTTACCCAGAGCCACAGAAGTAGCATTTGACTGACTAGGACATGAACTTGGGTCATCCAGCTGCGGAACCATAGCTTGATATATTCTTCTGGTGCCAGATGGGTGGCATCTTGGAGGACTGGAGGGGAAGCAACTTGGGGACTTGAGATCACCAAGGTTTCCTATGGCAAGAGTACCAGGTTCATGCTAGACCATTAAGCCTCCATAGAGCAGGCACAGTGTCCTTTTTATGACAGGTCTTTAGTAACTGCTTGTGACATCTACGGTTTTAAAAACCCCTGAAGTATCTGCTTTCAGGTGAGTAGGCATCTGAACCCTTTTGCTTCACTCTTCCTAAGGAAACTCTTGATTCAGAAAACTGGCTCGGTTGTTGTGTGTGATCACAGGTGAGGGTGGTCGGTTCAATGTTCATTGGTCATGCGCCTTGATCACCTCCCACAGGCAGGTGCTGTCATTCTGGGGATACAATGTCTCTACATAGTTAGTGCTTAGTAGTAAGAGCTGTCTGAAACAAACTGGGCAAATACCAGCATACAGAATGTGCTTGGCTCTCAGAGCATCACAAGCCCTGTGAAGAAAGAGTTGTGTGAAGCATATGTTTCTTAGTAAATTAAAGTATTACTTTAATAGATAATAAAAGAGAAAAGTTCTTGTGCCGGACAAGGCCCTGATGTTATGTTATTGAAACAAGAAAATTAAACTTAATGGCACCAAAGGGAAAATATTAAAAATTATTTTCTGGTCGAGTGTTATGAACCATAATAATACAATAAATAGAATGATGGGAAAGTGGACTGTTTACATCCTTCAGAAGAAAATGTCTCAGAAGGAGCAGAGGAAGGCTGTAAGACTGCTTACACCCAGCCTAACTGTTTGCTGGGCTTCATCTAACATCCCAGAGTATTTGGTATTCCCACGGGGCATGAAGCCCACCCTAAACGATCCTCATTACAAGCCTCAGAGTTATTTTATGTTGTCCTTGGAGACAGAAAATAAGCTTTTACCTCTCTTCTGGATTCATTTTCAAAAATGATTCTTGGAAATGAGTTTCCCTTAGACACATTTATATATAATGACAAGCTAATATCTTGCACACCGTTACTGTACGTAATAACAGTGTGCCAAACTGACAAGAACCAGGCCAGAAGATGGAAGGCAATTAGCTATGGAGGGAGCACTACCCAGCAGAAAGGATGACCATCATCCTCTGTGTGGTGACTTAATGGTTACCGAGTGATAAATGTGATCTTTTCCAGAGGCAAAGCTTCACACAAGTGCAATTTGTCCTTAAGGCCCCACTTTTTGTGTTCTGCAAAGACTTTTTTTTTAGCTGTCAAATCCTTTTCACCATGTAGAAAGGTCACAGTCCAGAGCCCAACATTTAGTAACTGATTGGAAACTCTTCTTTTGATATGGATGCACAAATGAACAGATGGATGGGTTGGGTGGGTGGGTGGAGGGGTGGATGAATGGGTGAGAGAGTAGATGGGTAGATGGATGGGTAGACAGGAGGGTGAGTGGAGGGGTGGGTAGGTGGGTGGGTGGGTGGATGGATGGATGGATGGATGGATGGATGGGTGAATGGGTGGGTAGATGGATGGAAGGATGGGTGGGTGGGTGGGTAGATGGGTGAGTAGATAAATGGGAGGGAGGGTGGGTGAATATGTGAATGGATGAGTAGTTGGATGACTTGCCAATTCACTAAAAGATGTAAGAAGCTTATATGCCACCCACTTAACGTTTTATTTTAGAAGTGAATTATTGGTGATGGGATTTGAGGAAGGGGAGAGGAGAGTGTTTTATATAAGAAGGACTTCTGGTTCATTATTATTGTAGAGGAATATCCATGCACAGCGCATGTATGCAGGTCAAGGGTCGATTTTGGGGAACTGGTTCTCTTCACTATAGGTTAGAACTCAAGTCTTCAGGCTTATATAGGAAGCACTTTTACCCAATGGGCCATCTTTCTGGCTCAGGAAGGACTACTTCCTGTACTATTCAGCTGTTTATGTAGTGCAGAGCTGGAGAGACACAGCCAGATGAAAGGGGTCATTGCTGTTACTTTCTAGCTATGGCATCTTGAACCATTTCCTTGCTGTCAGGGATAAACCAATCTGTCTGCCTCCCAGGATTCCATTGACAATCAAAGTGACACACATAGAGTCCACTGTAGGGTTGGAGCTCTGCAAAGACTAGCTTATCCTTGGCCATATCCTGTATCAAGAGAAGTCATGTGTAACTAAGATAACAGGAAGAGTCAGGAGTCAGATGTGGATGGAGCACATCTTGTCTATCCCTAGACACTGGGGTACAACTGTTTTCCCTCTTAACTCTTTTCTTACAAGGGTCAAATTGCCTGTCAAGCCAGTTTCTCCATCGTGGGTAGGACAATTGCTTTTAAGTCCTTTCTCATTCTGCCGTGGCCACCTCTCATTTGTCTTCAAACATAGTCTTGTTCAACTGCGGAGCTCTGCAGTAACTTCTCACAGGAATGAACCTCCCAAGATGCTCACGGGATGACTCCCTTTATCTCTTTCAAGTTCGTGCTCAAATGTCACTTTCTGACTGAGGCCGGCTTGGACCACCTGGTACACTGGTATCTTACCTACTGACCCCCATATTCCTGAAGCCAATTACCCTGCTGTTTCTTCCTCCTTGGTGACTGGAGCCACACTCTAATATAACTTATACATCCTTATTTATAATGGTTATTGCGCATTTCTTTGTCAACCAGGAGGTGAGAACCTTACAACAGGGAATTTTGTGCTTTTATTTTTTCATTTTTCCCAAACCGCCAGCTATATTCATAGTCTGACAGTGGACAAGTATTTGGTGGATAATGATTAAACAGATAACTGAACTCCAAAGCATCTAGCTCATAGGCATGCAAGGAAAAAGTTGGGCACCCAACCACCTGTGCTAGGGCTCCGTCTTGGAGCTCTTTCCCTCCATCCATCTCCACATTCCAACAGAGAGGCTCATTCTGCCTCTGAGACACCCTTCAATCTTTCCCTTTATTCCTACACAGACCGATTCACTCATTTCTACTGAACGATGGTCTGCATTATTTTCCCTCAGCTCCTTGTTGTCTATGTAAAAACAGATTTATTCATATTGCTCTCGTCCTTAAGAGCCCTCAATGGTTCCTGTAAAAGTCAGGGTTCTCTAGAGTTACTGAACATATGGGTGGTCTCTATATAGTTAGGGAATTTGTTGATGACTTACAGTCTTTAACTCCCCGACAATGGTCAGCAGCAGCTGTGGATGGAAGTCCAAGGATCTAGCAGTTGCTCAGTCCCATAAGGCAAGCGGGTGAAGAAGAGAGTAAATCTTCCTTCTTCCAATGTTCTTATGTAAATCTCCAGCAGAAGGTGTGGTCCAGATTAAAGGCATGTGCCACCATGCCCTTAACCCCAGATGACTTTGAGTTCAGAGATCTCCCCGTCTTAATCTTCTGGGATTCATAGCCACTATGCCTCAAGATCTCCATGCTGAGATCTAGGTCAGAGATTTATATCTCCCAGCATCCAGATTAGGATCACAGGTGAGCCTTCTGATTCTGGATTGTAGTTCATTCCAGATATAATCAAGTTTACAAACAGGAATGGCCACTACAGTTCCCTATCAGCTGGGATAAAACCCTAATACACTCTATCCCGGTCTCTCTCACTAACAAGCTGTGTGAGGTAGGCAGAATGATACTCTTTCTCTGCAAAGCATCATGTCTTAATCTCTGGAACTCGTCAATGTGTCAGGTCACATTGGAAAGGGGAATTAAGGTTACAAGTGAAATCAGGGCTGATAATCAGCTGATATGAAAATATAGAGGTTTCTTAGTCAGGATGCATATAATCCCAGGCAGGGTCCTTAGACTTAGCATCAAAGGCAGAATGATTAATGGGAGGTGGTGGTGGCCCATGGAGTTTGGGGATGGATGAAGAGGACCACACACATACCAAGGATGTAAGAATTAAAAAAAGTCAGGTGAGGATATAGAATCCTTCAGCTTCCTTGATCTAGTCTGGGTGAGATCTGTGCCAGACTAGAAGTCTAGTACCCCAATAAAATCAATCAGTACGCCATATAAGTGTTATGTTCTCTCCTAGGTAGTCTTAGCTCTTTATAGCTTTGCTGTGAAATGGGGATTGGTAATACCAACCTTTTACACTATTACAAAGATCAAAGGATTTGCCAATTACCAAACATGAATCACCTACAACAGGTACTTAACAACTTAAACCGTGCTCTTCGATGTTGTCTCCCAAGTCGTCTCCAAACATAATCTGTCCCTTTCTCTTGATTTACCTCTGTAAAACTCCTCAACACTTAGCTGGAAAACATCTCCTTCTCTGAAGACTGAGAAGGCCGACTATCTCATCATTGAACAAGCATTTTCATATCCTGCTCCCAAACAAATATCATCTGCTATCTCTCCATCTCTTCAACTCTATGACTGAGCGAAATGGCTGGCAAGGTACCTGATATGGAATTGAGGAAGGCATCACTGCACGTACAAGTGTCCTCAGATACCTCACTCCAACCTTGGTCCAGGTTAGTTGTGTTCTGAAAGGAAACCCAAGTTCAAGCAGATGTAGTATCCTGCTGCTAGGTGGCAGAAGGGACAGATTTTGTGGTTTTTACTTTACTATGGACAAACTCCTAGAGGAGAGCCTGGCACATGACTAAATATGTGTTGGAATAAATAGGAGTAGATGAGGTAGCATGAATAGCAAAGTGGCTGGATATTTGATGTGTTGATGGTGATGATGGTGGTAGTGGTACTGATGGTGATAGTGGGTGATGGTGATGATGGTGGTAGTGGTACTGATGGTGATAGTGGGTGATGGAGATGATGGTGGTAGTGGTACTGATGGTGATAGTGGGTGATGGTGATGATGGTGGTAGTGGTACTGATGGTGATAGTGGGTGATGGTGATGATGGTGGTAGTGGTGCTAATGGTGATGGTGATGATGAAAGGCTAACCTGTGTATACAGTATGCTAAGTATCCACTAAATTCTTTCCAAACAAGTCTCCTCATAGTTCTGAGCTTGGCAATAAAGTAATAAAATTTTTACTCTGACATAAAGACACTGAAATTCTGAGGAACTTCAGATCCTTTCTGAAGGTCTTGCAGTTAGTAAGTTCGCAGACTAAACCGTAGAGCACTGACTCAGCAGCACCCCCTCCCCAACTTGGTTTTATTATTTCTATTTAAAGTACTAACTGAACAGCTACTTCATATTAACCAAAGGCTTATAATTAATCTTAGGATTAAAAGTGAAGTGTCAAGAGTCTAAGGCGGCGGTTCTCAACCTGTGGGTTGTGACCCCTTTGACAAAGCTTTATCTCTAAAAAAAAAAATATTTGCGTTGCGATTCATAGCAGTAGCAAAATCACGGTTATAAGTCAGCAATGAAAATAACTTTTTGTTGGAGGTCACCACAACATAAGGAACTGTATTAGAGGGTCGCAGCACTAGGAATGTTGAGAACTGTGGTTCTAATGTAACTCAGAACTCCAGAGGAAGCTACCCCTCTCCTCTGTCAGCAGGAGCAATGGGATATTTGTGGAGGCTCGAAACCGAGGGAGAGGAGGACTGGGGACAGCAGTCCCTCCCCACCACTGAAGTGAGCTTGCTCCAATGCAGCTTTACTTTGGGTGTAATAAATTGTATTAACTTTATGCTTGAGTGAGTTATCTTTCAAGTTAGAAAAGGATGTGTATTTCCAGGAGTCTTTTTTTCATTTTCACATGGAAGTATATAGGAGTTCAAAAAATGGCTTTTAAGAGCGTCTGTGATGGCTAAGGAATTGCTATTTCAGTCTTGAAAATTGCATTTTCTACCAAAAACACTGAGCAAAGGAAATCAGGCCATCTGATTTTGCTGGATTGGAAACATTACTCAGGAACTGAGATGCCTCCAAAATTTGACACCCCCCCCTTTCTCCCTGACATTATAAAAAAAATGTTGGAATTTATCATTAGAATACCTAATAAAATAATGCAGATACCCAACTTTTAATTAATTTGAAAAATTGTAGGCTCCAAAATCTCCTGAGATTTTTAAAACATCTATTTTGGTGAAATTTAGATATCTCTGTGGAGTCCTGTGGTAGGTAGGCACTGGGATCTAAATAAACTCATGAGGTCTATGCAGCTATACCTTAGTTGCCTGTTTTTAGTCCATTGCTACTCTGTTAGGCATGAAGACCGGCCGCTGTGACAGTAACCCCAGCTCTCTAATTTAGCCAAAGTCTTTGTAGCCGTCCCTGAATCTCCCTCCTTTAGTAGCCACAGAAAATTAGTTACCCTCCTAGTGTGATGGACTGTAGCAAGCTAGAGATCCCTGCTGGTCAGATTCCCAGCTTGGGAGGGAGAGCTTCTGCTTTGCTGGCGGTCACATTTCACCCTTGATTGCAAATACCTGCTGTCAACATTCTTATCACTTCTTGGTCATCTGCCAGACACCAGCCTCTCTCTGCTGCTGCTGAATCCAAAGCATGTTGCTCTTTCTTCTTTAGCAGAATCTCTGTAGGATGTAACGGACTTTGCAAGTTAGGGATCCTGAGGGAAATGACAGAGTAGCCCAAGAAGGAGTCTAAACATGAATATTAGAATTTCAGGGTTCCAACGAGGACATCAAAGCTGGTAAGAGAGTTACTTCCCCTCACTGACTATAAGGCAGGTTGACAAAAAAAAAAAAAAACAAACAAACCACACACGTATTCTTGGGTCTAGCAGAAAGTTGGGTTCACCAAGAAATCAACTAGCCTGAAGTCTAAGGGAAGGCGGGCGTCACTGAAAAAAAAAGGCAAGGTGAGATATCCTGTCAGGACTGGGTTACTTTGCCTGCAGTCAAAGAAGAGTTTTGTTAAATGTCTGGATGAATTGCCAAAGCTTGAGTTTGGGAGATACTCTAACAAAAATGAGAAGTATCTATGTGTGGAGTTTCTGCTCTTCCCATAGTCTCAAAGACCGTTAAGACCATGGGATGGGTGGAAGCTAAGGGCCTAAAGAATATCTGTCGGTAACCAGGCCAGGAGGAGGGCCTGTTGCTACAAAAAACAGACTCAGCATCCTCTGCCTTGAGTCTTTTTCTCTTTGAGGAATGAAGACCTTAGGACCCAGAGACAGCAATGAAACTTGGAAAGCCCAAGTCATTGTTTGCTGGGGGATGAATAAAAGAAAAACTACCAGACGCCATTTTGGGCTGACATCATTTTGAGCCCTCGCCATTAGGGCTCTCCTTTGCTTTCCATGAATGGGAGGGAGGGAGAATTATAAGGTTGCCTCAGCCTGTATCTTGGCCAAACAAAGACAAGAAACAATATCTTACCTCTCCCAATTCACCTCCTACCATACCAGACAACTTCGAGAACAACAACAGCAACAACAACAACAGCAACATTTTAAAGGAATCTAAAAGAACCATCTAAGAGAT
This sequence comes from Tokudaia tokunoshimensis, assembly GCA_036184795.1. Lineage (NCBI taxonomy): Eukaryota > Metazoa > Chordata > Mammalia > Rodentia > Muridae > Tokudaia > Tokudaia tokunoshimensis. The sequence goes on along the minus strand of BTHU01000018.1, from coordinate 62,755,840 downwards.
GGAGGTGGGGTCTAGAAGAACTGATTATTATTGTAGCAGGTATTTTGGAAAAACACATACAAATGGCACATAACCAGGTAAGGAATCTTATCAAAGACATGGAACCCCAAAGAAATAGTCAAAGACACAAGGGCAGAAAGCATGTCCAAAATAACAAATGCCTTCGAAAGACGCATCAATGGACTTGACACATTTAAAGAAAGAGCTGGTGAACTTGAAGCTTAAAGATAAGACCCATAGGTACTATCTAAACAAAAGAAAGCCACCTGAACTAAGCATCCATGCGCTGTGGGACAGGACTGCAACAGCTAGCATACGAGTGCTGGAATTTAGAAGGAAAAACTTTGGAATTTAGAAGATGGAAAAAGGAATGCTAACGGAGCAAGTAAATAATTGGAGTAATAGTGGCTGAGACTTTTCCAAAAATACCGAACTAAGAACTGAGCGCCCGACCTGCCACTGGGTTGAACGCTCGGCGGTGACATGGGCCTTAAAAAGCTAGGCCACGGGAGTCACCTCAGTTTAAAGGAAGGGGCTATCAACGATGAAGACAAAAATGAAGACTTTCTTTAAAACCCAAACCAAGAGAATTAATTCTTAGCATGAAATATGTGGAAGGAATTCCTTCAGATAGAAAGAAACAGAAAGTTTGTCCTGCATTGGAGCTGGAGAGATGTCTCAGCAGTTAAAAGTACATGCTGCTCTTCCAAAGGAATCGATTCAGGTCCCATTAGCAGTCTCAGAAGCCTCACAACCACTTTCACCTCCAGCTCTAGGGAGGTCTTATGCCTTCTTCCGGCCTCTTTGCACACATGCACACAGAGTCATCACCCACATAGACATACATGCACACACTTAATATAAAAACAAATCCTTTAAGTTTGTCCTACACAAACAAATGAAGATCTCTGAAAAGAGTTAAAAATGAGAAGTATTTTGAAAGCCCCCCTTTTTTTAATGTTTAAAAATTGCCCGTAAATGTAAGCAACCAAGAAATAGCCATGCTGCTTGGTCTAACATGTACATAAAGAGAGCATATTTGTGAAGAGGAAGAGGGAGCGATGGAGGGGTGAGGCTTCCATGGTGGGGAGGGAGGTAGAATGATAAAAACCAGAGGTGGAAAGGACTGGGGTAAACCAGGGTTTCTTAGGATGACAGAACCATCGAACTCAGGACCTCATGGCGGTCATGGTGGCTTATACAAGATCTGTACATATGGCTCAAGACTCAGTAGTATTAGTTTCTTGGAAGAAAAATCATATCATATAAAGAAACAAAACAAAAAATGATGTGGTACTCATAAGCAAAAATCCTCGCGTGGGTTTTTTTTTATGTATTCATTATTATTTGTGTGTATGTGTGTGTGTTTGTGTGTGCATGTGCACTAGTATACGTGTTGGTACACATGTATGTGTAGGAGCATTTATACATGCATGTGTGCACATATGGAGGCCAGAAGTCAACTTCAAGTGCTGTTCCTTGGGGGTCATCTACCTTGTTCTTTGAGACAGGGTCCCTCACTAGGACCCGAAGCTTGCCGAGTAGGCTGGGCTGGCCGGCCAATGAGCCCTCGGGCTCTCCCAGTCTCCACCTCTCTAGCACTGGGATTATCAACCTGTGCCTTCACGCCGACTTTTTAACATGGGGATGAAACTGAGGTCCTCTCACCTTGCCTGCTAAGCACATTACTGGCTGAAGCTGGACCCCAGCACGTGCTCACCTTCCTCAGTCTCTTGTGAAGAATAGAGACATCTGTCCAGAAACCCTTGTCATCCAAGGAGTTGGACCAGAAGCCATTCAGATGTCTGACTGAAGAGTCTTCGAGTCTGAAGAGATGATACATCATTGGCGGATGTGTGAGTGAGAAGTGTGTGTGAGGAACAGCAGCCAGACAAGTGTGGTTATGAGTATAGGGTGGTCGCGTTTGAAAAGTAGGAGGGCCCAGCAAGTGAGGTCCTAGCAGGCCAAGCCATGGTAAGAAGGTTCTAGAGTGCTGCAGCATGCTTTCTTCCTTAGAGTCTGTCTGTGTGTGTGTGTGTCTGTCTGTCTGTCTCTCTCTCTCTCTCTCCCTCCCCTCCCCTCCCCCTTGTTCTCTCTACGCCTTTCACTCCTCCTCTAGCTCCGCCTCTAGCTCCCCCTCTAGCCCTCTAGCTCCGCCTCTTGCTCGCCCTCCCCCTCTCGCTCCCCCTCCCCCTCTCGCCCGTGCTTTCTCTCCCACGCATGCTCACATAGATGCTCCTCCTTCAGATAACTCCTGGTTTCCTCTTTCTAACGAAAGGACATCTGCCTTTCTGCCTAGACAAGGCTTCGGGCCCCGAATTATAGCGCGTTAATTCATGCTTAACTGTTTGAATGGCTACATCGCTCTCAGCTTTGCATCTCTTAATGCACAAGATGCTAATTATTAGGCAGTAAGTCACACCGTGTGAGTTCTTACTACTTGTCATCCAGGGTACAGATGGCTGGGAGTATATAGTGCCTGTGAGTGACCAGTATGTTCATTCGGCAACAGGCAAACAATCATAGGACACACATGAGGGTAGGAGTGCAAACAGAGATGGCTTTTTTTTCACAAAGTTGCCATCGTCAATTAACTGACAGCTGTTAGCGATGCTTCTCAGCCTGCTCGTACGAAGACTTTCCACCAAACTTCGCTTCTGCCTTATAAGGCCTCCCAAACTAAACCTGCAGCGTTTGGAGGAGATCATGAAAAGCCCCGGTGTTTGCCTGGGAATTCACTCACAGATCTGATTAATCTTTTGTGACAGAACTGGGAGCCCATTACTTTCTCCTAGCTTAGGGGGGGACGCCGCGGTATCTTTTGGGAGTTCAAGAACTAGACCTTGAGAAGCCGTGGGAATGCTGTGAATTGGTAGAAAACAATAACATTTGCTCAGCTGGACCATCTGGCGTTATTCAGACATAGCTGAGTTTGTCACTGAAGGCGGCCGTAAAGCACCCGGGGAAGACAAGCTGACATCTTCCTCTCGTTTTTTTTTTTTCCCAAGGCTTAATTACATCCCTCCCTTACGTTCTGGAAATGAGAACTTCATTTGCAATGGGCCTCAGCATTTTGTAAAACGAGATCCTTTGAACCAGAATGCTCCATGTTCACGGTCGACTCTGTGAGTGACCCTTCCACAGGAAGAGAACGCCTTATGCTTATCCACCTTCGATTCAGAGACGTTCCCTTCCTTAGAGTGATGCAGCGAGCCCCGCTTTGTTGGTTTTGGGTTTTGAGACAGGCTTATGCTATGCCTTCAAGTATATCTGCCTTAAGACCACTGTTGGAAGCAGATTGCTTATATAGGTCCTAGCTCTTTCCTGACTGCCCTGTGGCAAATCACTCACTCACTTGAGACTTCAGTTTTTTCTATCTCAGAATGAAGATAATTCTAAGTGCACCCAGTAGGTTTAAAAACAGAGCACATGGAGTTGGGAGGGTGTGGTGGTTTGAATATGCTTGGCCCAGGAAGTGGCACTATTAGGAGGTGTGGCCTTGTTGCAGTAGGCGTGGCCTTGGAGGAAGCGTGTCCCTGTGGGGGTGGGCTTTGAGACCCTTCTAACTGCCTGGAAGACAGTCCTTTTCCTGGCTGCCTGTGGATTAAGATATAGAACTCTCAGCTCCTCTAGCACCATGTCTGCCTGTACGCTGCCCTGCTTCCTGGCATGATGATGGGCTACAATGAAACTGTAAGCCAGTCTCAGTTAAATGTTTTCCTTTATAAGAGTTGCCTTGGTCATGGTCTCTGTTCACAGCGGTAAAACTCTAAGACAGAGGGGAAGTGGTTGTGAGGTAGGGAGGAACTGGAAAGGAAGGAGTAGGGATATTCTTGATCAAATTTATATTATATGCATGTATGAAGTCCTTACACAATATGAAAAACTTAATGAAGATAATTTCTTTTTTTTATTATTTATTTTATTTTATTTTTTTTAATTTACATTCCAAATCATTTCCCCTTTCCCGTTTCCTCCCTCCCCGAAAGTCCCATAAGCCCCCTTCCCTCCCTCTTTTCTCCATTCAACCCTCTCTCGTTTCTCTGTCCTGGCGTTCCCCTACATCCAGTCTTTCCAGGACCAGGGGCCTCTCCTTCCATCTTCTTAGAAATCTATTGATATGCGGATTGTGTCTAGGGTATTCCGAGATTCTGGGTCAATATCCCCTTATCAGTGACTGCATACCATGTATGTTCTTTTGTGATTGGGTTACCTCACTAAGGATGATATTTTCAAGATCTGACCATTTGCCTAGGAATTTCGTGAATTCATTGTTTTTAATTGCAGAGTAGTATTCCATTGTGTAGCTATACCACATCTTCTGAATCCATTCCTCCGTTGAGGGACATCTGGGTTCTTTCCAGCTTCTGGCTATTATAAATAAGGCTGCTATGAACATAGTGGAGCATGTGTCCTTATTGCATGCAGGTAAAGCCTCTGGGTATATGCCCAGGAGTGGTATAGCCGGATCCTCTGGGAGTGTCATGCCCAGTTTTCTGAGGAATCGCCAGACTGCTTTCCAGAGTGGTTGTACCAGCTTGCAATTCCACCAGCAGTGGAGGAGTGTTCCTCTTTCTCCACATCCTCGCCAACAACTGCTGTCTCCTGTGTTTTTGATCTTAGCCATCCTGACTGGTGTGAGATGATTTCTGATATCACGTACTACATAGACTTGTGAGTGACTTCTTTCAGAGCTTAGCCCAGTGCATGTCACATTGTTAAGTATTGTGTAGCAGCTGCTTTGGTCACCATCACCACCATCACCACTGTCCCCATCACCACCACCACCACAATAACAATAAAATAATAGTTTCTGTTAATAAGTTGAGTTGCATATAACGTCACTTTCCCATTATTTTTTAGACAGTACAAAGGTTCACACACATGCTCACAAGAGAGGCCATGTTTCATGCTATGAATATAGAAAATTCACCCACAAAATTACACCAGCAGCAGAGATAATGGCTCACTTGTCACATTATGGCTATGTAGCAGTGTTCAGTGTTTTCCAGTTGACAGGCCTTTGCTGAGTGCCTTCCGCGTGAATAGATCTTGAGGATCCCACAGTGAGCCCAGGGCTGCTGCTTGTCTGTGATGGAGGTGCTATTAGCATTCCATGGCCACGAAGAAATTGAGTCCTCATGAATTTAAACTGCTTGCTTATTACTTAGTTACTGTATGAAACTTCCAAAGAGCCATTTGGCCCCAAAGTTGATGTTGGGTTTGCTCTGTTTTGCTTTTCTATTGGTAGAACAATGAAAGTCTGAGACTTGGCAATACGGCCTCAGTGTTGGCTGTATTACAGAATAATGTTGAAAATGGGTTGTAGTGCATTATCTTAAAATAACAATAGCATAAAAGCCCAAATCCTGAGTCATAAAGGGAATATAGTGGAAGAAGAAAGAGAAGGATCTTCTTTTAAGTCAGAAGCTTCCATGATGAAATAATGAGGGATTGGAGAGAGGCTCCACGGTTATAAGCACTGACTACTCCTGCAGAAGAACTGGGTTCAGTTCCCAGACCCTACACGGTGGCTCACAACCATCTAGTAATTCAACTTCCAGGGGACTGAAACCTCTCTTCTGACCCCAAGAGCACTAGGTGCTTGTATGATACACTACATGTATGCTAAATATCCATACACATAAAATAATTTTTAATAAATAATGATAAAATCAGAAATTCTATCACTATTTACCAACTACAATTTAATAACAGATTGAACCAAGTATCAATATTGGAAAACATTCTATTAGAGATCTGGCTATTCAAACAGTCTCTAAGTAATATACTGGTTGTGTTTTCTTATGAAGTAAAAAGCTGTTTTTTTTTTTCAAAATGGGTCAATTTTAGTGTTTCTAATAATGAGAGTGGCCAACCTCATGCAATGCTTGAATGGTTACACAGCATTGTCTGTGCATGCTTTCAAATGCTTTGTATTATACCAGACAAATCTGAAATGTAAAAATGGAAGTCTTCATGATCATTGGCTTGGGCTCTTCAAAGCGGACAATGTCAGAAAAAGTCCAGGAGACTGGATTGCCTTCCGGGTTAGGAATCAAATGAAAGTTTATAAAAGACATTTTGTTGTTAAGTAGGAAGATTTGAAGACGGGCTCTATATTAGATCACCATGTTAATGTGGGTTTCTTGGTTGCAATAATTTCATTACAGGGTTGCAAAGGGGAGAACGTCGTTCTTAGGATGTATGTGCCAAATGCTTAGGGGTGGCATGTCACTGTGGCATGGTGTCTATAACTTAACTTCAAATACTACAGTTCAGTGTGCATTCAGTTCAGATGTTCATTCAGCAAGGTGTGAATAATCTACACAAGGTATATAGCAGTTCTTGCCTTGTTCCTTCACCTTTGAACATTTTAAAATTTGAGGAAGGGAAAAAAGCCCAATACTACAGATCATTGCAGACTTACTAAAGTTGACAAGTGGCTGTATCCATAAACAATGCTAAGCAAGGTGGAAGTTCTCCCTTTACCTCCAGACAGATGTGTTTACTGTACTTTCCAGAATCGTAGGTCTTTGCAGGTGCTGACAAATAGAGTTTAGCCAATGCCTCTGAATTCCTGCTTCTGAGAAAGTAAATCTAGTCAAGCTAACTCTGGTTCTAGTTCAAGCTGGTGTACTGGGCTAGTCACCAGTAACAGAGGGGCTAAGAGTGTTTTAGCCACACAGACACATTGTGGACCCAGTTTCTAGAGAGGGAAGGGGTTGACCATCTGCTGGCTTCAGAGGGTCTATTGCAGAGGGTGACTTTTGAGCTATGTTGACATGAGTTAGTAGGAAAAGCCCATGCTGTTGCCACTCCTCTGGGGACAACCTCCACTGAGACATTGTTCTCCAAAGCGGAGCTCCCCACAAAACACACATCAGCCACCCAGATACATACATACTTATCAGTAAATGAGACATCTATTTACTATTTACTATTATAAGACATGCACACTGGTATGACTTAATATGTATGAAATAACACTAAGCCAGAGTTCACAGAGTCCCTTGTCTGACTCTAGTGGTTTCTGTGAATCCTATTTTGCAATGCTTCAGCAATTTCTATTTATTGCAGGAACTTGTTTGTGCCCATTCACACATTTATTAACACCTACAGGAGCTTTTAATTTGGTTTCATAAAGCAAAATGAAAAAAGCAATTAAAGTCTTTATGCTTACTTACTTTGGAATGAATTGTATATAGTTTCTTATTTACCCTGTTGATGGATTGGACTCGCCAGTACATGAGTCCTTCCTTGAAATTAACGGACATTTGAGCTTGCTTTCTTTTGAACTGGCTACCATTCTTTGCTCTCCCATGGAATACTGATCCATCTCCCCAGGTTTCTCTGTATAACAGAGTCCTGGCTGTCCTGGACTGGAATTTGTAGACCAAGCTGGCCTTGAACTCACAGAGATCTGCTTGTCTCTGCCTCCCAGTGCTAGGACCAAAGGTGTGTACCACCACACCCAGCCCTAGAATACTAATCTTTAAGCATGTTTTCTTCTTTTTTCCCCTCTTTCAGTCTTTTTTGTTAGATAGACCTCTGTTTCCTACAACTGGAATGTGTAAATATATATGTACATAATCTGAAGTAACACAGCATAGGGTACATTAATAGATTAAGTATCATAAATGTTTCATTAAAATTCTTAAGAAGGAAACTAAAATATAAGTAGATATTCTAGTAGCCTCATTAGCCACAGCACTTAAATTAGGATTCTCCAGAGTTGAGAACAGATGGGATAGATTACATTATGATAGGCAGGCTATCATTTACAGTATATATTGTGGTATAATATAGTATAAATACATTTATATAGCAGAAAGAGAGACAGAGAAGAAAGGCTTGTAAGGATCATGATTGTGGACCTCTGCTTCCGAATCTACAAATTGGTTGGAAGGCTAGAGACCCAGGAAATCCTCAAGGCCAAGGGCAGTTTGCTGGAAGAATGGTTCTCCCACGGGGAAAGGCTAGTTTCTTTTAATCAGTCCCTCAACTAAGTAGCTGAGGCCTACTGGCACCCTCGAAGGTTATCTTGGTTATTTGAAGCCTGGTGATTTTAATATTACTTAGAAATTATCTTCACGGCACCATCCAGCTGCATTAACCAAACAGCTGAAACTGACCACAGATTAGTCTCATAGATTGCCACAGATCTGACAAATAATCATGTTTACTAAGCGGTCAATAAGAATTTTATCCACCCACCCAGGCTTTCTTCTGGGTTGGTCTTCCCATTGGACTATCTCACTGTGGGAGAAGCCCCTCTATGCTTGTGCAAGCATTAAGCTTGAGAGCA
>BTHU01000018.1:62620032-62742532 GCA_036184795.1 Tokudaia tokunoshimensis | reverse complement strand
TTATACGCTAGAAGGTTGTTTTGAAAACAAAAGGTTATTTAAAAATCAAAAACAACTACCTAGAACAGAGTCTGGCATTAAAAATATAATTGCTATTCGTTTTATTTTTTTTATGGAGTCTTCAAGGTTTCTGAGGCATGAAGCCCCGGGCATGCTAATGCCTGAATTTGTGACTCTCACATGGTATGGCCCGTGCTGACACATCTGAGGGATGTCACACAGGTTAGCGGGCAGCTGGAATACGACGTCAGACGCGGGGAATTCATCCCTAGCCTCTCTCTAGGGAGCCTACATCTCAGATAACTCTCTCTGCTTTAGGACATGCTATCAGCTCTATTAGAGAACAGAAAGATATTAATAATATTTATATACTTAATGATGTATGCATCAGCATTTGAATTTAGGCAGACTAGCATTAATTTATAAGTCTGACAAGCCGTGAAACACTTTAATCAAATGCTTCCCCGAGATGTTGTGATTTCACAGCTTGGAACAGCACTTGCTGTACCACTGGTACTCAGGGCTCTACTGCATCGGGAGAGCTCAAGACTCTCCAGTTCTGATGGTGTCACTAGCAACCTTATTCTAGCCCGTAAACCTGCATTGGCATAATCTCAGAGGTCTTAAAATCAGTCGTTCATTATGACCTCTTAGAGCGACTGTAAAAGACTTGAGGTCTGAGCTGTATTTGTTACCATGGAGGAATAATTAACACATCTGTCTTCCATTATCCTTGCCTTGTTAAAAAAAAGTGTCAGTCTTCCACAGGTTTTCAATATCTGTAATTCTTGACCTTGGGAAGCTAAGTTGGAGGATTCTGAGTTTGAAGCTAGCTGGGCTGGTGAGTTTCAGTCCAGTTCGGGTTATACAGAGACTGAATCTCACTCCCAACAGAACAAACAAAAACCCATTACCTTCACCCAAAGCTAGCGCCAGCTGTGCCCATCTTAGTCAATGTGTTCTCCTTAAACAATTTTATTTTAGTGCTCTGTAGCTCTCATAGTGTTTTATTATGTACCGACTATAAAGCAATTATTTTCCTGATAAATTTGGGGTTCAAACACAATTCACCTTAGGGTTTAGTATACAATGCCTGTGTCAGATAGTACCTTATTGTGGTATAATGAAGATTAGCTGAGATTATGTAACTAAGGTCCAGGGGACAGGGTCTGCCACATTGGCAGGGCCCTGTGGGTTATTGTCATTAGGAGTTGTTACTGTCATGGGTGGTATTTACATTGCAGGTTCTCCCTCCCGGGGCTGTGCGAGTGGGAAAAGAGAGAAAATAGGCTTGCACCTTTCTCAGTACCTTCCCCAGATGTGGACTGGGACTTGTTTTCCTAGGTGCGTGAGTCTCACTGGTACCCACTGTATCTCTGATATGGCTGCCAACTGTGTCTGTCTGCTTGCGTCTGGCTAGCACAAACCCTGCATGGCCTTTCTACTTCTCTAGATGTGGCTGAGTACCCACTTAAGTACGAAGGCTGCCGCTGCAGGAGGTGTGGCCTCCTCACCAACCCTAGACCAGAACCTGAGGCATAGTTCCCATAATTCTCTTGGCCCCTTCTGAAGACACACAGGTTGCTCTTTCTCTTCCCCAGCCCCTTTCTGCAAAACGACAGTAAACATCAATGACGTCAGAAGTCACTAATCTTTAAGCATCAATGTACAGGAAAGGATGATGACAGTCTTGCAAGCCTGCTCTATGACAACAGCAGAGAGTCATTATTTCACCACAACTGTACTTTCCAGAGAAGGAGAAATAATGACGTCACCTGCTCCCTCGTCCCACTTGTATTTTAAGATGGAAAAAAAAAACCAGATTAATTAAAGGAATAACACCTAATTGGGATCCCCTCTGTAATAATTGTCTTCCTCATCCTACAGGTTTAAAGGTCAGTCTGACAGTGACCCATATTCCAATGTGACTCAAGTAAATGTAATTATTAGGCCACATTAGGAGAACCTGGCAATGTGATTTATCGTCATGCTAAAGAAAGCACTATCTCAGTGTTCATAGACTGAAGGGTATTTTAAAGCAATTTTACTCAAGTTTGGAGAACATTTCACTAACAGAATGAATTTGAGTTTGACAAGCACAGCAGGCAGACAGATGCACATCATGTGACATCTACAGCGTCTGAAAGTCGATTTTTCATGACCAGTAAGATATAAATATAGCAACGTTCCTCATTTGAAAGTGTCATTTACATCAAATGGAAGTGTGATGTATTGGGGAGAGGGGTTGCTCAGTCTATAAATAGTCCTGCCTTGGAATCCCCCATCTTAGAGTGGTTGAGCCAGTGAGAGAGGGTGATGACTTCTCTGCCTACAAACTTAAGACTAGCAGTCTGTGCAGCTCTTATAGTTGGTCATCTTGAGAGCACACTGCACTCATTATTATCTGTCTCTCAAACTTGGTCCTCTTTCTGATTTTCTGCCTTTATGTAGATGACATCATCATCTGGTTAGAAGAAGAGAAAGCCCAGCAATCATCCTAGACTTGCCCTCACACCTTTATCCAGGTAGTCTCATTTCTCGTCAACTGGGCCTTCCTGCATGTCCTCTTTACCCTGACTATCACATGTTCATACCATTGGAAATGACCCGCTCAGCACAGTAGTCTTGCGTTTTAAAGTGAATCTGTTCCTACTCATGTGTTACAAGGCATGTAGGCACAGAAAGAAGGGGAAACAGACAGACAACGAGAACTGGAGGCATACCTCGTAGGAGGCACATGAGGGCATGGAGGATTGACTGGGAGTTGAGGTGGACATGGTCAACAGACTTGATTGTGATTTCCAGAGGAAGGGTAGGGCAAGGCAGACTAAAGATTGGCTGGTTGGGGTGATTCTGGCAAGTGCTGGGGCACGGGAGCTTTCCTTAATTGTCTGGTGCCTGGTTCTTGGTGATGAGGAAAGATGATAAAGGCCCAGAGAGAACTGGAGGGAGGAGGTGGTTGGAGATGCAAAGCAGAAGCTATGTAATTGGTTAATCCCGAAAGGGGCAGTCCTTCAGGATCAGCAAAGACACAGCTAATACAACCGCTCCCAGTCTCCACCAGCTAGTCTTCCCGACCAGCGTGAGAAGCCTTGCTCTCTGGTTCTGCATCCATGAGCTGCACCTTATTGCTCTTTCAATATGGTGCTAAGTGATCTGGTCCCTGACCATCTCCTCCTTGAACAAGCTTCTTGGCTTATGAAGCCGTGGCCACCTTCGCTTGCTTTCAGTTCCTTATATGTGTCAGGTTACCTCCCTGGGCCTACACACACACATACATAATACATATATGCCCTCACATACAGACACATAATACGTACATACATATATACACTCACACACATACATACACACTCACACACATAGACATGCAAGCACACACTGGCACGCACATACATATACACGCTTACACATAGGCTCACACATACATATACACATACACACACTCACACATTCATACACACATACACAAATGCACACATATATACCCATACATGCATATACTCGCAACAATACACACACACACTCATACACACAAATACACACAAACATACACACATACTGATACACACATATAAACTCACACATATACTCACACATACACACACACACACACTGACACATATGCACACACACACACAACACACACTGGCATGGACTGAGTTCCCTTCTCCTTGTCTCTGTGGTTGTACCTAACCTCTCTGACCATCAGCTGAAGCATTACTTCCTCATGAAAACCCCTCTCTTCTTCCCACTGATGGGGCACGTGTGCCTTAAGGTCCTATAACCTCTCGTGTTTTCCTTCAGTGTGATTATCATGGTTCCTTACTGTGTATTTATTTTTAGGATTAATTTCTGCTGCTGGGGAGGCAGGACTGTGTCTACTTGACCCACACTGCATTTGTAACTCCTAGCAGACTACCTCAGTTCGTGTGGAAGTCTCCAGTAAATGTGTGTGTGGAGGGACTGACCAATGCCATTCTTGGTGTAGGATACAGACTCAATTGGAAAATTACAAATGGTTTCCTGAGTATCTATATAATATGATATCCTCAGATAGAGGAGATGTATCTATATCTATATCCTTACACACACACACACACGCATATATTCATCATCTTATATATGTCATATATATATATATATATGTGTGTGTGTGTGTGTGTGTGTGTGATATCCTCAGATAGAGATGTATCTATATCTATATCCTTACACACGCACACACACACACATATATATATATATTCATCATCTTATATATGTCATATATATATAATATGATATCCTCGGAGCAGATCTATACCTATATCTTCATCTATATCCATATCTATCTATCTATTATCGGTCTATCTTCTGTCTGTCTATATATCATCAATCTATCTATCTATCATCAATCTATCATCTCTATTCATCTATGTATCTATGTATCTATCTATGTATCTATGTATCTATTTATGTATCTATCTATGTATCTATCTATCAGTCTATCTTCTGTCTATATATCATCAATCTATCATAAATCTATCATCTCTATCCATCTCTGTATGTATGTATGTATGTATGTATCCATCCATCCATCCATCCATCCTCAGATAGATCACAGATTTGGAACATTAGCTAGATCATATACTACATCTAGGTGGTGAACATGGCTTGCATTTAATTTATACAGTATTGTTTGCCTTGAAAATGCTCCTCAATGCAATACTGCACCTCAAGGGTACAGTAGTGACATAAATACCTTAGCAGTAACCAACAGCTCTCTAATTGGACTTAAGACTTACTCAACAAGAGGGGAATCATGCCTGGTACCAGAAACCCAGACAACCATTCATTGCTAGTGAAGTCATGGTTTTGGGAGGAGTATCTACAACCACTAATTTACTAAACCAGCATAATTCCTTGCAACCATCTATAAGCACTTGCCGGTATGGCCATAGATAAGTATAGTCTCCACTCATCAAGGAAACTTTTCTTTGTAACAGGTGGAGACCAGTACAGAAAACCACGACCAACCAAAATGCCAAGTTGGGAACTCTATCCCCGTGGATAACCCAGGCTTGGTACCTCTCTACTTTCCTACTCTCTGCTTGCTTCTGAAGATCTGGAAGTAGGGGCGAGCCATGGGTGAGAAAGCACATATGGCCTTTGTCTTTCTGGATTTGGATTTCCTCACTCCATACAGTAGTTTCTAGGTCCATCCACTTACCTGCAAATTTCATGATTTCATTTTTCAAAGTCATCAGGCATCTAACTTCATATTTAGAATACAGAGACGTGTCTGTGCTATGTGAATCCTCCTAAGTTCTAAATTGCAGTGTGCAATGGCTGTTTAGGAGTGTCTCGGTGTTCTTGGCTTGTTTTTCTCTCTCTCTCTCTCTTTCTTTCTCTCTTTCTTTCTTTCTATTAAAGATTATTTATTTATTTATTTTATGTATGTGAGTACACTGTTGTTTTCTTCAGACACACCAGAAGAGGGCATCATTTCCCAGTCCAGATGGTTGTGAGCCACCATGTGATTTCTGGGAATTGAACTCAGGACCTTTGGAAGAGCAGTCAGTGTTCTTAACCACTGAGCCATCTCTCCAGCACCCCTTGTTTTTCTTAAATGCCCCAAATTCTCAACTTGTGGACACCCTGCACTGTAATAATTGCAACCACAGGGCCATGTGCCCACCGAGACCATTTGCTTAGCCTTTTTCTTCTACATTCACCTTTCAATAGCTGGCATGCAGTTAGAATGACCAACCATCAGAGGACATCCAAGACATAGAGAAAGAGAGAAAACAGGTATGTAAGTCAAGAGACGCTGTATCTGCTGCTTGTATAGAGACAAAAGTTCTCTTATAATGGGTCTTGTGATTCTAATTTACATAGTGATGAATAATCTGCAAAGTTGGAAATTAGGTTATCTTTCACTGACTCCTTAACACACGGTATGGAAACTAGTACCCTGTAGACGTTTGATAAAATAGAAAAATAAATTTAAAACGACTTCTAAGTAAACAAATACATACACATACCCATGAGAGAGCATGGTCACTTGTGTGGAGGCCAGATACAACTATGAACTTGACCTTTAGTGTCTGCTGGTTTCACACACATACGATTCCAGCATCTGCCAGTCAGAATATTTAGAGAGAGTTCCATCTGAGCTGCAGATGAGCACATATTATGTCTGCTCACATCCTGGGTGATACTCCATAATAGCTGGCTACATAGAATTCACACTCTAGCTAGTGTTATAACTAATCTAGACGTGATAGACGTGTCTGGGAGAATACTTGTAGGTTATGTGAGGGTACTTTGCCATTTTATATGAGACTTGCATATGTATAGATTTCATCATCTGTGGGGAGTTCTGGAAGCAATTCCCTACAGATACCAAGGGATGGCTGTATATTCTGGTACATTAAAAAAATCCACTTAATGATAGAATGTGTTTATTCATATCTTGAGATCGTATCCTGAAACTCATACGGTTACAAGCTGTGCATCTGTGTGTCTTTACCCATGAACCTTCTACTCTACTAAAAAGCGTAGAATCTCTCTGCATTGTGCATGCAGTTCTTTACGATCTACCTCTGAGAATTGTTTCATACTCAGTAGTAGCTTATATTGCAATATTTTTGACTGGTGATTATTCCCACCTGATTCCTGTTGTACTGCAGCCAAAGCATTTGTGCCGACATGGGCATGATTGGATCACATTCTAGTCAAGGGCCATCTGAACAGGAGAACCTGAAATCTGGCCTCTTGTTGGCTTCTGGGAGCCTTACTCTTGGGTCCATCCTAAGTGACTCTTTCTTAACTTCTGCCGTCAAGGATCGTGTACCCTGAACAGAGCAGCTTCTTCTGCTTATTTCTGTAACTTGGAACCTGCTATGATGTTTGTTTTAAAAGGATAGGCCTGTGATTTCATCATCTGTGGGGATTCTAGAAGCTGTTCCCTACAGATACTGAGGGATCTGGAGGGGGCCTGGGAAACAGCTCGGTGGGTACAGTTTCCTGAGGCAAAACCTGATGGCCTGTGTTTGGTCCCAGGACCCACATGGTGGAAGGAGAGAACTGATTCCTGAAAACTGTTCTCTGACCTCCACAGGCAAGGCATGCATGCATGCTTTCTGGTGATATCAGACTGGATGGGATTCCCAGGTCTGGATCAAACGGTCTTGCCGTGTAGCCCAGGGTGGCCTTGAACTTATGATCTTCTGGCCTCAGCCTTCCTTTCTGAGTTCTGGGATTATAGGCGCAGGTCATTATGCATCATCTGCCTAGTCATTTGTGATAGCAGCAGTCATGAATCCGCACTGCCATTCTCCCAAAGTTCTGTTAAAACGTGGTACTATGGTGTAGGCACGTTATCAAAGTGTCCACTCTGAGTTGAGCTGAGGCTAAAGGCAATGGGACCCCAGGAAGGGACATGGCTGGGGGAGGGGGGAGTGCTGTTGCTGAAGCCTTGAATGGAGTTTAAAGACAGACCACAACTCAAGGTTCTAACTTCCAAATTTTGGAGCAGGCAGGCTGGGACATTCTAGTAGGGGTAATAAATAAATAATGGCAGCTTGCTTGCCAGCCAAACCATTAGTGCCTAAGAGATGTGAGAGCCACCGCCACAGGGCCAGGAAGATGAAGTAATGCAGAGCAGGA
This sequence comes from Tokudaia tokunoshimensis, assembly GCA_036184795.1. Taxonomy (NCBI): domain Eukaryota; kingdom Metazoa; phylum Chordata; class Mammalia; order Rodentia; family Muridae; genus Tokudaia; species Tokudaia tokunoshimensis. Next base: position 62,734,882 of record BTHU01000018.1, on the reverse strand, counting down.
AAACAGCACAGGTCTGGAAAGGCAGAGTTTGGTGGTGTTCTTATGGTAATACAAAGCAGCTCTCTGAGCTGGATAGGATAGCATGCTCCAGGGCCCAAGGCCAGCCTCCAGAGTCAGAGTCTCTGGCAGATGGTCCCCACTTCTGTCTGTCATAGATGCCCATGACAGTTTGAAAAGCTCTAGCTTATAGCACAGGATCCCTGCTTTCTGGTTGAAGGGTTAAGAGATGATGATGGGATGGGAGGTGATCCTGGGAGGGGTGTGAGAGGCTAAGTTCTGGCCTGTGAAGAGACAAAAGGAAAATGTCAAGTGGCACCCCAGCTCTGCTAAGGGAGAAGCAGCTAACCTGCTCGCCTGTGAGACAATCAATGCCTTGGGCCTTGAAACCTGCTTCCCTATCAAGCTCAGAAAGCTGTTTTCAGTTTCAGTCAGAACATCACCAAACCAGCCTGGGTTCTTTCCCATGAAGATAGGCGACTTGACAAAAATTTCAACACACTGCTGACTGCTGCTATTGTACCTTCGGATCTTCTTTATCACCCCAAGTAAGTAAAAAGAATACTGGTTAGTGTCTAGTTACCCCTGGTAGTATGAAAATAATAAAATGTTCCCCAAAACTTCCTAGTCTATACAGTTTACATGAAGATCAACCTGGACCAAATAACTTCTTTTTAAAAAAAATATCTATTTTATGTGTATGGCTGCTTTCTCTGTGTAGTGGCTATTCCTGGTTGTCAACTTGACTATATCTGGAATGAACTGCAATCCAGAATTGGAAGACTCACCTATGAACCTAATCTGGAGGTTCAGAGATCAAGTTTCTGACCTGGATTTTGACAAGGAGATCTTGAGGCATAGTGGCTATGAATTCCAGAAGATTAAGACAGGGAGATCTCTGAGTTCAAGGTCATCTGAGACAAAGCAAGTCCCAGATCCTGGCCTGGTGGCACACACCTTTAATCTGGACCACACCCTCTGCTGGAGACCTGCATAAGGACATTAGAAGAAGGAAGACTTCTTTGCCTGCTTGCCTCGTGGGACTAAGCAACTGCTAGATCCTTGGACTTCTATCCACAGCTGCTGCTGACCATTGTTGGGGAGTTGGACTACAAGCTGTAAGTCATCAATAAATTCCCTTACTATATAGAGACTACCCATATGTTCTGTGACTCTAGAGAACCCTGAGTGATACACTTTGCCTGTGTTGTGTGTGCACTGCCAGTGTGCCTGGTTTTCAAGGAGAATGGAGGAGGGGATTGGATCCCCTAGGACTGGAGTTACAGATGGTTGGTGAGCACCCAACTGAACCTGTGTCCTCTTTGAGAGCAGCTACTGCTCCTAACAACTGATACATCTCTCTACCCCTCTGAACTTTATAAAAACTTTCATTTTATTTTTGTGTATGAGTATCTGCTTATATGTACATGTGTATACTACATAAATTCTTGATGCCCATGGTATCTAGAAGAGAAGGTTTTGGATCTCCTGGAACTGGAGTTATAGGCGTGTGCAAGTTACCATGTGGGTTCCGAGAATCAAACAAGGTTTTTCTGGAAGAGCTGTGAGTGTTACTAGCAGCTGAGCCACCCCTCCAGCCCCAGAAATTGCTGTCTCTACCAGTCTTAATCACCTCAAGTATCTTTATCCATTTTCCAATAGCATTCTTTCCTGATGTGGCTTTGATGGTAACATTCAGAGACATTTGATGGTAATATTCACAGATGCTAAAAAGCTGCTGTAATGGCCATGGTTATGATAAATGACTTCAAAGATGCATGGTTAGAGATGGTCTGCGACTAAACACTACTTTATGCATGATCCAGATAGACCAATAACACAGTCTCAGAAATAACTGATTTTAAATGAAATATAAAAATCTAATCTTTCCTATCAAAACAAGACAATATAAAAACAAAGAGGAATATGGAGTCTTGAAGTTTTGAGATCACATTAAGATGTGGCCATCACTGTCTGATCAAACTGGATGATTTGAGAAAACTAACCCTGCCATGGGTATGCTGGTGGTATATCTTCTAGGATGTTTGCTTCTATAGCTTAATTTCTTAAGGAATAATTTTAGTTGGTGAGACAAGTGGAAGAAAAGATCAGATTGCATTTATAATTTATACTGTTTCTCTGCCCTTATACAATGCTGTATGTGACAGGTCACTAAATTGTACCACTTTCTTTCTAACATCAAACTGATGGATCTCGGAGGAGTCACAAATGGGGCTGATAGCCATATCTAGGTTGTGAGGTTCGCTTCACAAAAACTCCCAATAAAATGTTATTTTACATAAAGACTCCAAGAACCATTGCACTTTATTATTATTTCAATCAGACCACACAGTTCATTGCGTTTGAAGTAATGGCTACTTCTTTCAAGTCCTAATTCCGGGCTCTGAATGTCCTTCATGTTAAATTTGACATTTTAATGAAGTTTTCTGCAAAATATTTGAGGCTGTATGGCCCTGATATATCATGCTGGAGGCCAGAAACCTGTGTGTGGCGCTGAGGACAGATGGAGCTGTCCGTTCCATTCCTGATTAACACCATCTGAATATAGATCAGGGATCCAGGTATGAATCCCCAGTGATCAATCCATCATGACTTGCTAAATAAATCTGCCAGTTTATAGCTGTATTAGTTATGAATATTTAATTAAATTTGACTAAAAAAAAATCCTGAGCCTACACTAAGTATAAAGACCCGAATCTTCATTTCATTATCTCATTTGACCTTCACAGTACTTCCCCTCAGCTGATGGTGACAGACCCATAGTAGAGCCCTGTCTCCCACACCCTCCTCTCAGAATTCTCTTCTTCACACTCATCTCTGTCCAGCCTGCAACAACTCCAAGAACCATTAGGACTTGAAAGAAGTAGCCATTACTTCAAATGCAAGGAACTGTGTGATCTGATTGTAATAATAATAAAGTATAATGGTTCTTGGAGTGGGGTCACGGATCTGTTGCCATTTGGTCTTTACTGATGAACATGGGGTGGTGGAGAACATCAGGGTACAAAGGATTCCCTGGCTGCTCTTAACACTCGCTTGAAAGATGCCACCTGCCACGCAAGCTTGACCCAGGGTGAGAGAGGATGGCGGTGCTAACAGGTGTGAGCTGTGTCCTCATCCATCACAATAACAACGTCACTTCTATTCTTCCCACCTTGGCCCTAAAGTATGGTGCCTTTGTTAAAACAACATTTTGGGTGGAAGGAAAGGAACATGTCTCTCTTGAAGAGGATGCCTACTTTAACAGCTGCTCCTTGGGACGACAAGTCAAAACTTGCTCCTCCTCTGTCTGTGGAACCTCCTGAGATCGCATTGAGAAGCTTTTCTAATTCCATCCCGTGCCAACTGTTGGCCACCTAGTAGCAGTTAGCTCTTGTTATTTACATTCTGAGTTATTTGGTTAGTGAATAGAGATTATTTACCAAAGATAGTCAGGGTCCAGCATTAGGGCTTGAAAGAAGTGGCTTTTATTTCTAAAGGCCAGCTACACGTCAGTAACTCTGACATAAATAATAATAATAATCAATAATAATATTAATAATTATAATTAATAATAATTATTAATAATTATAATTAATAATAATTATAATTAATAATCAATAATAATTGTTATTGATAATAATAATAATAATAATAATAATAATAATAATAATAATAATAATAAAGTGAGGCTTTACAGAGTTCCTCTGTGGTCTTCTCTCTCAGCTACCTTAGTTAAAACTCACCAGCAAGCCCTCAGCCCTCATGGCTGCATCTTCAAGCCTGTTCCTCTGCCCATTTCTGTGTCTCCTTCTCTCTTGCTGCCTCCTGATTCTAAGGCAGGCTCCTTAATGAAGTCAGGAATGGAGCAACAGCACCAAGATCATGCTCTTCCCTCAGGTTGGCTTTGACTATCTGAGACCCTTGATGTTTGCAAATGAACTGTATTTTTTTTTCTCTGTCTCCATAATGAATGATGCTGGAATTTGATTGGGGTGGCTCTGAATCTATAGATTGCTTTCAGGAGAACACCCACGTCACAATATCATCTGTCATCACACTATCATTTCTTATAATCCATGAACATGGAGGTCTTTCCATCTCCTAACATCTTCGATTATTTCCTTTAATATTTTAAAGTATTTTTTATAGAAATCTTTGATTTCCTTGATTGGGTTTGTTCCAAGGTACTTTTAAGCTATTGTGAATGGAAGTACGTCCTCGATTTCTTTCTTGGCATGCTGATATTAGCATACAGGATGCCTACTAATTTTTACATGTTAATATTACATTCTGATACTTCTATAAAAGTATTTATCAGATCTGAGAAATTTCTGGTGTGTCCTTTGGGGGCCTTTAATATAGATAAGCAGAATAGAAAGTGGACTTATAGCACAGTCATTAAATTTTTGGCAAAAATGACAAAAATGCATATTGAGGGAAAAAAACTTCTTTAAGAAATAATGCTGGCAAAACCAGATATGCATGTGTTAAAGAATGGGACTACAGCAAAAGAAACCATGAATCAAGGTGAGAGACAGCCTTCCGAGTGGGAGAAAGTCTTCACTGATGGAGTGTGTGTGTGTGTGTGTGTGTGTGTGTATAATATATATATATATAATATATATATTACAAAGAATTTTTTAAAAACCTAAACAAGAACTCAAGCAATCCACACAATATGTATGCTCATGAAACGAACAGACTGTTTGTAAGAGATGAAGCATAATTGACCAGTAAAGATACGAGAAAAACGTTCTGCCTCATGGTCATTAGGGAAATGCAATCCAAACATTGAGATTCCATGTCACCCTAGTCACAATGGCAACCATCACAACAGCAAACAACTGCACCTGCGATAAGGATATGGACAAAGAGAACCCTCACATGCTGGTGGTAGGGTGTGTCTAGCTGCTATGGCGATTGGTGTGGAACGTTCTGAGGAGCCTAAAAGCAGCTGTGTGTGACCCAGCTGTGTCCCTCCTGGGAGCTTATCCAATGTTCCCGAGTCCGCCTACCTGAAGGCACTCCCCGTGAGTGTTTACTGCAGCACTGCTCACGGCTATGTATGGAACCTTTCCAAGCATCCAACAACTGAGACGTACACAGAGAAGATGTGGTCTATGAGCACAGAGGGATGTGCTTGTCCATAAGAAGGAAATGATGATGTCATTTGCAGGAAAGTGGAGATAACTGGAGATGAAGATATTAAGTGAGTTAAGGGAGTTCCAGAAAAAAAAATATGTATTATCTCACCTGTGTCATTTGTGGTTCCTAGTATTTATATAGCTACATGGAAATTATATATACGTGTGTATATACACACATATATACACATATAAAATATATGTATACACATTTATCTCTCTATGTATGTGTGAGAGAGATATGGTCTCTTTTGTAGCATATATATATACATACATATATATCATATATACACATAAAGACACATACACATATATATAGCATAGCATCATGCATGAATCAAGTGGACGATTGTATAATAGAATCTGGAAGAGACAGGTTTAAGTTCTTCTCTCAAGATTCCAGAGGGGGCACAGCCTGGTGGACACCTTGATTTTTAGGCCTCTGGCTTCTAAAGCCATGTGAGTCTGAGTTTGCACTGTCTTACGCTACCAAGTTTGTGGTAGTTTGCTTCAGCAACCCTAGGAAGCTGAAATACTGTGGTTGTTCTGCTTGTATCTGTGGTCAGTTTGCAAGGCAACTCCCACCTGCCTCTCTCCTGTTCTTTAAGACACAGCTCAGATGTCACCTCTGAATGGAGAATGTTCATGACACTAGATAGTGTTTCCTTCAAGTATCATTTAAAATGGCAGCTTATCTAAAAGCTAAATCCCACATGACCATAAATAATGCTTAATTTAAATTAGTCTCATAAAATAAGTATATTCCCCAAATATATCAAGGCACAGTCTTACAAAAAATTACATTTTATAAAAATTCAAGTTTAGCTGGATTTTTTTTAACTCCCTCCCCTCATACCTGGCATCTGTAAAATAAACAGAAAAGATGATTTGTTCTTGGGGAGCAAGATCAAGCTAGCAGATTACAAACCTTTCCTTCAAACATCTTTCCTTTTACAGTTGTTCTTTAAAACCTTAAGTGATGTCCTAGTGAGCTCACAGTCCTTCCTTTGAAGCAAAATTAGAGGACTGCTTCATACTCACACCTCCCAGGGAGAGGAGGGCACAGCGTGCTAGGAGCAAACTCTGACCGGTTCAAATGAATGACTCTCCACTCGCGATGGTGAGAGCAGGTCGAATTCCCAAATGATCAAAGATTGGTGATTTCTCTATACTCAAAACAACATAAGATGCCGTGGAAAGATGGGAGAATTCAGTAAGGAATGCTCATGTTGGTACACACAAGACCATAGAGAAACCTCAAGATGAATATCACAACACAGAAACAGAAGAATGTGTTTTCCAAGAGAGGCTGAGCCCTAGAAGGCAACAAAAGCAGCTGTGTATCACAACGCAAAACTTCAAAATAGCTAATGATCGTGAAAATTGGTCAGCTATTACAGACTACCTCTGTGTAATTGCACATAATCTATACTGGTTATACACTTTTTCAGAGGCCCAATTTTCTTTTCAGTTTTCCCCACAATTTTAAGTGGTCCGCATGATTTTTTTCCAATTCCCCACGGTCTTTTTTTCATCCTCACATCATTTCCTGTGCTGGGAGAATAAATTATGGGAAGGCTGCTGGACAGTGCTAGTGTGTTTTGTAGCCTGGGCAAATTTGACTTCATGGAAGTGCATGATCACAAGCTGATCGTGTATGGAAGCATTGGGTGAGTTTGTGGGAAACACAGAAGCCCCATGAGAGGCTAGCCTGGGCTCCATAAAGAGACCCTGTTTCAAACACACATATATACACACCATACACAGAGGTAGGGGAGAGGGAAAGAAAAGGAGAGGGGGCCAGGGAGAGAGAAGGAAAGAGAGGGAAAAGGGGAGGGAGAAAAAGGGAAAGGGAGGGAGAGGAGGGGGGAGGGAGAGACAGAGACAGAGAGAGAGAGTTGAGAAAGACAGAAAGGGGAGACAGACAGAGAGACAGAGACAGAGAAAAATCACAGAGAAAGAGAGAAAGAGTAAGGGAAAGAGAAAGAGAGATATCCCCAGAAAGTTAAAGCGTTTCATACATAGAATCTATGAAAGAGTTGCCAGTAGAGGAATCCTTATCTAGCAGAGATGAAGTCTTGTAATCCCCCTGCCTCCATCTTCCAAGTATTAAATCTATAGTGTTTCACTAGCGTGTCTGAACTTAACTGTACATAAGTATATTTTAAATGATTTTTAAATTAATTTTTTCCAGAATTATGTCTTCTGGATTTTGCTCTGTAGGAATTTGAGACTGTACAGGTTGATTTTTGGTGACTTCACCACTCTGGCTTGTGACATTGGGACTGCATTTTACAGGATTAAGACGCAAAGTTCACCTGGGCATAGATGGAGTCTGTGTCCTGGAACTATTTACATATGTGGCAGCAATGTAAATATTCTGAGAATGCTTTCATTCTTTGTGGAGATTCTTGTACATGCGACTCTTACCTAGGACCCTAGTCAGTAGGATAAACAGGAAAAGATGAACTTGATGCTTCAAATGTCAGGAGGGATTTTTTTTTTTGGTCCTGGCCATTTTGTTGACTGGGATCTCTTTCCTGCCTCTATAGAAAACAGCAGCCCACAGATCACATCTGTGCATGCTCACCGATTGAGAGGGAAATCACCCTGCCAGGGCAGGCCCTGTTCTCTGTGAGATCACAGGAGCCTGCGCCAAGAGATTGAAAGGCCCTGCACTGGGCTCCAGTGGCTCGTAGCCAGTCAGACCCACTAGGTGTGACCTAGTTACTAACAGGTCTGCTTAGACAGACCTTCTCACAAGGAGGAAATTTTGGGCAATAGAGGTGTGAGCAACACCCCCACAGCACTGCCCTGCCCACAGAAAGGGTGAGCACTCTCTTTTCTTTGGGTCAATGCGAGAATATGAAAAAGGGAACATAACTACTTCCCACTAGGATGCCGTGCCCGGAGAAAGCTTGCATTTGCAGAACCAAGTCATCAGCGCTGTTGGCAGGTCTGTCTGACCTTTGGTGGCCAACGTGGGAGAGCCACGGTGAAACCAAACACTTGGTGCTGGACATTGTGACAGTTTGGACATTAAATAAAGCACACCCTAAGACTGTTGTTACCTTAAAGTCCCTTACATTCTAAAAATAGGAATTCTATGTTGGAAGGCTTCTCATCAGTAAGGGACAGAGGGCCTAAATGCGGAGTCTCAAATTCCATACTTCAGTCTTCCAACAGCTGTAAAATGAGCACTCAAGTTTTCCCCTGTGTTTTCAGTTAGTTCACCCAAAACAATACAATAGAATGTTCCAGAAACTCAAACAGTGACAGAAAACTCAGAGGTATTATTCATTTGTTTGTCTTTAATTTTCATTGTACATAGTACTGTGTTACATAAGAACATTTTCCACAGAGCACACACGGTACGGGGAGCATAGTGCCATATTCCCATCCCCCCATTCCACCTTCCTGCATCCTGAGAGCCTTCCTTGCTTCCCTACACAGTACACTTCTGCTTCTACTTTCAGGTTATATATACATACATAACTTTATGCATTTATTTAAAACCTCAGAACAAAATTATAGGCATATTTATTTAGCTATATTATTAGGGTGTTCTATCTACCACCCTTCCAATCCTTATTCCACCCTAATCTCTTCCAACCCACCAACACTAGGCAAGAGAGAAAGAAGGTGACAGGGGAAGGGGGGTGTAGACCTCCTTAGACCAGCTGATGAGGGGCATCAGGTTCCTAGGGGGAATGTCCAATCTTCATCGTCAGAATATCCAGCAATCCAGCAATCCAGCAGATGGGCCTGTTGAACCAGGATTGAACTTTACTATAGCAGCAGCTATTACCACAGGTTCTCTCAGGGCGCTGGCATTTATTCCCTCTTCAGAGTTCTCAGAATTAAACTATCTGCAGCTGGCAAAAATCACATTCTTAACCCCCCTCCCAACTCGCCGCCAGCACAAGACAATCATGGTTAAAGGCTGTGGACAAAACCGCATATTCCACACCTGCTATTAAAACACAAACATTCATATGACATTCCTGGGGGTTTAAACCAAAATTCTCACTACACTAAGCGAATTAGAGAATTACGATATTTGTCATTCCGAGGCTGGTTTACCTTGCTTAATGTGACTATCTCCAATTGCATCTTTTTTCTTTTTTTATTAGATATTTTCTTTATTTACATTTCAAATGTTATCCCCTTTCCTGGTTTCCCCTCCGAAAACACCCTATCCCATCCCCCCTCCCTGTGCTCACCAACCCACCCACTCCAGCTTCCCTGTCCTGGCATTCCCCTACACTGGGGCATCGAGCTTTCTCAGGACCAAGGGCCTCTCCTCCCTTTGATGTCCAACAAGGCCATCCTCTGCTGCATATGCAGCTGGAGCCATGGGTCCCTCCATGTGTACTCTTTGGTTGGTGGTTTAGTCCCTGGGAGCTCTGGGGTACTGGTTGGTTCATATTGTTGTTCCTCCTATGGGGCTGCAAACTCCTTCAGCTCCTTGGGTTCTTTCTCTAGCTCCTCCATTGGAGCCCTGTGCTCAGTCAGTGGTTGGCTGAGAGCATCCACCTCTGTATTTGTCAGGTACTGGCAGAGCCTCTCAGGAGACAGCTATATCAGGCTCCTGTCAGCAAGCGTTTGTTGGCATCTACGTTAGTATTTGGAATGGATCCCTAGGTGGGACAGTCTCTAGATGGCCTTTCCTTCAGTCTCTGCCCCACACTTTGTCTCTGTATCTCCTCCCATGGGTATTTTGATCCCCCTTCTAAGAAGGACCAAAGTATCCATACTTTGGTCTTCCTGCAACTTTATTCTTTATGACTCAAAGAAATCTCTTGTGTTCTTACACGTCTTTATTCCTCGGCTAGGTGGCTCCATTCTTAGCTATTGTGATTAATGCAGAAATAGGCATTGCTGTGCAAGGCTCTCAGAGAATCATTGCTGGTCTCAGAGGCATTTTTTACAAATGCCAACAGGTAGAAGCTGTGGGTCCTGTGGTAAATATCCTTCCAGTCTTTCTAACAGCCCTCCAGAGTGACCTGTGTAGTGGCTATGTAGGTTTACTTTCCTACCAATAGTGTAGTAGGTTTTGCTTTGGACCACATGCTCACCATCTTTGAGGAGCAGAAGAAGCCCTGAGAGCCCGTGTAAGGAGCAGATGAACCCCTAGGTGAATGTGCACGGCTGACATGAACTCGGCCTGTCAAGGGCTCCAGTGCCTCAGACCCATGACAACGGTAGCATCTTCCTCAGATAAGGCTCTGGGAAACAGCAAAGCCTTCCCCTGGTCTGTATGTAGATCTTGGCAGTGTGTTCAGAAGGTATCACCTGCAGCTTCTTCTTCCTAGATGTTCACATCCTGAGACCAATCCTCTGTACAGATCTACCACCGAGATTCACTAAACCTAATGGCTGTATTCAATAAATCCGCCTCCCCATTCAGGTGCATAAAAGGAATGCCCTGAGTTTCTTTGCATCTCCACCAGAGCATGCTCACCTGATGCCAGTACATCCCCCAGTGTGTGTGTGTGTGTGTGTGTGTGTGTGTGTGTATGTTTCTGTCTGTCTGTCCTTTTCACTCATTGCCCTGTCAGGACATCCCCATATTCTTCCGGTCATAGCAGCTAGCACTTGTTGTTACTGAGAGATATGTTTGTGTATGTGTGTGTGTGTGGGGGGATTGTCTACCTTCATTAGCTTCATTCTTCTGCATGTGGGTATCTACTTTGTGTGTTGGGGGTTTGGTTTTCACATTTTTACTGAGGGGCAACAGGGGAAGGAGCCTCTTTAATCATCAGGGGTATTCACAGGTTCTTCAGCCTTTCCAAGCTTGGGCCTGAGGGCCTGGGGGTGGCTGGGCACATTAGGCATGCTCCCATTATCTCTCACAGGTACTAGGTGGTCATAAGGTGTGGCCTGGTTGATTACGGCACCATACTTGGTGTATTGGCTGACTATGGGCATTGATTATAGTCCCAGCCATCTTGGGCCCTCCCCCCTTGATTACTAATTGAGAAAATGCCTTACAACTGGATCTCATGGAGGCATTTCCTCGAAGGAGGTTCCTTTCTCTGTGATTACTCCAGCTTGTGTCAAGTTAACACACAAAACCAGCCAGTACAGGGAGCACAGTTGGGGTAGTAGTCAGTCTAGCATTAGAGAATTAGACAGGGGTAATCCCCTAGTAGTTGTGCAGAACCTAATAAGTAGATCATGGTTAGAGTCTCATTCATCTGAAGCTAGACAGGGATAAGCATAATTCATATTCTTTTACAGCACATATCAGTAATTATTTTGAATTCTTTATCTGGGATCTTATCTAATTCACTACTGTTGGAGGCAGTGACTGTGGGCTTAGTTTTTTCTGGAGGAATCATGGGCTTTGAGTTCCTATGCTTCTTGTGATTTGGTAATGAGGGGTGCGTATTTGATGTTAGGTCATTATTTCGATTTTTTTTTTCAACGTCACCTCATTCTTTTAGTAGGAGTCATAGCAATGTCAAAGAGGAAATAGATTGTAGAGTAGAGGAGTCATTTTCATCTAGAGGGCATTAGGATCCATCCCTAATACTTCCCCAAGAGTAGAATATTATCTTCAAAACCAATCACTGTCATAGTCATGCTATGAAAATGAAGTTGTAAACAAAAAAAAACCCATCACCCTTTAAACGCCCATCATTTTAGGAAGTACAGGAACACTGACAGTACTGTCTGGGCCAATGCACTAGTCATGTAAACTCGAACGGAAGGTGAAAATAGGTTTACGATAACAATGTCGAGTAGATAAAGGAAAACAGAAGACAGGAAGCAAATAGAAGGTGGGACAGCTGGGCTTAAGGAAGAATGAAAAAGGGGGGAGGGGGAAAGGAAGTCAGTGGACGCTGGTGAGGTGGATGCATGTACAAGCCACTTACTGAGAAGCCTGATGACCTGAGTTCAGGCCCTGGAACCCACATGGTGTCAGGAGAAAATGTATTCCTGCAAGCCATCCTTTGATTCATTCACATGTGCACCATGGCATATACATATATATACACACATGCAAACACACACACACACTAAAATAAATAAAACATTAAGAAAAAGAAAAGCGGACCAGGCAGTGGTGGCGCACGCCTTTAATCCCAGCACTTGGGAGGCAGAGGCAGGTGGATTTCTGAGTTCGAGGCCAGCCTGGTCTACAGAGTGAGTTCTAGGACAGCCAGGGCTACACAGAGAAACTCTGTCTTGAAAAACCAAAAATAATCAAATAAATAAAGAAAAGAAAAGAAAAAAGAAAAAGAAAAGCGCAACCAGGTAACCTCAAATAGTTCCAGGTCTCGGGAGACCGAGGACTTAAAGACCTAGCAAACCAAGATAGGGAACTGGCGACAGACCAAAGGACCCTATGAAGTCCAACTTGGTGAACTAATGAATTTTATTGGGGTTGCACAGATATGTGGGTGAGGGGTTACTTACAGGAACAGAAATGACTCAAAGACAGCTGCATCACTGAACCTCCCCAACCCAGCTTGATTGTTGAAAGCTCATGAAAGCTGGAAAGCTAAAGTGCACTGTGCAGCCTGCAGGCAGCTTAACAGACTGAAGAACATCTTTTCTAGGCAGCTCAGCTACTCTTCCAGGAAGCATGTCTGGTTTGAGTCTATTCAAGGCAGCTTGGCTTATCCAAGAGGGTCTTTTCCGGCAGTCCCTTCTAGTTATATATACTTGTAGAGAAAGGGACCTCTTGTATCTGGTGAGTTTCAGGGACTTCCTGAAATTTTTGAGTTGTTTACTTCCTAAGTTTTAAGGAGCTTCATCGAACTAGAGAACTTTCATTCCCCTTTAGAACATTGTGTGTCTTAATTATCTTTTCGGCAAGATGAAATATTTTATCTCCAGGCACTTGCTACCCAATACTATGTCCTTTAGGTAAGTCCATCCAAGGGGACGTGAGCAAGGAAAGATAAGAATAGAGAAGAGAGAACAGGCCTGGTAAATTGCCGTTGAGTACAAAATAAAGGAGAAATAAATGTGAAGACAAGAGTCTGTAGGCAGTCTTCCTGTTTGCTAGTTCCAAGCTGGAGTTTCTTCCTAGGTGCCCAGATGATGGTCACAGTCCTTTCTGGGCAGTCCTTTGCAAGGTAGAGGTACAGTTGAAGTTCCCATCAGTGGGTGGCCCTCCACACACTGGTCATAGAGGCTGGTCAAACCTCTCAGTGGTCCTTCAGGGGTCTGACTGTCAATGTTGGCCCCATCCTTGGGAAGTCCTTGCTGGTATCCTGAATGTGTTTGGAACCTGTTTCTGTATTGCCCCGTAGATTCTGGCTCCCAACAAGTTTTTACCTTGGCGAAGACTGTGTAGTTGAGATTCGTGATTTCTTCCCTGGAGTCTAGAGGAATCCGCCTGGCTCTGCTTGGTCCAAGTTTCCCTAGAGCACAAGAGTGTGGGTCTTAATGGGTCTGGGCTAACCACGTGGCTGTCTCAGCAGGAGTCTTTTTAAATGGCCTCTTAATGATGCTCCAGGTTAGCTCACAGAGAAATCTTTCACCTCTGTTGTTTTCACAGCTGAATGCACCTTAAGCCTCTCCTCCCCCTTTCTCTCTTTTCCCTTTAAATGCCCCTTGCTGAAAATGGAGAATGGTTTCCTGAGACTCTCCATCTGAAGCATGACTCTGGTTATTACTCTTCACTGGGTGATGGGGTAGGGAACCCCCATACCTTCCAGTCCCTCTGGGATGGATGGGGGACCCCCCCCTTCCACCCCCGTTTTGAAGTTTCTTATTTTACTTTGCTGTTAAACTAGATATTTTCAGTCATTACACACACAACCACTCCCTCAGTCCCCCCCCCCAACTTTCTGCAGTTCATTCCCTGGAGATTTTAGCACTGTGTTTGCGTATCATCCACCATCTTCCTAAACTAATTATTGTTTTCTTTTAAGTATTATTAGCAATATAATTATAGCAATTTTAAATATTATTACAATTCCCCTCAATCATGCCATAGGGTGGGGGGGGAGGGAAGTGAGAAAACAAAATAAAACCATAACAAAACAAACAAACAAAAAACAACATGAACAACACTGTCCTGACTGGTTCCTCTCCCATCTTTCCGCAAATTTTCTGGGAGTTTTGTCTTTAAGAGACCATAGATCTTCATGGACCGATCTGTTTTCACTCTGAATCAGCTGGGGATGCTTTGTGCTTCTTCAGTGCTCTACAAGGCGTTCATTTCCCATCTTAGAGAAGAGACTGAGCCCTAGTGGCTGTGAATAGAAATGGAGTGACTTTTTCCAAAGACCAAAACTAAGGACTGAGCCTGAGAGGAATTTGTTCACTTACTCTTCTGCATCAAGTGCTTGAGATTTCCGTTAGATAATTTGCCCATTTGTATTCTGATGACTTAAAAAAAAATGCAAACCTGAGGACAAGCCCAGGCATTTAAATTATTTTATTTGTTCTAAGAAACCATAAGAGTCAGGAATTAACAGCCGCATTGGTCTAGAAAAACCGACACTGTTTTCATACAGTGGTAATATACTGTGCTGAGGTGTTGTGTAAGTGGATTTGATCACAGAAGCTGATATTCTCTAATGAAAGCCATAAGATCTGGATCAAGTTTTAAACAAGAAGATTCTCAGTTTTAGTTTCACAAGAACCAATTATGTAATTCGCCTGTAATTTTCTAGCAATATTTGAAAATCTATAAGGTAGTATGCATTTCAAAAACTCATTTAATGTATAATCAACTAATTAAAGATTCATTTTAAGAGGGCAAATGTTCCTAATGCTTTTATTGTGACTAGCTTTCTGTCTATATATATATATATATATGTGTGTGTGTGTGCGTGTGTGTGTGCTCATAAAAATTTCAGTTTATCAAGGGATTCTCTTTCCATCCATCTCAATTCTATATTTGAGCCATCACTATTATTGGTAATTTAATATGGGAGTGAACAGAGGACAGAAAGAGAGAGAGGGAGAGAAGGACAAAGGGGGAGGGGGAGGGAGAGGGGAAGAAGAGAGGGAGAGGAGGAGAGGGGGAGGGGAAGGGGGGAGAGGAGGGGAGGGGGAAGAGGAGGGGGAAGGGGAGAGGAAGGGGGAAAGAGGGAGGGGGAGGGGGAAGGGGAGAGGAAGGGGGAGAGGAGGAAGGGGAGAGGAAGGGGGAGAGAGGGAGGGGAAGGGGGGAGGGGGAAGGGGAGAGAGGGAGGGGGAGGGGAGGAGGAGGAAGGGGAAGGGAGAGAGACTGAGACTGGCTGGGGGCATGTGGAAACAGAAAGAAAGAACTAGGTTGCAAGCAAGTGGACCCTGTGCTGGTATGGGATGATAATGGTGGTAAGCCCTTGCTAGGTCTCTGGGAGCAACCTAGTGGAATCACTTGTAAGCTAGCATTAGATGCTTTCTGATTTTGTTTCCTATGCCCAAAGGAACATTTTGTTTGTTTACTTTTTGTCTTTGTTATGGAAAGTTGGAAACTAAAATAATAACAATGTTAGTGAGTATGTAACTGCAGCTGAGCTGCAACTGTAATGGAAACATAGTTTCATTCTTCCTCTCCCCAGTTCACTTTCCTTCACACTCCCCTGGAGAATTTGCAAGATCATCTGCGACATACCTTTTCCTACTGCTGATATCACACAGGCATGAGGACTGTCTCAAAATTGGACATATTTTTGCCACAGTGTTCTCTTTTTGCAAACTGGATTTATCTGTTCTAATTCAGTTTCTTTTTCACATATACTAAAATAATTCCTCTTTACCTATGAAAGCCTTCCAATGTTAGTGAGAATTGTGTAAAGTTTGTGTGGTGGCTAATTTTACATACAACTTGTCTGGGCCATGGGACTTTGAGTTCTCAGGCATAGGATAGAGTTGCATGCCATCACTACCTTCCTTGGGGCTCCTCCTTACTGATAGCACATTGTAGGACTTGTTATCTGCCATAGTCACATGGCTCAGTTGTCCCTTTATAAGTTGCAACTTTAATTTTTTTCAAACCTTATTTTTAATGATGGTTCTTCAACACTTTAACCTCCCTTGTAGCCCACCACCCTCCAGAGGTAGTGGGAAAGAAAGGATACGGGGAAGTGGATTTGTTTAGGAAAGGTTCTTCGGAGCAGATTGTGTGGGTGTTGTCTGGAAACTGGCAGTTCAGGTCACAGGGTTAGCAGGCAGCGGCAGCTCGATCCATTCGCAAACACTTTACGGATACACCAGCAGTCCAGTTTGGTAGAGTTGGGTTAGCAACAGCAGTGACACACCTTGCAGAGACAGCCAGTCCTCAGCCTTGGCTTGAGTCAGCAGGAAGGACCAACAGGAGCACCAGGAGAAGTTCTCAGCTGTGCCTCTCTCAGGGAAGCGAAGATCATCGAAGACGCACGAGACCCACAAGTGTTGCACGGCTAGCTCTATAAGCAAAAGCCTACCTTCCTCTCCATCACTATCCGTTGAGTCCTTTTTAAACCCTCCAAGCATCATGTGTCCTCCACATGTCTTGCCTCAGCATGTCTCTTGCCTCAACACGTGCATCTGTGTCAGCTGACATCACTCTGCCAATCAGCCCAAGTCCAGGGAAGTGACAAAAAACTGCAGTACACCAGCAGAAGTTTTTTTGTACATTTCTCTCTATGCTGTCCCAACAAATGCTGCTCAACTATGCAATGTAAGGCAGACCAAAACATTCATATTGTTAGCAAAGAATCCTTCATCGCCTGGCCTTCCACGTGTCTGCTTCAGTGAAACACGTTACTTCATGAGTCTGCCTTAGTCTTGCATCTGTGTCCACTTCAGGAAAACATTCCTTCACATGTCTGCCCCAGCAAAATACCATCCAACACAACTGACTCTCCAAAGAACCCTTAAGTTTCCACTTCAATAAGTAATAGTAGGTAAATAATCTCTTAATATATACTATGCATATATACTATGCAAATATACATATGTATATATATCAAATTCTATGAATCACATAATCACATATACGGTAACAAATACATTACATATTTCACACCTAATTTTAGAAAAATCTATTATCAATTGCCTTATATTTGGTCATAATGAGCAATAACATATTTATATATAATATATGCAATACTATATGAATATAGCTTTTTATGTTAGTTTGTGAAGAAGTATCATTTTTAGTATGTTTTAAAATCATGATTAATCTTTTTCAGTAACATTCAGAGTACTGGGTTTCATCTTGGTATCATAATACATAGGTGTCACATTGTCTTCATTTCTTGTCGTCCTCCACTGCCCTTTGACCCCCTTTCCAGCTGGTTTCCCATGTCTTTTTCCATTACATGTATCTCATAACCCTTCTATTTTCCTCCACTTTTAAGGGCTCTTCCTCTTCCTCCAATGACCTTCTTTGTTGGCCCATGTACACATACAGACATAAATTTACCCCACATACAATTTGAACTGAGGTTCTGCATGTGAGAGTAAACATGGTGTTGATCTTTCTGAATCTGGCTTATTTTGCTTAACGTACTGATTCCCAGTAGCATTTATTCTCTATCAATGACCTGATTTCATTTTCTTTATGGCCACACTGAACTCCACTTACCATCCGTACCATGATTACGTTAACAAATTTTTCTTTTGCATCTAGGACATAGATGTGAACATTGTATATGATTTATGCATCAGTCTTTTCTATTCAAGTGTAAGTTTGAGAGAGATTAAGGCCACCATTTACCATCTGCTCATCAGCATCTCAAAACCTGACTTATGATTGATGACAAGGGAACAGAGACTTCCCTCAACACCATTAGCTCCAACTGTGCTCAAGTCCCAGCACAGGGCTTTGGTGTCTGCATTCATTGCTGAAGCTTCTTAATTTTATGCCTTCTAATTTACCAGCTCTTGGGATTGCTTCCTGTGCTCTGGAGGCCTACTTAGAGCATCGTTGCCTATGTCTTTATCTTCAAGTGTCTTTCCTGTGTTTTCCTTATGTCTGTCCTTCAATACCAAATGCTATGTTTTCCATTTATTTAAACCCTCTTTGGTTGATTTCTTTAATGTCTTTAAGTTTTCAAAATACATGAACCATACTGTAAGTGTTAGACTTACAGCAAGGTATCTGTTTTGAAAAAGGTCTCTGTTTTTACGCCACGTGTTTTACATGTTTGTTTTTTCTTAGCGTACTCTTGAAAGGGCTACAAAATTATTATATAATTAACTGGTGGCTTTAGCAAGGCTACAAGATGGAAGGTCAACATTTAAACTCAATTTTAACCTGTTAACAGGTTTTTCACAAGCAAGATGAGGAATGAAACTGTGCCCTCATTGAATAGCATGCACCAAGATGAACTCAGTGAGGATCCAGAAGCTGAATAGCAAAATTAAAACTATAAAGTTCTTCAAAACCACACAAGGAACAGTTGAAAAATCTAGGGGCTGGATTGGCTAATACCGCATTGCATATGCCCCCACAAAGTACAGTCAGCGGAAGAAACAAATTATAAGTTAGGTTCATGAAAATTCAGTATTTCTAGACATCAGAAGATAAAATCAACAGCCTGGAAATACAAACCATGGGACGAGAGGAACTATTTTCAAATTGTGTCTCTGAACAGGGTTAGTACCCAGTGTACATAAAGAACTACAACTCAGCCACAAAACACCAAATAACATAAAAATTAACAAACACCAATGCTTACCATCACTTACCTTTAGGGAAATGCAAATCAAAACCATGATGGCCTTCCCCCTTACATGATGAGTTTGTGACCATGATCCTTCAACCAACCTATTCTCCCTTTGTCTGAGGTTCCCCTTCTGTGTGTTCTCCACTGACAGCACACTCATCTCCAAGTTTACTGACAGTTTCTTCTGCCAAAGGGATCATCTGAACCCCTTTGGTAAAAGTTTTCATTCACATATTATGATTTTGAGTCTCAGAACATCTGTTTTGGGTTTGAAATATGACTTCTACCTCTGCAGATGTTCTTTTCATTCAGTTCACAGATCACCTTCCTGAATTTGTTGACTGTTCCTGGTCTCCTTAAACTCACTGGTCCTGAATAAGTTGGTTTAAAGCTGTGATCAAGTTAGTCTGAGGCCATTCTTCTTCAGGGTCACACCCTGAAGGATTTCTTTGCACCCTTTTTTGTTGAAGGTTGAGCATTTGAAAAATAATTCCATTTCCCCATCTTTTGCTGACTTCTTTCTGACTCCATGACTTACTGCTCAGCTCAGCTTGTATCTATCTATCTATCTATCTATCTATCTATCTATCTATCTATCTTTCTTTCTTTCTTTCTTCCTTCCTTTCTTTTTTCCTTCCTTCCTTCTTTCTTTCCATCCTTCCTTCCTTCTTTCTCTCTCTCTCTCTTTCTCTCTCTATCTCTGTCTGTCTGTCTGTCCATCCGTCCATCCATCCATCCATCCATCCATCCATCCATCCATCCATCCATTCATCTATCCTATCTATCATCTATCTATCTATCTATCTATCTATCTATCTATCTATCTATCTATCTATCCATCCATCCATCCAATCTATCCTCTATCTATCTATATCTATCTATCTATCCATCCATCCACCCTATCTCTCATCTCTCATCTATCTATCTATCTATCTATCTATCTATCTATCTTTCTTTCTTCCTTTCCTTTCTTTTCTGTTCTTTTCTTTTCTTTCTTTTTTCCTTTCTTCTTTTCTTCCTTCCTTCTTTCTCTCTATATCTATCTATCTATCTATCTATCTATCCATCCATCCTATCATCTATCTATCTATCTATCTATCTATCTATCTATCTATCTATCCTCTATCTATCCTCTATCTATCCATCCATCCTATTTCTCATCTCTTATCTATCTATCTATCTATCTATCTATCTATCTATCTATCCATCCATCCATCCAATCTATCTTCTATCTATCCATCCATCCATCCATCCATCCTATCTCTCATCTATCATCTATCTATCTATCTATCTATCTATCTATCTATCTATCTGGATTTTCGAGACAGTATAGCCCTAGCTGTCCTAGAACTTGCTCTGTAGACCAGGCTGGCCTCAAACTGCCTGCCTCTGCCTCCCAAGTGCTGGGGATTAAAGGTGTGTGCCACCACCACCCTGTGCAGCATGCATCCACTGGATCCTCTTCCCTGTGTGCCCTTTCCTCAGCCTTTTCCTTATGTTTGACCACTTTTCAGTGTCACACTTCCCATGAGTCTCGTGCCTGCTTCTTTTCAGGGCCTCATATATTCTACTGAATTTCTCTGCCGTAACTTCTTTTTGAGTTCAGTCCATTGGTTCAACTGGACGGACTCTAGTTCAGTGCAGTTCAGTGCGGTGCAGTGGAGTCAAGTTCCCTGTGAGTTCATGCTGCTCAGTGCAGGCCAGCAGAGGCAGTTGAAGCCAGAGAACGAGAAGGAGTCAAAAGAGTCGAACAAATTGCCAGAGTTAGCTTGGGGCAAAGCAGAGCAGTTCAACTGAGAGAAGCCAGATTGAATCGGCCATCTTGGAGAGGAGTTTGAGCAAGAACAGCTGAGTTGAACCAGCCAGCCAGAGTTCAGAAAGAGCTAGAAAGGGTGATCGTATTTAGCATTAAGTCTCAGAGGCTGAAACATTCTAGGTTTCAGCCTAGGTCAGAGGCTGGACGCTGAAGCCTTCAAGGTAGTGGTTTGCAGAAGATAAGATTGTATGAAGGCTAGAAGTTTCCAGGCCTAAGGATAGCTAGATAGAAACATTCTGGGCAGCTTGGGTACAGTTCTTATCATTTCCTCTGAGGAAATAAAACTTTTACGTATTAAAAAAAAAAAAACAAGCCTTTTTATTTAAGATGTGACAGACTACCTACTTTTCAATAGAGAAAACTCAGACCCAGATTGAGTGCATGTACACGGTTCTCTGGAAACACTCATGTACCTCAGGAGGTTGATGTTTGGAAGAACAGAACAAACTCTGAAGCTAGAAGCCTGGGTGATCAGATTGGAATCCTTTGGCACCATGCAAACGGTGCACTCACAGAAATGAAGCTGTAGATTGAATTATTGTTCCAGTCCTTTGTTTCCTTTGGTGTCTTGGAGTTACGGGCCCTTCTTCCTCTGTGATTTTGCATCGCCTCTCATAAGAGCACAGGGAATAGATTTCCTCATCTCAGTGGCATAGGCTGAGACAATGCAAAGATGTCCCAGGATCCAGAGTGGTTTTGCTGGGCTTCCTGTACCACCAGCTGGTGCAGCAGGATCACAGCAGTGTCAGAGATTCTGATGAAAAACCAATCTGGGGAAAAGTTCAGGTATGTGTTGAGCTATATGCCCATAACGTTTGCTAAGCTTATGGCCTGTGGGGCTATAGTGTAAATCAGGTGATTCAGACACCTTACGGGACCAGAAAGCTAAATGTGTAGAATGTAACTTATCAGCTACCAGTGGCTGTCATGGAGTAGTCATTGTGAGTCACCGACACTGTGTAAGCCTTCACCAAGTTACAGTATTTTATTTACAGACTTAACATGTGCCTCTACTTTCTAGGTCCTCGTTACTTCCCTAGGATGATGGGGTTAGCCCTTTAGTGATGTGTTCACCCTTTACAAAGCCTGAAATTCCCTGTTGTGGATGCAAGGACAGATGTAGAGTATTTACAGCATGAAAACCCAAAGACTCACTTTGACAAACCTGATGTACTGGATGGTTCTGTGTGCCAACTTGACACAAACTGGAGGAATGCCTCCATGAGATCCAGCTGTGGGGCATTTTCTCAATTAATGATCAAGGTGGGAGGGCCCCTTGTGGGTGGTGCCATCTCTGGGCTGGTATTCTTGGGTTCTATAAGAAAGCAAGCTGAGCAAGCCAGGGGAAGCAAGCCAGTAAGAAACATCCCTCCATGGCCTCTGCATCAGCTCCTGCTTCCTGACCTGCTTGACTTCCTTTGGTGATGAACAACAGTGTGGAAGTGTAAGCTGAGTACCCTTTCCTCCACAACTTGCTTCTTGGTCATGATGTTTGTGCAGGAATAGAAACCCTAAGACACCTGACAACTTCCTTCTATGTGGTTTGGTCCATCTGGGAGGAATGGCCTGCAGCTGTGTCTTTCTCTGTGGCTGGTAGCATATGCAGAGTAAGGCAAGAGTCTATATAAGGATGCTGCCCCCAGGGCCATATTTTGTCAATTTTTGTCTTTGCTGTGAATTACACCTTAAGTAAGGGAGGCTTCTCTACAGAAATCAAAGACAGATAAAATAGAGTTTAGATAGGCAAGTCGTACACTACTAACAAACCACACCTAGTTGTGTAATTATGTGAACAGTTTTTTTTTTCTGAACTACTTAAGGAACTGCTCTAAACTGATAGACAGTTGCTTCCTCTTTCTCAGATTGCTAACCAGTGTCAGATGGATGCCCACTGCGGTTCCGATATTAAAAACTATTGGTAACACTTCTGCAATGTGCAGTCAGTCCTGCAAAATTGAGATAAATCATGCAGTTTGCGGGTGAATGGTCCCACTGTTTATCGTCTGGAAGGTGCTAGGTATGCTGAGGTAGGGAGCAGAGACTGGGGAAGAAGCCTGACTTCAGCTCTGGCTGTCTGGGTGACCTTGGATTCCTTGTGGAGGTCTGGGCTTCAGTTTCGATACTGCAACTTGAAGCATTTATCAGAACTGATCAGAAGCAACATTTCTGGATGAGGAGAGAAATAGGGTGACTTAGGTTGTTGTTCCTAATCGGTTTCTTGGCAAAACAAGGAGACAACCATGGAGTGGTTAACTAGCTGTTCAAACCACACATCTGGTCCTTTAAACCTCAAGCCGTAAAAATGGAGAGACTGGGGGCAGGCTTTGGAAGTTAAGTGAAGTCTTTAAATTAAATACTGCAACTTAATAGAGACTCACAGTATCCATAACTCACAGTGACTCTTCCAGGACAGCCGCCAGTACCCGGTAAGGGGTATTCTACACATTTAATTTGCAGGCTCCTTGAAGGTGTCTGGATTATCTATTTTACTTTTTAACAACTCCAAGAAGCTATTGTCTATGTTTTCCTTTAGGTAAATATTAAATTTTTTTTTAAAAGCGAGATTATTAGACTCAGAAGAAGTACATTGACAGCAATTGAGGTGAACTCATTCTAAATAAGTGTTCTCTTTAATGCCTTTAAGAACACCTGTTTCTCTAATAAACTGTCTTGTTTCCCCACTGCTATTCTGCGCAGTTGGGAGGTATGAGGCAGCAGGAGGCGTGAGCCGGACCTTGTTCGTTTTCCAGTGCCTTTGCTTCCATTCACTCTCCCACAGGAATCACTCGAGATCTCTCAGACATCACCCAGAAGGAACCTTGGCATCTTGTGTTTGCAGATGAGGGGGGAGCACAGCCCAGAAGTGTTCGTGAATGTTCTCAGATTTGCACAGGACATTTCAGTTAAGGTGGAGATTCTGCTCTAGGCTTCCTGATGTCAGAGCTGCGCTAGCCCGGTGCTCTTTTGGTGACAGCTGGGCTCACACACTGATTTGAAGGGCTGGAGGTCTCATGGGAAATGCATCTTTCACAATCCCAGAATCCTTGGATGTGGGCACAGGTGGGATTCCTAGGTAATGGGTGACAGGCTTCGTGCAGGAATTTAGGGAAATCAAAGCGTCAACCCTCGTGGTGTGAGGACAATCAATGTCACCAACCTCTGGTTGGGGCTTGAGCTCTGGGATTCATTTATGACCAGCGAACATTTGTTTTTAATCCCGTGCTCTCCTGAGACCAGTGTTCAAGGACATAAAGCCCTTGTGTCTTTTGTTTGGAGTGTTTGTTTGCTCAGTAAAAGCATATTTCCGTGCAGTTTGTATGAACTCCTCCGAATGGCACTGCACAAATCATATTCAAACAAGTTTCCCCAACCTAATTAGAATATTGTTTTATTACACTGCACATTTCCTAAATCTCAAGCTAATTAAATGTATGTTGTTCTTCATTATTACCAACAAAAAACTATCTATGCTCCAGATTTATGCCTGTGCACCGTGGTGGTTGACGGCTATATCAGCATTTCCAATTGAAATGCGTTTCAGAGGTTTAGAGCTTTTTCTGGGAAATTAATTGCAGCTGGAACCTGGCACAGTGGGCCTTGCAGATCGGCCCAGGGGCCCCTGTAGCTCCTGGCTCTTTTTTTTTTTTTTTCTGGAACAGTGTGGCCAGGGGTGAGGGGCCAGGAATGTCCGCGGGGGACATAAAAGGGAAGGGAGGGGTTCAGTGCTGCTCCTGGAGCCTTCCCACCCTTGCTGACTCTGTCTACAGGGAGATGAGCATTCCTTTTTCTTAAGGAGCTGGTGGGCAGAGCCTGTTGGCTGCATAAGCAAGCCTGCTAGGGCTTGGCCACTCGATACTGACAGCATTTCCCCTCTGTTTATTATCTTGAAAACCAAAATCTTAGACGATTACTTACTTGCACTCCATTTCAACCGAAGTAGGGTGGGGGCGGGGATCTCCCTATGTTTGCTAGCTTAAGAGTAAACGGATGACCTTCTGTGGTGATTTAGATCAGAATGTCCTCCATAGGCTCTGGTATTTGTAACTTGGTCCGTGTCGGTGGAGCTGTTTGGGAAGGCTTAGGGGGTGTGGCCTTGCTAGAGGAAGTATGTGATTGGGCATAAGCTTTGAGAGCTTACAGCCTCACCCTACTTTCAAATTGGCTTGTCTGCTTCATGCTTTTGGTTCAGATGTGAGCCCTCAGCTTCCTGCTCCTGTCATTATGCCTCCCTGCCACCATATTTGTGCCACCATACCCTCTGCCACCACACCCGCTGCCTCCACATGCCCCTGCCACATTACCCAGTCACCACACCCCAGCCATTATGCCCCCTCTTGCCACTATGCCCCCTGCCCCACACTCCCCTCCTCCCCGTCACTATGGGCTTTATGCCTCTGGAATGGCAAACCCAAACACTCTTCCTTCTGTAAGTTGTCTTGGTCACGGTGTTTTATCACAGCAACAGAGAACTAATTTACCTCCAAGGCGACAGGACTCGTTTGCTGCTGATTTGTCCCTCAACGTTTCCAAAAAGAAGAGAGGTGACATTAAATGCCTGGAGCCTCTATAACTCAAGTGTTGCATTTCTGCTTTTGAGATTTTACGAACCCTACCACTGCCATTTTTTTTTCATGAAGGGCCGGGGGGCGGGGGGGGGGGGAAGGTTATCTCAAAATACAAAGCCAAAAAATGCTTCTAGTCTTGGCATAGACTTGGAACTCTTCCTGCTTCTCCTGAAGGATGAAAAGTAGAGTCAGAGGCAACAGTTAGAGCATACTGGCTTATGGGGGTGGAGCCAAGGACCGGAAGTCCAGTAGCATACTGACTTATGGGGGTGGATCCTGAGCTTGGAGCCCGGGAGGTGTGCATTGTAAACTGAGGAGCTTTCAGTACAGAGTTTACTTTTCTGCCACCTCCTCACCTTCTTCTTTACACCACAGCCTGGTTGTTCCCTTTGCATCCACTCAGTCCCCAGACCACCCCAGCATTAAGGTCTGTCGACAGCCGCGGACTCAGCCTGAGTTGGGTGCCCGGCTTGTGTCAAATCCATTTCAATGGGTGAGCAGGCACAGCGAACACTAAATCTGTTGCTTTGCAGAGTCTTCGAGAATTGCATTACTAAAGAACAAGGAGCCCGGCAGGGCCGAGGTTATACCTGCATATGCGTAGGTAGATAAGAGTGCATGTTTAGCTGTGGCTTAAAGATGACATCATCATTGGTGAAAACATGGCTGATGTAAAGTAGTTGACTTCAATGGCTACTGAACTTAGACATCAATACTCTTACAGATCCCAGGTTCCCTTCGGAGACCCTGATCGAGAGGACAGAGAGCAGGAGTCTGCCCTTGAGAAGCCCTACTGGGGCATCTGATGAAGTGACCACCTATCACTTTTTGAGAAGCACTGGACATATGTTCGGGGTAATCAGTGGTCCCTGCTGAAGGTTTTTCCTTATGGTGGCATTTATGGCCATGAAGGACACGTGACTGCCCCACACTGCCTAGAGACCACCCAGTAGTGAGAACGGACCCTTCCCCATCTGTCTGGACAGGCCTTAGATACACACTGGAGCAAAGACTTCAGGAACTGATTCAAAGAACCCCCAAGTGTTTCCATCTCACATGCTCTAGTTATTGTCTGAAAAAGAAAAGGTAATTATAAACTAACGTGGTCATGTTAATAATACCATCCTAGTCAGCATGAGTGAAATACGCCAGGGTTGATTACATTAGCGAGCCCGGAGGCTTCATCAGGAGCTGTCAGAGGGACATGAAAGGAGCCCCCGTTGATGTTTCTTCCAGTCAGATTATCAGCACAGAAGGTAATTTAATTTCTTTCATCTCTTTTCCAGGGTGTGATACCTTGCTGAAGGTGCTAATGTCTAATTTTAAAGAACATGGATTTGTTTTTTGTTTTTGTTTAAATCCCGAAGTTAAAAATATAGCTCACATTTGCGAGTTTGCTCTTCTCCCTGAGCTTCCAAGGTGGTTAAGGTCTGCCGCTGGGCGGATATCTATTGCACAAAGCCCAAGGTTCATCGTGCTTTATTATTAGGTTTAAAAAAAAAGCGTGCAGAAAGAATGAAATTAAAAAGAAATTAGGATATGTAGTGTGTACAGCCAAGCTCACCATCTTCCACAGAGGGTGGCTTCACAGCATGTGTGCCCCAGCACCTGCATTCATTTAAATGATTACACGTTCACAGCATTTGACTGTGTGCTGTGCAGTCACACGGACTGCGCATTATACAGTGAAATAAACCCACAGGAACACAGCCTGTTCCTGCTTCCATTGAGAAACTAAGTGAATTAAATAAAAGCATGGCATAAAGCTAGGCTAGGCTTAAGATTTGACAGATAAGGAGGCAGAGAAGTCACGACTCTTGTCTGACTAGGATGCGGAACCTTTTAGCCACAAAAGAAAGGGGCGTGTCTGCTACTTGCCAGGTTACTCTCTTCACACAAGACTTTGGACAGTAACCGAGAACTGTATACCAAAAAGGGGGAAACTGGGTGGGGGCAGGGGGTGAGGGGGAGGTAAGCAGAAAGAAAATGAAACCCTTGGAGAGCATGCGTGCTTCTCTCTGAGATTCTGTCTGTTTTTATTTGTTTGTTTGGTTGTTGTTGTTTTTTAACTTATTTACTGGGATGGAAGGATGTGCTTACGCCGTGGCCCACATGTGGAGATTCCAGTTCTCGTCTTTAACCATGTGGGTTACAGGGACTGAACTCAGGTTGTGGCAAGTGCCATTACAGTCTGAGCTTGCTAGCCCTTAAAAAAATTATTAAAAGATAAATTTGGTTTCTTCCGTCTATTTGAGTGGTGTTGTGTCCTGTCTGTTCTTGGCTCATTGGCTTGAGAAGAAAGATCTCCCACCCCTTCGTGAAGCATCTCAGTTCCCAGCATGCCTAGCTCTCTTAGCCTCCTGTGGAGGCTCCTCCCCTCTCCCCCTCCCCGCCCCGCCCCGCTCCATCACACCGACATGATTGGCAGATGCCACCATTCTATTCAGGTGACCATTGCATCCCACTGTACACAGGTACACAGATGAACCCACATTTACAACCCCAGCCTTCAGAGCTCCCGAAGCCCACACGCACCTGTCTAACAGTTTGATGTCTGCGTCTGAAACATCCACAAAGATCTGTAACTCTACAGGGTGTGGTGGAACGCTTTACACTGTCGCCTTTCAGGTCACAGTACCATCTCCTCATGTGCAGTCCATTAGCACATCCACTAGAGAACCCTCTTCCCCCACCTCCAAACCCTCAGTTGCCACAAGGTGACTGACCACCACAGCTAGCAGTCTTGGCTTCTTCTGGTGCCCATAGCGCCCCTCCCCCATTTTCTCTTTGATGACATCACCCTTGCCCACCCTCCTTGGTATTACTCATCATTATTACCACTGTCTCTGAACTGACCTAACAAGGCAGCCAAAGAGACCCTCCAACAAGACAAGTCAGATCTGATTCCCCAACGCCCCACCCCACACACACACACACTCAACGTAGCTCTCTGTTACATGTGGGAAATATTAGCTCCATGCTCACAAGTGCCATAATTCTTAATCTCACAGAACATTCTCTCAAGGGTTGAAATCAGACTTATCCCTCAGATTTAAAAACCTTCAAAGTCTAATAAATCCTTACCACATTGAGTGAAATTTCGTCTGTGAAGAACGTGTTTGGCCCCAAGTAATGGAAAAACCGACTAATGACTAAAAGGGTGTGTTTGCTAACAGAACAAGGAATCCCAAGTAGGCAGTTAATTGTGCTGGTGTGTGGGTTTTTAATGAATCCAAGAAGTACTCGGATTCTTCTTTCCCTCGGCCATTTCACAGTATGCTCTCCGCGGCTGTTACCTCATGGTTCCAAGATGGCTGCCACAGCTCCAGACGTCACATGTATGCCATCTGTGTTCAAGGCAAGAAAAAGGTAAAGGAGGTATAAATTGTGTGGCAGCCATGCTTACAGTCCGCGGAGCTTTTGCATTCGCCATTTCTTCCATCTAGGATGTGTTTCCCCCAAGTTTCTACTTTGTTCTTCCCTTGTAGCTACTCATGTCAACGTCCAAATGTCAATGCTGAGAGGGGAATGACCAATCCAAACTAGCATGGCCTATTGCTCTCTCTCACACTTATTTTCTGGGTTTGTCTTTTCTTACAGGAATCCATATTAGTTGCCAGAACTGATAGAGCAAAGTATCCTGGGTAATATATTGATAAGATCACTGCCTCTTTCGGTGTTTGATTTTTTTGGTTCTTTACATAGTTCTGTAGGCTGTTTCTTTACGCTGTTATTTGTGTCTTTTCTACACAGAAGCTTTGATTGTTCTATTTTATGGGATCTCATTTATGAAGTCCCACTGGTATTTCCCAAGGTGCAAGCATCCTGTCAAGAAGTCATGTCCCTGCCTGAATCTTGAAATGATTTCTCTGTCTTCCTCCAGCAGTTACACAATTTCATGTCTAACATTAAGGTCTTAGATGCACTTTAGTTAAGGGGTTAGTTTTATTCTTTTCATTAACCTAGTCATTTTCTGTTTTATTATCATGGTGCTCTTGTTCGGTTGACTTTGTAGAATTGTTTAAAGGTCAGGTATTATGAATACCTTCTTCCCCAGTGCTGCTTTGGTCTTCTGTTTTCCGTGTGACTTTTATGTTTTTTGGGTTTTTTTTTTTTAAGTTTCTGTAATGAATATCAGTGAGAATTTGATACAAAAGCTGTATCAACTCCTTGTATCATTCCACCAATGTATCCAGTTTATCAGTGTTAACTCTGCTAAAATCTGGTGTTGCAAATTTTTCTCTAGTGTCTTAAAGTTTCAGTGTAAATTCCTTCCATATACATGGCTAAGTATATTACTATGTATTTTTTAAAGCTATTGTAAATGAGGTCTTGTGAAGTCATGACAAACGATCACAAGGAATGGCAGGATGTACCAATACCATCTGGCATTGTTCACCGTCTGCTGGGTTATGTTTCTATTCCTTCTTAGCATCATATGTCCTCTCATGTGTTTGCTTTAGCAAAACATCCTTTCATCAGTGTCTGCTTCAGCAAAACATTCCTTTTTGTGTGCCCCAGCCCTCCCCCCAAAAAATATCATTTGACAACTGACTTTCCAAAGAAACCAGAAGTAGCCACTTCAGCCTTGTTTCCTAATTTCTTTCTTACTAGCTCATGACTGAAATGCAGAAAGGCCTACTTTTTGTACATTTTTTTTTTTTGCTGCTTGCTTTAATTTCTTTTCTGGGTTTTGGAGGATTCACCCATCGGACTAGTTGGCCTCTGTGTCAGTTTTTATTTTTCCTCTTGCTCTATCCCTATAGTTAAAGCTTCAAGTTTACCTAAGGGAGGGAGGAGGCAGCAGAGGCCTTAGCCTACTCCTTATTTTAGAGGAAATCTTTTCAGTTTTTCCCCATGTATTATAGTGCCAGCTACAGATTAGTTACCTGTAGGTTTTATTATGTTAGATTATGTTCCTCTATTCCTACTTTGTTCAAGGCTTTTTATCAGGAAGACTTACTGAATTTCGTCAAAGGCCTTTTTTTTCGTATCTATTGAAGTAATGGGAGAAAACTAGGGGAGAAATTTGTTGCCTTAAAGCAATGTTGTGCCTCTGAACATTCTCATTTTGCTTTTTTATTTCTTTTTCTTTTTAAAATCCATGTTTTCCTTTGGTACTTTGAATTTATAGCAGTTATTTAAGAGCCCTTTTCCATTATATCCAGATTCTGTATTTCTTGAGTTTTATATTCTAGAATTTTATTACTTTTCACTAAACTTTCTCACACTTCGTGGTTTTAGGGGCAGGTGGATGTTGGGGGAGAAAACTGAACATTTGTTAAAAGAGCCAAGTCTTCCCTTCGTCCCCTCCTGTTTACAGCAAGGGAGGTAGGATCCGGGACTATTGTGAGCATACCCTCTAAGCTGAGATTTTAGTCTTTCCTCCAGTTCTCATGAATGTCAGTATGTATGTATATATGTTTTATATGTATGTTATGTATATGTAATATATATATGAATTATATATATATGAATTTTATATATATATGAATATATACACATAGTTTGCTTCTAAGTATCTTAATCTCTCTAAGGGTTTTATACTTGCTTCCAGAACATTCTCAGATTATTTCCCTGCAATCCATTGTCTCTAGATGATTGTTAAGTATGAAATTTCCCTCCCCATGCTTAGTTCCCATCCACTGCTGTTCATGACTTTGAACCTGACATCCAAACCCTGCGGCTGTTCATGACTTCGAACCTGACATCCAAACCCTGTGGCGATTCCATTCCTCCTGTCCCTGTAAAACCAAGTCCCAGGTGGCCCACAGACAGGCTAACATATTGCAAATAAGTTTTTCATTCTTTTCCTTCCATCCTGAGAGAGGGACCTGGGAATGGTCCACTTCCACCAAGCAATGCCCTCTCAGAGAGCGGATGCCGCGAGGTTAAATGAAACACAAAAGCACCATATGTTTCTATCATTTTGTGCGTGGCTTTTTTGAGGAGAGGGATTGGGCAGACATTTGATTGATGGTTGTAAATCTTTAGCTGTTTCCCAGGGGTCCACAAAGCAACTTAATTTCATTGTTAGTGTTTATTTGATGTTTCCTTCAGGAAAGTAAGGACCTGTTATTTCATATCTCTCCTCTTTTTGCTACCATCACTGAGGAACTATGCTCTCAAACATATGTAGGATATATACATGCATACATATATATATACATACATATACATATATACATATACATACATATATATGTGTCTATATATCTGTGTATATATATACATACCCAGGTTATATATTACTTCAAACATCTAGTTTCAACAAATGCATTTGTATTGATCAAAAATTTCTGTTATTATGAATTTAAATCACAGAATAAAATAACTCAGGTGTTATAGTCAAGCTGCTATTTAAATGCTAAAGTGGGAAAAGGCATTTGTGGTTTTTAAATCCCTAGATTAAAAGAAATGATCTAGTTAACATGGCCTCCAGCACATAAGACAATACCTGCCTCTTAACACATATACAGATGTTAGTTGAATGAATTGTTGATTAAATTAAATAGAGGAGAACTCAAAGTTGATATGCAGAAGGTAGAGAGAAGGATATCTTAGTCAGAGTTAGTTTTTTGTGCTGAAACACCATCCATGACCAAAGGCAAGTTAGGGAGGAAAGGGTTTATTTGGCTTATACTTCTGTGTCATTGTTCATCATTGAAAGAAGTCAGGACAAGAACTTGCTCAGGGCAGGAGCTGATGCAGAGGCCGTGAAGGGGTGCTGCTTACTGGCTTGCTCCTCATGGCTTGCCTATCCTGGTTTCTTATAAAACCCAGAACCACCTGCTCGAGTATAGAACCATCCATAATGAGGTATGCCTACCTACTTCAACCACAAATTAGGAAATGTCCAGTAGACATGTCTACAGCTGGATTCTAAGAAGGCATTTTCTCCACTGGGGTTCCTTCCTCTCAGATGTCTCTAGCTTGTATCAAGTTAACATAAAACTAGACAGCACCAAAGAGGTAATAAAAGGAATGTTATGAAATAGAAATAAAACCATAATGGAGTGAGTTCGCAGAATCAAAGATGGGCCCTTCTGAAAGTCTTACTTCATAGACAAAGTTTTGTTAATATCTCAGTAAGACCACAGGTTGAATACTCTGGTGTCTTAGGGTTTCTTTTGCTGTGATGAAACACCATGACCAACACATGGAGGAAACGGTTTATTTTATCTTAGAACTCTCAGATTATACTTTATCACTGAGGAAGTCAGGATAGGAACTCAAACAGAGCAGAAACCTGGAGGCAGGAGCTGATGCAGAGGCCATGCTTGCTTACTATGGCTTGCTCAGTCTGCTTTCTTATAGTACCCAGTGCCACCAGCCTAGGGGCAGGACCACCCACAGTGGGCTTGGTCCTACTGTATCAACCTCTGATTAAGAATATGCCCTATAGACTTGCCTACAGCCGAATCTTATGGTAGCAATTTCTCAGTTGAGGTTCCCTCCTCTCAGATGACTCTAACTTGTGTCCAGTAGAAGTAAAACCAGTCAACATGCCTGGTAATTATCTTCTTCAGGTAAGCTCTGTGTACATCAGAACTAATGTTTATCCTTGAGCATTTGCTTAAAGGTACAATTCAAATGCCCCATGCTAAGAGGGGCTCCTTTGAGTGTGATGCTAGTCTCTGAGCTGTCTCCAGGATGAAGATCAAGTGGGAACTGACCCTGAGACCTGCACTGCAGATTTGATGAGTGGAGCAGATTTTGATGGAGTTGTCAGGAGTCCCAGGTCCACTTCCTTGGCCTTTTTCACTGACCTCTGTGTGACCTGATACCAGTGCATCACTCCAACTCTCTCAGAAGGCTACTGTAACTGTGTCTCACACTCTGACGTGCTTTGGCAGTGTGCTAGCAGCACTCAAGTAGCCAAGACGCTTGGAGCATGCTTCCTCGAGTCTCCTTAGCTATTATACTAGACCAGCATTTCTGCTTTTCCCGTCCTTATTCGGTATCTCAAGCAATCATCTGCTGCTTCCATTTATATCCTGTTCTACTTTCCTGGGCTGATAAATCACTCGGCTGGAAAAAATCTCTTATCGAGGCAGACGAGGTATTCATTCATCAATTCAACAAATATTTATTGAACACCTACCATCTGCCAGGATCGCTGTATTAAGGGATGATTGCATACACCAGTTTCCTTGTTTGAAGTGACTGTCTTGAACAGGACAACTCGCTGCCTACAGGGCACAGGATCAGGCTATGACTGTGATTTTGCACGGGGCTTCTAAAGGACCCAGGAATTATGGTTGTGACCAAGGCTTTGCACACTTGTCACTAACACAATTGGCAGATTTTCTGCCCGGAAGACTAGGGTTTCCAAACAAAATGAATCATCATGAAATTCCACAAATATGTAAGGAATGCGGTAGGATACACAGAAGAAACCACAAGCCCTCCTTATCAGATGGAGGCCCAGGACAGAGCTGGGAAGGGAGAGAATTAAAATCCCAGCAGGCTGTATGCAGGACAAGACGGATGAAGACATTAGAGACAGCTTTAGTAGATAGAGGTGTGACTGAGCAGCTAGCTGGTGGATGTCACTTGTGTAGAGTGCAAAGGTCTTTCTGCCACTCCCATCCTTCTGAGTTTTACCATTCTGTAGTCAGTGGTAAGGAAACAACTCTACTGTCATCCTTTGCAGCTTGAAGAGTTCTGAGACTAAGGGAATCCGGTCTTTCAGGTACTTTTAACTCAGGTCAAATTCAGATTTGTGGCTTCATTGCTGAAAAGGATTTCAAGACCCGACAGTGTAATGAAGCAGAATTGGAGATTTTATTAAAGATGTTTGAATATAGGCTTAGGATGGAAGGATGCTCAGAAGGACAGACATACCCAAATATGAGAGTGTGGTTCTCAAGAGAGGGGGTTGAGGGAGAAGAGGTTATGGGGAAGGGAGGGGGTAGGGATAAGAAAGACATATCCAAGTGTGTGTGTGTGTGGGGGGGGGTTGATTCCCAAGAGAAAACTTAGGAAAGACATCTGAAGGAGGGAATTCTCTTAGCATACCATAGTATAATCTTGGTTGGCTCTTAGATTATATGTAACTGTCAAGCAAGAGAGGTATAAGTGCTCTCATCTATTCGAATGTTAGTGTATGTTTGTTCTATGGCTGTCATTTGAGACCTAGTTTATCTCTGAAGTTCAAACTGGTGGGGAACTCCAACTTACAACCCATAATTCTCCGGCTTTTGCCCACTAAAATCAGCATTTTTGTGTGTTGGGAATTTCTTATGCTTTTCTGGTTGTTTGGAAATATAGATTCTTTTAATCAGTCATTACTTTCTGGTGTGGTACAAGTGAAAACTAATTGCTCCTGTCTGCTTGGTGCAACTCATCGAACATCTTTCAGGCTACACTGGTGTCCCTTCCAGTTGGCCATGTCTTTGCATTCAAGACTCATTCTTCCATAGGGCAGACTTTCAGTTTCCACAAATGGTGACAACATGTGCTATTTATCTGTCTCACCTTTATTCCATTTAGCAATGTCCAGTTCCACAGGAAGACCAATGGAGTCAGCTAGCCTGAACCCTTTGGGGACTCTCAGGGACTGAGCCACTGACCAAAAAGTATGCACAGGCTGGAGAGAGGCTCCCTTGTACAAATAGAGCAGGCACGCAACTCAGTTTCTATGTGGATCCCCCCGAAAACTGGAATGGGGGCTACCCCTGGAGCTCCTGCCTGTCTGTGGAACCCGTTCACTAGCTGGGCTGCCTCAGTGGGAGAGGATTTGCCTAACACTGCAAAGATTTGATGCACAGGGTGTGGGGATACCCAGGGGAGCTCCCACCCTCTCAGAGGAGAAGGGGAGGAGGAGAAGAGGGGGAGGGACTCTGTGAGGGGGAGGGTCCTGGGAGTGGCGGGGGGAACAATCAGGATGGGAAATGAATAAATAAATGTCAATGTTATTTCTGGAAATGATAGGATTTCATTGATTTTTGATAGCTGTATAATATTCAGCTGAGTATATATAACGTATTTTGTGCATCCATTTGTCCAGTAGTGGGAATTGCAGCCAATTCCATGTATTAGTTGGTTTTGTGTACATAGTTCTGCAGTACACACGGGCATTTGAGTATCCCTTTGTTTTGTCTCCTTCAGCTGTATTTCTTGAAGTAGGATTGCTAGGTCACATGGCATTTCTAGTTTTAGATTTTAGAGGAGTGTCCACACCATTTCCCACAATGGCTTCACTAATTTCCTTTCTCAGTGTGTCCAAGAGGTTCCCTCCTGCACATCCTCACCAACACTTAAAAATCTTTTTTTTGGTGACAGCCATGCTGGTGGGTGGGATGGTGACTCATTGGGTTCCTGCTGCTTGTTTTGACCTGACACAAAGTTTTGCCCCGTAACCAAGACTATCAACCCCCCCAATCCTCCTGCTTCAGGCTCCGGGATGCTGAGATTGCAAGTGTCTACCATTCTGCCCTGCTCACTGAGGATTTGATTTGCATCTCCCTGATGAGCACCTAGACTGAACATTTTTTTCATAGACACATTGACCATCTACACCTATATCATCTATATGAGAAGTATCTACTCAGGTGTTGAGCCGGAGTTTTAATTGGATTTATTTTCTCTTGAAGATTTATTTTATTTTAAATTTATTTATTTTTATTTTTACTCATGTGTGTGTTCCTGTGAGTATATGTCATGTTATGGGGTACTCCCAGAGGATCTGGAGTTATAAGGTTATAAGTGACTTTGAGACGAACTATGTATGCGCTTGGGTACTCCTTAGTCTCTGGATTGATTGATTGATTGATTGTGTGTGTGTGTGTGTGTGTGTGTGTAAATATTTGGCATTTAGATTCTTTTTTTAGAAAAGAAAGCATTGAATTGGGCTTATAGTTTGAGAGGTCTAGAGCCCATGAAGGAAGATCAAAAGCAAGGCAGCAGGAACAGTTGGGCGCTCACATCTCAAGTCACCAGTAGGAAGCAAAGAGCACACTGGAAAACTGCAAGCCTGTCCCCAGGGTCACACCTCCAACAAAGCCACACCTAATCCTTCCCAAACAGTTCCACCAACTGGGAACCCTGTAGATGTTCTGATATATGAGCGCATGGGGGCCATTCTCATTCAAGCTACCACAGATCCCTTCATTCTGTAAGGAGACAGTCTGAAGACCATCTGCTTTGCTGAAAAGAAACTTCAGATATAATTCTAGATGTCCGTTCTCCTTTCTCTCTGCTTTGGAAGTCTTGGGATTCCATCTGTGCCAGTGCTCTGGCATTTCCCTTAGGTCTTATTCTGGCTCCAATAGGGTTTTACCAGGGGTCTTCTTAGCTATTTGAACTCTTTTGTGATCTATATGAATTCTGGAAAGTTGTCTCCAGTTATACAAAGCTACTCTTACTATTTAAAGTCACCCACTGTTACATTGGGGCTGAACATCAGCTTCTTTTGCCTAGTAGTGTTTTGTTTATATAAAATTAGGAGGTGTTGTTTCAATGCTTGACACATATAAATTTACATCTCATTCTGCCTTTCTTCAGGTAGCTCTGAATATATTAACATTCTTCTTATTTGTCTTATAAATTCTGTGGTTTACTGTATTAGTAATATTTCTTTCTTATTCCTTGTGGGCATATCTCTTCTTCCAGTGGCTTTTATTCTCATTTTTTAATGATGGTGTTTACTAAATCCTTTCTCTTAAGGGTATAGGATTCCTTTAAGCATCTGATATAAGTCTGGTCTAGTGGTCATGAATCCCTGATTTATCCTTATCATGGAAGATCTTCTTCCATTGTGAAGCACAGCCTTGCAGGATACAATAATCTTGATTGCAAATTATTGTCTTTGAGGACCTTAAATACATC
This sequence comes from Tokudaia tokunoshimensis, assembly GCA_036184795.1. Lineage (NCBI taxonomy): Eukaryota > Metazoa > Chordata > Mammalia > Rodentia > Muridae > Tokudaia > Tokudaia tokunoshimensis. The sequence goes on along the minus strand of BTHU01000018.1, from coordinate 62,697,921 downwards.
ACTCCATGCCCTCCTGACATTTAGAGGTTATTTCTGCGAAATCTGCTGTAAGTCTAATGCATTTGCCTTTAAATATTACTTGACATTTCTCTCTTGCACTCTATAATATCCTTTTTTTGTCCCGTACTTTTAACAACTTTGCTATCGTATGTTGTAGTGATGTACTTTTATGGTTATGTGTGTTTGAGGTTCTAAATACTTCTTGAACCTGAAAGTCCATGCCTTTCCCAAAATTTGGGAAGTTTTATGCTATAATTTTTTCTGAAGAGATTTTTCTATATCCTAACTTATATCTCTTGTCCCTCGGGTATGCAATGGTCCTAATATTTGATTTTCAAAGGGTTCCCCAAAGCTCTTGAATTTTCTTTTCATGTTTTTTTTTTAAACTTCTCTTTTGTTCTGTCAGAAACTAACAGTTCAGATGATTTGTCTTCAGGCTCTGTTTTCTTTTGCTTCATCTAATTTGTTACTGAGGTTGTTGTGATGGCTATTCTTGGTGTCAACTTGACTACATCTGGAATTAATTGAAATGGAAGCAGCTGGGTATACCTGTGGGGTTTTTTTCTTCATTAAACCATTTGAAGTAGAAGAATCACCTTTAACCCAGATCTTTTGAGGTGGAAAGGTACACCTTTTATCTGGGCCGTACCTCCTAGTGGCAGCCTATATAAAGGACATGGAAGAAGCAAAGCTCTTTGCCCTTTGCCTGCTTACTCTCACCTTCAATCTGTCTAGTAGGTTCATTCCTTCACTGGTATTAGAGCCTATGAGACATCTGCCCTTTTTGACTGAACAACGACTGGACTTTCTATTGGAAGTCAGCCATGGTTGGACTAGAAGAACCACAGCCTATAAGCCACTGTAGTAAATCACCTGATAAAGTATATATATGATGTATGTATAAATGATATCTACATATATGATATATATGTACATATATCATATATGTATTTGTATATATCAGATTCATTCTATACAGCTGCAAGCTAAGCTTTCCATTTGACCTTTAGAGCTTCTCTTTTCTTCCATGATCTCTGTCCAGTTCTCTTTCAGATCCTCCATTCCCTTCCTTAACTCGTCTACCTGTGCTAAGTTATTTTCCTATTTTCATATTTCTGTGGTAAGAATTGTTCCTTTGTTGAGATGAACGTCTTTTATGATGTTATGTGTTGGCCTCCTTGACCTTGCCTTGACAATGCCTCGGGAGCCTCTGGTCCAGACTCACAGCATGTGTTCTCTCATCTTTACAACACAACTCCAAGGCCAGTCTTCTCCATGTGCTTTCCTCACGTGACCCTGACGAGGCAGAGCTCAGTGTTCTGATTAGTAAATTCCTCATATATATTTTAATTCCTCAATAGCAGTTCTTTCTTGGATAAATGGTTTATAGATGTTTTCTTCCACTCTGTAGGTTGTCTCTCTTTGTGTGTGTGTGTGTGTGTGTGTGTGTGTGTGTGTGTGTTGTGTGTGTGTATGGTATAGGCCAGAGGTCAGTATCAGCTGTCTTTCCCCAATTGCTTCTGTACCTTACTTTTTTGATACATGTTCTCTCACTGAGCCTGGAGCTTACCAGTTGGCTAGACTGATTGGCCAACAGAGGATACGGTATCTCCCTCCCCAGCTGTGAGGTTAGAAATGCAACACTGTAGCTTCTGGCCATTGCTCAGGTGCTGGAACCTCAACTCTGGTCTTCTTGTCTGCATAGCAAGCACTTTACCAGCTACTCCACCTCTCCAGCTCCATGTCCATTTTTATTCCCGTATTACACTGTTTGGGTCTCCCGCGCTTTGTGGTAGGTTTTGAAGTCAAGGGTTGAGATCTGTCAAGCTTTGCATTTTTATTTCTTAAGGAGCACATCAGCTAGCTACACAGGGTCTTCTGTGGCTTCTTTGGAATTTTAGGATTTCCCTGTTTCTTTGAAGCATGGAGTCATTAGTGTTCTGATAGAGAATTACAGTGAACCTGTAGACCAATGGGTAGTTATTTATTTGTTTGTTTATTAGAGAAAGAAACCCGAGAGCTGTGTTAGCTTATTTTTTTTAAACAGCTGCATTGAGATGAAATTAATATACCAAATAGTCTCCATCCATTTAAAGTGAATAATTCAGTGGTTTTAGTGTATTACATTATTATTTTATTCTTTGAGAATTCCTCATATGCATAGAATGGATTCTGTCATATTCACTATCACTTCTTCTTCCAACTCCTTCTGGTTAAGCCTGCCTTCTTAATATTATGTCCTTAAAAAAAATAACCCACTAGGTCCAATTGCTGTTGTCCATAAACCCATGAGTATGAGGTTATTCACACTAGAACATAGTCAGTCTACCAGGAACTGTGCTCCTAAGGAAAACTGCCTCTCCCTCACCTAACAGTCATCAACTGTCAATAGCTCCTCAGAGGTAAGAGTTCCTGTGTCCTTCCCTGTGCCATGCTGACGGTTACTTGGCTTGCTCTTCTGCAGGCAACTTGGGCTTCTGTGAATTCACATCCAGAATATATTGTTTTCAGCTCAGTCCTCCTCACCCTCTAGCTCTCAAAGTTTTTCCAATTGCTCTTCTATAACATTTCTTGAGCCTTGGAGGTGTGTGTGTGTGTGTGTGTGTGTGTGTGTGTGTGTGTGTGAAAGTTAGCACCAGCTTGATTTCTCCAAATCCTGTGATCAACATATATGCTGTATTCATCAATAGGGTCTTACCAACAAATTGAGGTAGGTACCCAAAAGTAATGACAATAGCTTGTATTATTTTGTGGGTCTCTGGGGCCACTCTGACCAATAACTGAAGGGGAGATATCTCATACCTGGTACTGTGCTCTTTTGTCTGTGGCTTGTTAGGGGAGCCTTATCTTCTGTATAGAGTAAACTCTATCTAAACTACTTTTATGTATGGGTATATCCATAAACATATATTTAAGAAGTTTATAAAATAGTATTATCTTTGTGGTTTTAACTTTTAATCTTCAAAATATTAAGGTATGTTTTTCTACACATAATGTGGTTCATGTGTGTGTGGGGGGTGTGTGTAAGAAGGGGGAGATATTGAATCTTGCTGCATGCTGTTTTCTGTTTCAAGATGTTCATTTGATTTTTATCCTCAATTCTGTAGATATGTTGGGTCACATTTGTGCAGGCTTGAGTCATCTTCGTATCCCTGGATAAGATCCTCTTGATCATGGTGTGTGGCCTTTTGATGTCCATTAACTTTTGTTTGCTATGATTTTGAAGAGAAGTTTTAGACCTCTGTTCATCAGGGGTATGTTGGCAGTTGTGCTGTAGCTGTTTTGGATTCAGGACAGTATGGGCCTCATAAAAAGTGTCTGGCAGAATTCCTGCCATTTAAAACTGTAAATAGTTTAAGAAGAATTAGAATTAATTCTCTTTAAATGTTTCATAGAGTCCAGCAGGAGAGCCTTCAGACCCTAGACTTTTTACAGTGGCAGATTTCCAGTCATTGCTTCAATCTTATCACTCATTTTAGTCTGTTTATATTTTCTATTTATTTGTGATTTCACTTTGGTAGTTTATGTGCTTAGGTGTTTACCTATTTCTCCTGGGCCTCCAGTTTTCTAGCATGTAACTGTTCATAACAGTATCCTGGGCTCTTGCTTGCTAGCATGTAACTGTTCATAACAGTATCCTGGGCTCTTGCTTGCTAGCATGTAACTGTTCATAACAGTATCCTGGGCTCTTGCTTGCTAGCATGTAACTGTTCATAACAGTATCCTGGGCCTTTGGTTTGATAGCATGTTACTGTAACTGCTCATAACAGTGTTTCTGTTGAATCATCCCTTGCTCTCATTTTTCATCTCTGATTTTATTTAATTGGTTCTTTTTTGCTTTGCTATTGTAGCTCAGGGTCGTCTTGTTTATATTTGAAAGCCAGCTGTTTTATTATTCTTTTTATTGTTCTTGTTTAATCTATCCCTGCCCTAAGCTTGATTCTTTTTTTTTCTACTCATTTTGATTTTGGTTTATTTTTTTTTTCTTTCCTAAATCTATGACATGAATGTTTCTTCAGATTGGCATATTTTGCCATACTGGGGATAGGATACTGAACATAGTAGCAAGAAATTCACCACTGAATTATACTCCTAGCCCAATACTCTTCTTTTCCTTTATTAATCTTTTTTTAAAAAAGATTTATTGATTATTTTATGTATTTGAGTACACTGTTGCTGTCTTCAGACATAGCAGAAAGGGAATCATATCTCTGGATGGTTGTGAGTCACCATGTGGTTGCTGGGATTTGAACTCAGGACCTCTGGAAGAGCAGTCAATGCTCTTAACCACTGAGCCATTTCTCCAGCCCATCATTATTTAATCTTTAAAAAATCCGTTTTACTGATTTTTGTGAATTTCACATCATTATCCTTAATCCCACTTATTTCCTCATCACTTTATATCTGTCCACTTCTCTTGCAACACCCCCAAAAGAAAACAAGAAATAAAAATAGAAAACAGAAACAAAAGTCTCACCATGAAAGCTGCTGTGTGTCACGCAGTATATATACCCTTTTATCCAAACAACTTTCCTTGAAAATGTTTGTTGCAATGAATCATTGGTCTGGTTCGAGGCCTCTGACTTCTACTACACTATTGATATTGGATCTTCATTTGACTCCTCTGGGATATCTTGTTGTTGCCCTGTGTCATGGAGATCCTACAGCTTTGAATCTGCAGAATTGACTCCAGCAGTTCATTGATAAAGTGGATATTGTGGTGGGACTCAGAACCCTGGATCTGGACCCAGGTGGAAGTTGAGTTGTTCTGCCCATTTGCTCTCCTGTGCCCACCCCAACAGGGCCAGCGGTCCTACTTTGCCCAGGCAAGGGACAGGGACATCTGTCTCACTCTCATGCCCTTGGGGAGGCTCCTCCCACACCCAGCCACCAGGGCTAGCTCTACTGTGCTGCCCAGGTAAGGTACATCCACTTTCCCAAGTGCTGCAGTCAGTGAGGGATGGGGCCATATTGGGGGAGTAGGGGCTACATCTCTCCCACACCCAACCCAACACATAGGAGACAAGGAGTCAGGGCTAGCTTTCCCATGTTCACACCCTCAGAGGCTGGCTCACTCACACCATGACCACTAGGGCCAGCTCTACTGTGCAGTTCAGGAGAGGTATGGGACCCACTCTCACAAGCAATGCATCTGGTGAGGTGCAGGGCCAGTTCTCCTGCTTTCTTTCCAATATATGCATTCTTATATAAACTTCTCTCCTAAATCTGCTTTTGGTATAGCCTATACTTTTTCCCTCCCTGAAATGGCATTTCACTCTGTAGCCCTAGCTAGCCTGGAACTTGCTATGTAGACTGGACTGGCCAGGAGCTCACAGAGATTCACCTGGCTCTGCCTCCAATGTTCTGGATCAAAGGTGTGCACTTCCATGCCCAGCACTGTGACCTGTACATTTTGATATGCCATTTTGATATTTTAATATTTATTTGTTTCATGACTTTTTGAAACTTTTCTGTTAGTTTTCACAACAATTCATTGTCTGCTTAGCACTGTGTTGTTCAATTTCCATGTATCTGTATATTTAAATTTTTAGTTTTGCTTTGTAACTTTATTCCATTTTCTTGATAGATACATGACAGAATTTGTATTTTCTAAAACTTGTTGAAACTTAGCTTGAGGCTTTACATGATCTGTCCCAGAGAATGTTTTAGGTGCCCATGAGAATGAAGTGTGTTCTGATGGTGTTGAGTGCAACATTAAGTTCACTTTACTGATTTTATGTGTCAGTGAGAAAATGAGAAAAGACAGGTGTACACCATGTCTGGCCCTTTGTCTCTTTTTATAGTTTCTGCTTCAAACTTGCCTTAACTGAGGTTTATATAGTTATTTTTTTTGTTTGAAATTTCCATTTGAATGATATACCCTTTCTAGTCTCTTACTTTTAGTCTGTGTGACTAGAAGTGAGTTTCTTGTAGGCAGCATATGGTTGGGTTTTGTTTGTTTGTGTTTTGTTTCCTAGTTGCTTAATTTTTAATCCACCCAGTCACTCTGTCTTTGATTGATGGATGTAATACATTTACATTCAAGGCATTACTGCTAAGTTTGACTTTCCTCTTATTTTGTTTATAGTTTCTGCTTATTTTGTATATTCTTTCCCTCCTCTCCATATCTTTGGAGTTTCATAGTTTTTAGTCATGTGGATTTCTTTCATGCTGTTGTTCTGGTAAGTTTTGTACATGTGTGTGCATTTAATAATGGTGGTTCTCATTCACTTATGTCTAGTGTAGGAGTCATATCAGTGTTTATTATAGGGATAATCTGATGGTAGTGATTTCTCTCTCTTTCTGTTTAAGAAGACTTTATTTCTCTTTTTCTGAAGGATAGTTTTTCTGGGTGTATTCTTTATCAATAGGATTTTTTGTTCATTCATTTTCAGGAGTTTGACTATAGCATACCATTCTTTTCTGGCCTAGCAGTTTTATGCTGAGAGATAGACTGTGTCTAATAGATACTTTTCTCTAGTTTCCCCCCTCTCTCCCTCCCTCCCTCCCTCCCTCCTTCTCTTTCCCTCCCTCTCCTCCTCCCTCCCCCCCTCACACACACAGAGGAGTTCTATGTTTATTTTTTAAAATTATATGTATCCATGTGTGACTATGTTTGGGCATGAGCACATGAGTACAAGTGCTCATGGAGACCAGGAGAGGGCACTCTATACTCTGGAGCTGGAATGACAGGTAGTTGTGAGCCACCGAAGTGGGTGCAGACAATCAAGTTCAGATTCCCTGCAGGAACAGCAAGAACTTGAGACTGCTGAGCCCAAGGTTGGAGCTGTAAAGGAAGTAGAATAGCAGAAGGAGACTAGAGGAGACAGCCGGACTCCATCCTACCATGTGGAGTGTCACAATAATGTCCCCATGGATTAGAATTGTCAGGTTGAGTAGGTAACAGTCTTCCAGAAGATGGTCTGTAAGATATTAATTATAAAGGAAGATTTTGTCTTGGGGGTCTTAGTGTAATCTCCTAGATTGAAAGAAGATAGGTAATGACTTGATTTACTCCTGTGCAGAGGGCCAAAGAATGTCCTATGTGAAGGCAAGCATTAATGGAATGGCTTCCCCTGAGCTCCATCCAGTGAGAGAGTTCTGAAGGCTGATTTTCTCCACCAGTCATGTTCCTGGCAGAGTGTCCTCACATGTGTTTGCTTTCAAGTATTTGGGAAACAGCCAGGATGGACTGTATGTTCTTCACTAGTTATACTCAAACATAGTAGAAATGAAAAGGGAGAAGATAACCTTCTGTGTGCTGTTGGAATCTCCTAAGAAAATTTCCCCTTTGTTTATCTCCTGGAATCATTTGAATAATACCTCTCTTCAACCCTGCTCTGGAAACAGTGATATTTTCCAGTTCAGGTCCTAAAAATAGAGCCCTGGGAGAGCAGGTGCTGCTGGACAGAGGAAACAAAATATTTGAGAGCAAAATTTTACTTGTCTATTTTTTTTTCTAAGTAGAGGTAAAAGGTCCAGTGTTGAAATGAGTTCTGTACTTCAAATGGCAACTCATCTGGGGTAAGACCATCTCACCCCACACAACATGGGCAATGTGGAGGTCCACATGTGTGAAGACCCACTCTGAACATTAGGGGTCACAGTCTGCTGGGAGAGCTTCCATATGAAATGGTTCTAACTACAAGAAATAGTTAAGATCATGGTGAAATACGTGCCCAGATAACAGTGAAAATTTATATGTGTGTAGCAGGAGCCAGGCATTTTTCTAGTTGGCTAAGCAAGAGAAACAAAATCACACCAGCACTGTGAAATGTTCCAAATGTAGCATTATTTCAAGAAGGAAGTCAGGGGTCTGAGGGCCACCTACCTGTGGGAATGGAAAAGAAAACATATCCCAAAAGGAAATGGGCTTTCACCAGTCACCCCAGGATGGTTTTCCACTGTCTATCCTTTGATGTTCCACACACTCCAATGCTCCATGTAAGGCTTGCACTCTTCCCCTCTACTCAGGAATGTCACAGCATAGGCCACCATTGTGAGAACTGTCACCAAACTATTGAATTAGATAGGCTAGACTCAAAGGGCACTGTAGATAGAGCTGAGCAGAAGAGTCTTCACCAGGGCAAAGATCAAATTCTTGATCCTATCCTTTGCCCCTGAAACCTTCCCTAGACTCCCCATTTCTCTGTTGAGTTCACATGCCGAGTGGTTTGATGCACACTTTTGGAAGATTCACTTGGCAACTACCAACACCCCTCCCCTGTGACTCAGGGTGGAAGTTAGCCAAACTAAAGCTTCCCAGTATTTGTCCTACACACCCAGCAACACCCACCTTCTTTGCATTGTTAGCAATATGAAATCCAACCAAATGATAACAATGTAAGATTATTGACCCATAGCCTGCTATAGCAAGGAAGTCGACCGCCATCAACTCTATTTGAGCCGACACTCACAAACTTTGAGAAGAGTGGGAAAGTTGTGCAGAAAACAAGAAAGCAACAGGTGTGTCATGACTGGAGGCTGTTGGCAGGGAAGCGACTGGCAGCTGCTAGAACCTGGTGTACTATGGGGTTGGGTGAGGACACATATGTTGCATTCTCTGATTTCTAGGTTGCAACTGGAGACAAAAGTTGGGGTGGATGTCTGTTACTAGTCAAGTTCTGGCAATATCAGGTCAGTTGTTACAAAAGATCCTGTTTGTCTACTTGGATTGTCACTAGAGATGGTGTAAGTCTGGCTTAGAGCCACCCGGCTTGCTGGGCTGACTACTGTAGATAAAAGGTTGTCTCCTGTGCAGGCTGTGAGTCAAGAGTCCTTTCCTAATTCATGATTTTGCCACTGGTTCTTGTCCATTCGGCCTCTGGATAATTAAATAGGGGACATACCCCTGTGTTTTTTAAAAAGGTACTTCTAGAGAGAAACATATTTGCAAATCTGATATTTCAATCCTCTCAACTGGACAAAGAGGAAATGATGTGCAATGAATTTATCAAGATATTTTTATTAGGATGTATTATTTACATATACTGGTATTTTCTTTTTTTTAAAAAAATGTATTTATTTTCATTTTATGTGCAATTGGTGTTTTGCCTGCATGTATATCTGTGGGAGGGTATCAGATCTCCAGGAACTGGAGTTACAGACAGTTGCAAGCTGCCATGTGGATGCCAGGAATTGAACTCAGGACCTCTGGAAGAGCAGTCAGTGCTCCTAACCTTTGAGCCATCTCTCCGGCCCCTACTGGTATTTCAACATTCTATGATCCAAACCCCTCCCAATCCGTAGTAATAGCTATTCTGCCTTTAGGTAGGGCTTCCTCTCTCTCCCCAGTTTTCATTGTGAAATAAATTTTTTTATGCCTGTCTTTTAAAAAAAATTCCTTTATTGTGTGTGTGTGTGTGTGTGTGTGTGTGTGTGTAGCTGGAATGCCACGAGGTTGTGGTCCACCATGTTAGTGCTAGCATTTGAACCTCTATCCTCTGCAATGGCAGCAAGTGCTCCTAACCACTGAGTGATCTCTTCTGCCCTTCTCTGTGTCTGTCTCATTTCATTTAATATAACGCCATTCCATTTTAATCTATTTTGCTAAAAATTATAGAATTTTACTTTTTCATGCCTGAGTTACATACTTCATTGTGGATGTTCGATACATTTTGCTTATCCATTTGCTTGTTATGGTCACTTAGACTGATTCCAGGCCTTGGCTATTTAAAGGGTTTTGGAGTAAGCACGTGAGATGAGCTGGATCATTTAGTATCTGAGAGGGGTGTGTGCGCATGCGCATGCGCGTGCAATGGGCAGAGTGTGTGTGTGTGTTTACTTTTCATCAAGTATACTCATTGTACACTGGTATTGTACTACGTATGGACATTTGTATGTATTGTACGTGAGCACAATCTGCGTCACATCGCCTCTGCTTCTTACTCCCTTCTCCCCCTCCCATGAGAATCCTCATTCCCCCAGACTGTTTTGCTATTTTCATATTGTCACCATCTAGGAGTCTTCGCCGGTTCATTTTCTCGATGTGTCAGAATTAAAAGGCAGGAAAAAAATCCTGAGTGTGGTTGGTAGCCGCGGAGAAATCTCAAACACCGTGAGCAGAAGCAGGTCAGATCTGCAGTTAGGAACATGCAGCAGACACGCAGGAGAAAAAGACCCTCGGCAAAGCAGAGGCAGGAGTGGGGACTCAGGAAGCCCAAATTGTATCTCTCCTTACAGCTGGGGCTTCTTAAAGCCTCGGAAGAGTCTTCTCCTAATTAAGCGTCGTCCACATTGAAGAAAGACTTGATGGTTGACTGGCCCACCACTGTTGAGTCACGAGTCTTGATACAGCCTTGAACTCCATCCAATCATAAGCAGGGGCCTACTGGTGGGAGGAAAAGCCCACAAGGCCTTGGTTTTAAGCTTTCTGGCTTTTGTCTCAGGTCGGGAGGGTGAAGAAGGAGCCGCCATCTTGAAAGCTCTCCACCTTTATCCCCTAGCTACGCCCCTCTCCTATCTGTCTGCCTACCAGGGAATGCTGACTCCTAGTATCTCAATATTATACATCCATGCATGTTTTTCCGTATCTGTGTGATATCCGGAACCACAATGAGGGAACACAGATGTCTGTTTTTCTAAGACAGTCTTAATTAGCTCAGCATGCATATCACCAGTTGGATCTAGTCATCTAGTTGGATTATCACCAGTTTGATACATTTTTCTTTATGGCTAAAAGATTCTATTATATACATGAATACCTTTTTTTTTTAAATCCATCCTCAGTTGAACATCTACATTGGTTCTATAGCCTAGCTGTCATCAATAGGGCTGTGATAAACATTAATGTTCTAGTTTCTTTGTGTTATGTTGGCTTTTAGTCCTTTATGGTAAATACTCAGGAGTGGTATAGCTGAGGCCATAGTGGTTCTGTTTCTATTTTTAGTTAAATTTGCTTTTTTTTTTTTGAGAGACTTCCATATTGATTTCCATGGTGACTGGATTAGTTCCCAGAATAGTGGATAAGGTGCTCGTATGTCCAGATCCCCGTGAGTATTTGTTGTTAATATATTTTGTAATGATTGGCACTCTGCCTGGGGTAAGGAGCTATATCACCGTAATTTCCCTGGTGGGACGCACTCACGTATTTTCTTATGTTTACTGGCCACCTGTGTCTCATCTTTTGAGAAGTGTCAGTTCATTCATTTGTTAATTAGATTGGTTTCTTGGGCAGTTCTTTTTTTAGTTTTGTATAGTCTCGATATTAATCCTGTCAGCTTTGAAGCTAATACAGATTACCTCTAATTTTGTAACCTGTCTCTTAAGTTGATGGACTGTTTTGGGTTTTTTTTGGTTTTTCCTCCCCCCTCCCCCCCTCCATCACCCCCCCCCCCCCCCCGCTAAGCTGAAGCTATTATTTCATGAGGTCTGGCTGGTCATCCATTACTATTTCCTGAGCAAAGGGAACCTTACTCAGAACATAAGCCCTGCTTATGTCTTTCTCTTGAAGTGTTTTCTCTGCTCTCTCAGTTGCAGTTTTAGGTCCTCCACTCAGGTCTTTAATCCATTTAGAGTTGAGTTTTGTATGGTGTGGGAAATGGGGATCTAGCTGCATTTCATTCTTCTATGTGTGGACACCCAGTTTTCCCAGCACCAGAGAGAAAGTGGCCTTTCTCAGATGTGTGTTTATTTTTGGTGTCTTCATAAGAAATCAGGTGGTTATTGCTGTGTGGATTTATCTGTCCCACTGATCTACATGTCTGGTTTTGTGCCAGTCTTGTGGATCTGTTGTATGTTGTTATTGGTTCTGTAGTATGACTTGAAATAGGGTATAGTAATATGATTTTGCTCAGGATTGTTTGGCGACCTTGAGTCTTTTGTGCTTACATATGAATTTTAAGATTGTTTTTTAATGTCTGTAAAGAACACATTAGGGCTTCACGGGGATGGCATTAAGCCTGTAGGTTTCTGTTGGTAATATAGTTGTTTTCACAATAACAATTTTTACAATCCACAAGCCTGGAAATCTTCCTATGAAGATTATCCTAGAAGTAGTGTCTTCAATTAATTTCTCCAGTATTTTAAACCTCTTTAAAATTTAACTTTTTTATAATTTCATAGATGAGTACTATATTTATAGTGTCTATTCCCCACTGTTCCCTCCCCACTTCTAATTCCATCCAGGTGCCTAGGTCCCCTCAGATTCAAGGTCTTTTCTATCTTTAATTATTATTGTTGTACACATGTAAAGAAACTCTATGGAGTTTATTATAGACTCTACAGAGCTCATCTAACTGTACTTGTGTGTACATGTGTGTAGAGCTGACTACTTGCATTTGGAATAATCCATTAGGGGGGCTCTTTTCTGGATCAAACCGATTGCCTCTTTGACAGCCGTTGATTACTTCTAGTTCTTCATCCAGTGGTGGGTGCCTTGTGACTTGCCCCCATCCAAGTTGGTTGGTGTTTTCATTATGCGACCCTTGTTTAGGCAACCATTTTGTTGAAGAGTTTATGGGTGCAGCTTCTTTGCCATGTTTAGAAGACACTATTGAGTGGCAGGTGTCCTAGTCTTCTGACTCTTACCATCTTTCTCTCTTCTATAATGTTCTCTGAGCCTTAAGTGTAGCATTGCACTGTGGATCTGCCTGTTGGAGTTAGGCATTCCCAAGTCACCTACACTTAGTTTTCCGTAATGGCTTCTGTCTGTTTTCTTGTTTTTTGTTTTTGTTTTTATTTAGCTTCTTTGATGAGGGATGAGAGCTACACTTATCTGTGGATATAAAGATAAGTATTTAGAATATGGTTAGAAATTACATTGGTTTAGAAAAGTAGTAGTTGTAGATTTTCCTGTAGAGTTCATGGCATGTCCACCCATGGGTGGTTGGCTATATTTATAGGGTCAGGCATGAGTTTTCCCCTATTGAGTGGGCCTTAAGTCTAGTTAGACAGCTGTTGGTTACCCTCAGGATAAAAGTGCCACTATTGCACTATTGTGGATATCTTGGCAGAGCAGTCATTACCAGGTTTTTTTTTTTCTCCCTTGGTAGCTTGCATAGCACCCTGGGTACTTGGACAACTAATGTTCAGGGAGGAAGCTTTCAGCTCATGTCCTCTTAAGTCCTAGGTCTGATGTGCATGGCGTCTTCAGCAATAGGTTTTTTTTTTTTTTTTCAAATTCTGTGAATAAGCATGAAGTCTTTCACATCCTTGGTTATGTTTATTGTAGAGCAATCTGGTTCTATTTTTCACTATATGGATGGATTTGTTTCCTTACTGTCTTTATCAATGTTTGTCATTGATATATTGGAAGCTACTGATTTCTGTGTGCCAATTTTGTATCTTACCACTTTGCTAAAAATTTTTTATCAGTTCTAAGAATTTTCTGGTAAAAGTTTTAGGGTGTCTTATATATAGAATTATATCAGTTATAAATAAGGCTGCCCTTCTTCCTCTCCAACTGTAGGCATCTTCTTTCCTTATCTTACTGCTCAAGCTAAGACTTCATGTTGAGTTTGACTTGAGAAATGGGACACCCTTATCTTTTCCCTGAATTTAGTGGAAGCGCTCAGAGGTTTTCCTAGTTAGAATAAACTTGGCTGTAGCTCTGTTGAATATAGGCTTCGTTATATCATTATGCTTCTTCTATTCCTAGACCTTTTTTAACATGAATGCACATCAGACTTTTTAAAAAAAAAAGCTTTCTTTTTTGCATCTATTGAGATGATTATGTAATTTCTGTCCTTAAGTCTATTTTAAGTGTTGTATTATAATTATTGATTTGGATATGTAGAAGTGTTTCTATTTCTCTGGGATCATGTTAAATGATCTTTGTAATGTGTTTTAAAATTAGATTGGTGATTTTTAAAAGTTTTGTATTGGTGTGTGTGTGTGTGTGTGTATGTGTGTGTGTGTGCGTGTGTGTATGTGTGTGTGTGTGTGTGTGTACACTTGCACATGCAAGTAGAGGCCAGAGACAGCCTTGGGTTCATCCTGTCTCTCTTTGATCAGGGTCTGCTAGTGGCCCAGAACTCACCCAATAGGTTATACTGGATGACCAGTAAATCCAAAGAATCCTAATCTCCTTGCCTTGCCTTCCCAGTGCTGGAATTACAAACATGTGTCACCATGTCTTACTTTTCTGCATGGCTTCTGGGGATCAAACTTAGGTTCTTGTCCTTGAAAGGCAAGCACCAGATGACTGAGCTCTTTCTTGAAGCCTGAAAATATTTGCATCTATGTGCATCAGACAATTTTATCTTTCTATCCCCACCCTCCTTATTCCCCACCCCCTTATTGTCTCCATCTGATTTGATAATCAAGTTAATACTGGCTTTATAAAAAGAGTTTTGTAATATTTCTTCCTTGTATATTTTGTGGATTGCTGGTGTGCGTGCTTTAATGGTCTGATAAAATTCATCTGGACCTGGACTCCTTTTTAAACATCACTTCTTCAATCTTATTATCTGTTAGAGATGGCTTAAAATTGTTTATCTCATGTTGGTTTAATTTTAGTAGGTCATATGAGAGCCAATGAGATGCTGGGAGGAGAGTATAAAGATTTGCCCTGTTCCTGTAATGACCAAGTCTGCTTTTGCAGCTTATCTGACTCCTAGATTCTGTGTCATTGATTCTGTGCCTTCTTACCCCCACCCCCAAGGGTCTTGGTCAGGGTTGAAAGCAACACCTTATGACCTGTCAAGCTATGGGCTTTTGACTACATATACAGTAGCAGCCATGTATTTCCTTCTGTGGAGCAGACTTCCAAGTCCAACAGGAAAACAGTTGGTTACCCATTCCACTACCAACAGAGAAGCCACTATTGCTCTGCTTGGTACATCTTGTCTGGCAGGTCAGTATTATAACATGCAAAAGCCATTGCTGGATAAGATGACAGATGTAACCCCCGCCCCAGCAGCCTGCATAGCACCTTTCTGCACTATGAAAACTAGCCAGGAGACAGGATGTTTCCTGGTCAGTTTCAGTTTGATTTCTCTAAGTCCTGCAACTGAAAAGTATGGCCAATAGGTTCTTAAAAATTTTTATTGGGGATGGAGAGATGGCTCAGCGATTAAAAGCACCGACTGATCTTCTAGAGGTCCTGAGTTCAATTCCCAGCAACCACATGGTGGCTCACAACCATCTGTAACGGGATCTGATGCACTTGTCTGGTGTGTGTCTGAAGACAGCTACAGTTTACTCATATAAATACAAATAAATAAATAATATTTAAAAAATAGTTATTATGTTTGGGGGGCTTTTGGTATCTACCTGACCAAAACCTCATAAAGAGATACACTATACCTGGTACTCATATTCATATTTAATAATCCATGTTTTCTGTATACAGTGTTGTCCATCCAACCTGGTTACCTCTGTTGAAATAGTTTCAAAAATTTCATTTTAAAATTATCTCCTGATGGACTGGGACTCCATAAGGTTATCTCTTAAATTCTTTGTGCACACGTACCACATTTTCATTACCAACCAGCTGATAGACATCTTGGTTGATTCCATAATAGCTTTTCATAATTAGCCCTTTCATCTTACTCCTTGGTATACATCTGCTTAAATTGTTTATCACATTTGGCTTCATTGTGGTAGGTCATAGGTTTCCAGAAATTCATCCATTTCTTGACATCTTCAAATTTAGTTGAGAGTGTATGTGTGTGTGTGTGTGTGTGTGTGTGTGTGTGTGTGCACGTGCGCATGCGCTATCATATCTAATAAAAGTTTTTAATTCATATTTTCATTTTCTTGGTTAGTTTGGCTAAGGGTTTGTCTGTCACGTTTCTTTTTAAAGAACCAACTCTCTCTATTATTGATTATTTCTCTTCATTCCCTTCGTTCCTGACTTGATGGTAATGCTTTGTTTTTGTCTGCTGATCTGGAGTTTGTCTTTTTGTTCTCTTGTTCAAATATGTAAGGTGTATAATTAAGTCATTTGTCTGAGGTACCTCTGATCGCTTAATGCAGGCATTAAAGCCATGAACTTCCCTCTTAGTTTTCCTTTCAGTATCACACAGGCCGAGGCATGTGATATGTTCATTTTCATTTGATCTTAGAAGTGTTTTTATTTTTCTCCTTGCCTTTTTAAAGGCCTGAATCGTTGCCGAGTAGTGTGTTGTTTGACCTTCATGCAGCCATGGGTGCACTGAGATTTCTCTTGCTATTGATTCGTAGTCTTACTCTATTGTGATCAACAGAATAAAAGGAATCATTTCGATTTCCATTTATCTGTTAAGACTGGCTTTGTGTCCGAAGGCACAACCTATTTTAGAGACAGTTCTGTGGGCTGCTTAGAAGAATGTGTATCTTGTAGAGTTTGAATGGAATATTCTGTAGATGTCTGTTAAATACATTTGGTCTGCGATGCCACTTAATTCAAGTGTTTGCTTAATTTGTGTCAGGATGACCACTCAACCGCTGAGAGTAGGATATTGAACTTGCCCACTATTATTGTGTTGTGGCTACTCTGTGACTTTATATCTAATAGTATTTGCTTTATGAAATTCGGTGAACCTACTCCTGGCATATATGTTTAGAGTCATAAAATCGCCTCAATGGACTGTCCCCTTAATCAGTATTAAGTGACTTTATCGAGATTCTCATTACTTGTGGTTTAAGGTCTTTTTGTGAGATATTAGAACAAGGTCCCCTTCCTGTTTTCGTAAGTCCATTTGCTTAGAACACTGTCTCTATCCTTTCACCCTAAGGCAGTGCCTGTATTTTGTGGTGACATGCATTCATGGGAGGCAACAAATAGCGCCTGCATTTTGATCCAATCTACTAGTGTGTGCCCTTTAAAAAAATTACTATCTTTTTTTCTGGGGGGGGGGGGTCCACACTTCAAACTCCATTTGAAACAATTATTTTAATTAGCTTACAGGTTTATCACATCTTTATCAGGGGCATGGAGAGGCACATGCTGCACGGTCTGTGTATGCCAGTCAGAGGGCAACCTGAATGTGTCAGCTCTCTTCTTTCATTGTGTCGGGCTCATGGATTGAACTCAGGTTGCTAGGATTTATCTATCGAGCAATCTTGCAAGCCGTTTGTGCCTTTTGATTGGTGAGCCGAGACCACTCACTTTTGAGTTATTCCCGAAAGGTGTGTACTGATTCCTGCACTTGTGTTGATTTTGTGGTGTATTGGGTTTTCTCCCTCTTAAGTTTCAGTTGACAAATCTGCTGTTACTGTGATGCGTCTACCTTCATGGTGACTTGGTGTCTTTCTTTTTACTTCCACTCTATTCTGCACATTTAATATTATAAGAGGGGGTGTTCTTTCCTGGTCCTGTCTGTTCGATATCCCAAGGGCCTCCTGTATCTGACTGGTATCTCTTTTCCTAAATGGGATTTTCCACTTATGATTACTTTGAAAATGTTCTCACACCTTTAAAACGAAAATCTTCTTTATTTATGGCCAGCATCCGCAGGTTTTGGCCTTTTAACAGCATCATATATATTATGAAATTCTCAAGTAGTACCTCATCTTAATTTCATTTGTCTGAGTGGTATTTCCTCTACATTGTCTTCAAGTTCAGACATCATGTCTTCTCCTTGAGCCAGTCTATCATGGAGACTTTACATAAAATTTCTTCTTTAACTTCTGTCTTAGTTAGGGTTTCCATTGCTGTGAAGAGACACCATGACCATTCTTATAAAGGAAAACAGTTAATTGGGGCTGGCTTATAGTTTCAGAGGTTTAGTCCATTATCATCATGGTAGAAAACATGGCAGTGTGCAGGCAGACATGGTACAGGAGGATCCGAGAGTTCTATATCTTGTTCCGGAGGTAGCAGAGAGACTATTGATAGGGCTAATCTTGTGAGGGTCAATGCATGCAGCTAGAGTTTGATGTGAGTTTATGATTCAAACAGCTGCATCATTTTGTAGCCCTGTAACCCATTTCTGGCTCCTACATATTCCTACTCCTTCCGAGCTGTTCCTTGAGTTTTAGAGAGAGGGTGGTCTAAGTGACCCGTTCAGGGCTGGGCCCATATCCTTCACTTATTTTCCACATCTTGGGTAACCATGAATCTTTGCATTTACTTTTGTTATTTCAAGAAGAGACTTCTCTGGTTAAGTGGAAAGCTGCTATTGACTCTGGATACAAGCAGAGGCAGTTAGAAGGCAGTTTGCTGCTAAGCAAGTTTACCTAAGTATCAGAAATAAGTTCCCTGAACGGACCTACTGGTTTCCCATGCATGGGTTGTTAGCCAGGGTTAAATGTTTCCTCTGAGCCCTGATGCAATGAGTCTTTAGTCTGTTCAGAGAATAGTATGTTACCTCCCTGGTGGTCTGTCTGCTTTTGCTCAGGTACATCTTGATTTCCACGTGGTTTCTTCCTACTCCTTTATCCCATTGATTCCTCCCTCATCCCTACACTCTCATCTCCGCCTTCCTCCCTGTCCAAACCCTTCCACCTGTGGTATTCCTCCTCTGCACTTTCTTTAGTCTGTTATCCTGTCTCTTTTCCCTTATGGCAACCCCCTCCCCTGCCCACAGCCCACAGACTGTGGCATTTGGTCCCGTTCAATTGTCTCATGTAAATTTTCAATATGCATTCAGTTCACCTGGGAAGGGTCTTGTGGCATATGTTTATATAATTTCCAAAATCTCTCTATGATTTTTAAATTTCATCTCACAATGGTCAGAAAACATACAGGACCTGATGATATGGTTTCATGCTTGGTTTTTTTTTTTTAAATTTTACTTATTCACTCTACAACCCAATATCAGCCTTTCCTCTCCTCCCAGTACCCCCTCAAACAAGTCCTCCCCTTATTTCATCTTTCCCTTCTCTTTTGAGAAGGGGAAGACCCCCTCTGGATGTCATAGCCCCCCACCCCAATACAATTCCCACTCTGACACTTCTAAGTTTAGGTGCTGGTGGAAAGAACATGCCCTTCATAGTTGCTGGATTGTTCTGTAAATGTTTGTTAAACCTACTTGATCTATAGCGTGGGGCTTTGCTCAATTTTTGCTTTGATAGGCTCTTGTGTGAATCCCAGCCTGGCCTCAGACTCACAGATCCCCTGGCTCTGTCTTTTATACACTGGGGTCACAGGTGTGTGACACCGTACTGGCTTCTGCAGTGTGGTTTAACTCAGATGTTATCTGATTCTCTTTTGATTCTAAATGGTAGTTTGGCTGAGTAGAGCCATGTTGGTTGGCATTTATTATCTTTCAGGACTTGAAATGCATCATTTGCATAGGACTTCTACTTAAGAAATCAGCTGTTACCTCAATGGGGCTGCTTTAAGTGACTTGGCATTTTTATCTCCCAGCATTTAAAATGTTCTGTCCTGTACTTCTGACTGTTTGACTATCTGTCAGGGTGAGGGTCTTTTCTGGTGGTATCTAGTTGAGTGTCAACAGGCCTCCTATACCTAGACGTCCGTGTCATGCCCAAGACTAGGGACGTTTCCTGTTACAGTTCATTGAATGGATTTTCCATGCCCCTTACCTTTATTTCTTTCCATTTTTTATATACAAGACTGGCCTTTTAACGGTGTCCAGCAGCTCTTGTGTGCCGTCTTCTCTCGTTCCCAACACCCCTTACTTGTGTGCTATTTTGAAAAGCCTATTTTCAAGCCTTGAGATTCTTCTATTTGATCTAGTCTGCTGCTCATTCTTTCAAGTAATTCTTATATGATATACAGAATTCTTTTTGAGATTTTTTTTTTTATGGAGTCCTTATCAAAAATCTCCATTTCTTGCTACATTCTAACTCTTCTTTCTTCATCTTTCAATTTAACTGTTTGTATTTTATTGATCTCACTGGACTTTAAAAAAAAATCATTCTTTTGGCTCCTTTATCAGACATTTGGGTGTCTCTGGAGGGTCATGATTTAGCAGGTGTTATATTAGTGTGAGTTTTGTGTGTGTGTGTGTGTCTTAATTTAAGGTTTATACATCTGGTAAAAATGAGTATCTCTTCTGCCCTTATTGGTAAGGCCTCCTAAATAAGTGGATTTCCCCAAAAGCTGTATCTTAGGGTATCAGTTTGTCATACAGTGTTGTGCTTACAGCATCTCAGCATAGCTGATCACTTGATTGTGACCAGTGAGTTGGGGCACAGTTTGTTATCATATCAGAGTTGGATGGTGTGTTAGGGGTTTGTCCCTCTGAAAAACACCTGAGTGAGACCCCTGAGGGGAGAGTGGAGTTATTTTGTTTGAGTTCTAGCGCTTTCAGTCCACAGTCTGCAGAGTCCACTGTTCCAAGCCCATGTGAGACAAAGCATCATGGCAGAAAGGTGTGGGGCAGAGGTGCTTCCTCATGACAGCTAAGAAACAGGAGTAACAGGAAGGAACTAGGGTTGAGATAGACTCTGCAGACATCTGCCCTGTGCCAGTCACCTGGGAAGAGGGACCCTCAACCGAGGAGGAGTCATTTCTATTGTACTGGGCTGCAGGCAAGCAAGTCTGTGGAGCATTCTCTCAATCAATGATTCATGTGGGGGCCCAGTTCTCTGTGAGCAGCACCACCCCTGGGCATGTAGCTCTGGGTTGTATGAGAGAGTAAGGTGAACACGCCTGGCTAGCTCAGTTGGTAGAGCATGAGACTCTTAATCTCAGGGTCGTGGCTTTGGGCCCCACATTAGGCGCCATCTGTGGGGTGGGTCAAGAAAAGGAAGTGCTGGGCTGAAGCTGCGCTAGTGGGCGCAGGAAACGGGCGTGCGCGCCAGACTGGACTGGCAGCATGTGGGCCTCGCTCGGCGGCTGGCGATGAGCCTGCGTGGGGTTTGGGGAAGCTGGCAAGATGTGCGCGTGCTTCAGCCCAATCGAGAGTGGGTGATCACTCCGCCAGCCTGCTGCTGCTGGCTAGCATGTGGGGGCAGAGAAATCTCACTTAGAAGGTGGGTCCTGTCTAGTGTAGATTTCTCTGCTGATACCTGTTCTCGCAGACAGTCTGACTATGTGGCGGAGTCTCTGGCGACGTGTTGCGGCTAGCTCTGTGTGGCAAATTTAATAAGAGACAGTCCATAGCTTTAATGCTTTATTATTAAGAAAATAGAGAAAAGAGATAGAAAGATGAAGAAAAGAAGAAAATAGATAAGAAAAACCATGACCACGTGGAAAGGGGAGAAAATGGAGAGACAGAGAGATGAGAGAGATAAAGAAAAGGGCTGAGAGAGAGCAAGTGGGAGAGAGAGAGAGTGCACGGGGAGGGGCACTATTATAGTGAGTCGGGTTGCCAGATAACCGAGGGACGGGGAGAGCCTGGCTGCAACCAGGTGACTGCAGAGGCGGAGTAGGCTAGAACCTGGGGCATGGCCACACGTGACTGATGGCTACAGGGTTATGGCCTTGTCTCTCATTAAGGTCCCACAATGATGATGATGATGACAACGAACGAGAAAAGTGTGAGCCAGACTAATTCTTTGCCCCTTCCAGGAGATTTTGGTCAAGGTTTCATCACAGTGATGGAAAGCTAATAGGATACTTTGATGACCCGCTTCTCCAAGTATGCCTCACTCTCCACGGTCCTATCACTTACTATATGCTATTCAAATTCTGAATTCTTGAATGGATTAAACATTTGGTCAGGTCAGAGCCTTAATGCTTTAACTGTCCTGGGAAATGCTCTCACAAACATACCCAGATGTGGTCTATACTCATCTTCTAGATGTATCTCTATCTAATCAAGTTAACAAGTAAGATTAACCATCACAGGGAAACCACAGAGAGACCAAGATTTGTTTTTTTGATTTTTATGAGTGTAGATACTCTAAATGGGAGGGTTGGTGTTGGTACCACTAGGGTGTGTCCCTTGTAACTCTTCTATGTGGTCGTCTGTATCAGGCACTGTGGACTTCCTCAGATACTGCTACTTAAATGAAGTGTGGTATTGTTGCCCCAAGTCTCAAGGGACCTCATGAGCTTGTCCTCTGATGCTGATGCGGAACCGGGCACTTTGTGAAAAGCAGTGTCAAGAACCACTCTACCTGCCCCATAACATTCATGGGGGTCTGCCAGTGCCACACGACCAGATGAGGTGCCAGTGATCAATGCGGGGGAGGGGGGGGACATGCAGAAGTGCAGACGCAGTTCAAATTGTGCATTCTACCGCTGATGTGGGCGTTTGCGCTCAGCCACGGGGCTTCCCCCACAGCTGTTCATGCCTCTGGGCGGGGTGATGGGCAAAGTCTTCCGCTAGATATTTTTAGTTTTGGTGCCCACCAGATCAAGCAGAAGGGGGTCACAGCTGGAGCCAGGCAGAGTTGCTCTTAACCGAGGTGCTCCAAGTAGCTGCAGAGTAGGAAGATGGTGGAAATCCATCAGGAACTTTCTAGCTGGACCTTGTTAAGGTGGGCCTTGGAGATGGGGACACAGCCAGGCCGTTGGCTGTGGAAAAAGCACCAGGATCGTATTGGATTTTTTTCTGAGTGACAGGCATGGTTCTGGGGGAAGAATGACACCTAAACAAAACCACATGTGACTGGTTACACACTCATCTCAACAGGCTCCTGAACCCCCCAGTTCTTACTGATGGCACCATCAGCTCCTTTCTGTGTCCCATGCACATTTCCCATTGTGTAGCACTTAGTGGGCATGTTCCCCTCTCATGACTGTGACAGTACAGCTTGTTAGCATTCCTTCTAGGCTCCGCCCACAGTTACCTGGCAACAGCCAGGTATGCCTGACTCATTATGAAAGGGGCTGTATGCCCCCTCCTCACTTTCTTACCCTTTCTGTCCCTTCTTTCCTCATTTCTCTTCCTCTCTCCATGTGTTCATGGCCGACCTCTTCTCCCTCCCCTGCCTCCCTCTCTCCTTTTCTTTCTCTCTCTCCTCCTCTTTCTCCTCCTCCTCAGTGAGGCATGACATTATGATGGCAGGGGCATGTGGTAGAGAAGGCTGAGTGAAGAGTCAGGGTCTGGGGACCTAGTGACCTACTATTTCCGGTAATGTCCTATTTCCTACATTTTCCACAGTCTCCCCGAATAGTGCCACTAGCTGGTGACCAAACAGGCAATAAATAACCCTGTAGGGGACATTCAGTATTCACATCATAACCAAGTCAAGTCTGGCTCACTGGGCAACCATCAGCTGAGCCGTTGTGGCAGAATATCCATGGAGTCCCAGAGATGGGGATACGCAGAGGTTTGACTCCTAAATCTGTCCAAATTTGGATATTGTCTCCTTTCAAGATAGGTCGAGGCTGTGGTATGCTGAAAATGCATGTTGGTTTCCAAAGGCTTTGAATGCCTTCATTCTCTTCTCTTTTTTTTTTTCCTTATTTGAATAGTTTATTTCAACAGCTTGGTTTTGGGGACAGGTATTCTTTCTCCCTGGTGATCCAGTTTGTTGACTCTGAATTACTGAGCTATTATTAATTCACGGGCCCCCTTGGTCCTGCCTGGTCTGAAACCAGGGTGATACCATGTCCGCACTTCTCAATCCTTAAGAGTCCAGTCTCCTGATCACCTCCTGTGCTCCTCAACACCTGTCACTTTGGCTTTTCTATGAAGAAAAAAAAATGAGCGGTGTGTGCATCTATTTGGTCACCTAGTTTTCTGGAGATTATTTTAAAAACATTTACATTTTCACATGTGAAAGCCTCTTAAACCATATTGGAGAATTTGCATCCTTGTGGTCAACACTGAGGAGCTCCCTGTTGAGAAGGGGGTTGCTTTGTGTTAGGAGTAGACTTGTAGCTAACCGTTTGCTGTACTTACAACGTGTAGAAGAGAAAGTTCCTTATTAGTGCTGTTCTAGAATGTATTCAAGAGCCAGGCGTGTGTTGTAGTCTCAAAGCTCTAGCGGGGGGCTAGCCTGAGCTACACAGTAGAACCCATTTCCAAACAAAACCCAAAGAGGGTTAGTGATAAAGGGGTGTCATCTTCACTGGCGACTCTAGGGTACCTGGGCAGGTGAGAGAAGAGTCTTCAGTTTGCCTGGATTTACAGACTCAGTTAATCTTCAGCATCTACCCTGGCTGAGAGTCCATATACCCACAGGCCATGAAAAACTCATTTTAGATATACTCTATATAGAAGTGCGTATCCATCATCTAAGTGCCAAATCTCAGAAACCCATTCCTTTAAAAACATTAACAAGACAATTATTAAACCTAGTTAGACCACAGTATTGTTTGTAAAACTGAATTTATTAAAATGCTCATTAATTAAAAAATATTAAAATGCATAGAAATTAACAAACATCAGTTACAAACATTACACCGGGGACACAGTTATACAGAAAGCATCACGGATCTCAGTCCCTTTTTAGCCAAGCTGTGCACGGTCTCCACTTTTCAAACATAACAGGAACGAACATAAGGAGCTCACAGGAAGTGTGAACCGACACACCCCGCTCTGCCTCCATTACAAACGAATGTCCTGTGAAACCCAAGACCTGTGTGCCCTGCAAAGGGGAGACCTTGACAGACTCACTACCAGATGGCCTCGCTTAA
This sequence comes from Tokudaia tokunoshimensis, assembly GCA_036184795.1. Lineage (NCBI taxonomy): Eukaryota > Metazoa > Chordata > Mammalia > Rodentia > Muridae > Tokudaia > Tokudaia tokunoshimensis. The sequence continues at coordinate 62,673,554 of BTHU01000018.1, read as the reverse complement.
TTTAAAGACAAACTGTGGCCTTCTACTTCTAATGGAATTCCTAAAACATCCGAGGAACATTCAAAGAAAAATCCCCTGAGTATTGGGTCTACCGCTTTAATCCATTAAAATGCAAAGACATTTCAAAAGGATAGAATTTCTCTAGTGGTTCATACTAGACAGGTGGGTGGCCAGATTCTTCCCTCACTGGCCACAGTCATGCCCTTGGTTTTCCTGGGGCTAGGAGCTACCTCACTGTCACTGCAAGTGTCCCCTGTTCCTCTTCATCACCAACTTGGCACAGGTCTCACAGGAACGATACTGCTGCCACTGGGACCCTACAGCTCACTGCAACTTTGCCGTTCAGAATTCTGGTAGCATCAGACACCGTGAGTGCTCCTTTCAGAAAAGCAGGATTTCTTTTCTTCTTCTTCTGTCCACAGTGGTACTTTCTACATTGTGAAGGGAGTTCTTGGCTAGAGAATATAGATGAATAAATGCACTTTTTATTTGACGTTTTCTTTGTGTCTACAAAGAAAGGAAGGGAAGAGTTATGCGAGGAAAGATTTCCTTTTCTGTGATGTGAAGTGTGACTACTTTCCCGTCCTTAGGAAATGAACACAGGTTCTGGAGAAGAGGTAACAGAGGGAGCAAGGAACTCCAGGGCAGTCTGGGGGAGACAAGGAGTGGCACCTGGTTTTAGCTGTGGCGTGAGAGCATCCCTCAGGGAGGAAAGCAGTCATTTCTTCTCAGCACAGTTAGACACTGTATGTCGGGCTCTGGACTCCCAGTACAAGGGAGGAGGGGAAATGTTCCCACTGACCCACTGGGCTACTCAAAAGCCCAGAACACTGCTTTGATTAATCATGTTGATTCTCTGGTAAATCATTCTTGGTGGGCATTTAAACCACGGCTTGGAGTTAAAGCTGCTTCCACTCAGCATTGAGGAGGTGATCTCTAAAACAGTTCTCTCTCCTTGGCTTGGCTTCTAGGCACCGAGGCAATTCACACCACTCCCATCAGCAGAGGCCTGATCCCAAACGGTGTGAGGCAGGTCCTCCCTTCTTCACCCAGCACTGACCTCCGTTATCAGTCAAGGGTGTGAGGTATCACCACGTCTCCTCCAGAGGTACTGGAGGAAGCGCTGAACATGTAAAGGCAGCTCAGCCAAGCAACAGGGAGGGCAAGGCACTAGAAGCTGAGGCTTAGCAGCGAGCCACCAACAGATAAACCAGCCTTTCCCGTAACTCCCTGATGGCCTGAGAGGAGGCTTGGGGCTCAAATTAAATCCGGGGGTTTTCCTTCCTCAAAGGGCAACAGTCCAGGTAGACTTGTCTCCAGCAGAGCTATCATTACACATCAGTTAGCAGGCCAAGGAAATGAAGGGAGCCGGCAAGGAAGCTGGTCACTGTAGCGAGCAGAGAAGTCAGTAGGATTCCCAGTGAGTGACGTCAGCTCCGGAAGGATCACAGGATATGGCTAGTGATTGGGTTGCTGGCTGGTGCTCTGACTGTGCCCAGTGTCGTCAGGCCACCAGCCTTTCCAGCGAGGCAGGCAGAAGGCGCTTGGTGATTGGTAGTGCCTTCTTTCTGCATCTGCTAAGTCAGTTTTTATGAAGTTCATGGGCTTCCTAGCCCATTGTGTTGAGGACGATACAGTTATAATCATTTGATTATCATCTACCAAGAAACTTACCTATCAAGAAGAGATAAATTAACTGTTCAGATCAATGAGAGCTATACTACCTTCTCATCTTACTCCCTTAAGTTCTGAAAGCCAGTCAACACTGGTCAGGCCCAGAGCATGCTGGGAGTACTGCTAGAAAGCAGGTGTCACCGTGGAGTGAAACAAGGACAGGCTTCATTCGATACCCTCCATCTTCATGACAATCTAAGAGAAGTATTTCTTGGAGGTGGAAAAACAGGCTGAAATGATACAGAAGCTGTTCTATATGCAGCGGAGTCTCCTTCCTTGGGGTATAGTAAGACATTGAAATACTGTGAACTCTTGAGTCTACCTGGCACCTAACATAGCATCCAAACTCAATCCTGAGCTGGTTGTCATTGATAACACAAATGTGATTAAGGCTGAGGTCTGCCTGGTCTTTGGCGATGGTGCTGTCCGGACGAAATAGGTCTGGGATGGATTTGGCAAAAATGCAAAATTAAGCACAGAAAAGGAGCTCTGCACTTGAGGTCAGAAAAAAAGCAAAGCCTCGGGGGGCGGGGGGGGGGGCTTGGGCACATCTCGAGGCTTTTTCTGGTACTAAAATTCCAATTTATCAAAAGAGGGAACATATTCAGGCTTCCAGGAAGGTGTTTTATGCCCTTCCTGATCGAAGGTTTCCCATTCTCCAGTTCCTGCACTGCTAGCTGAAACTGGAAGACGGTACAGGCAGAAATGGGCGCAGTGAAGACTCCGTCTGCATAGGAGGTCGAACACCATCCTCTCTAATGATTCACAGCACATCCGGCAGCTAATTACTTTTAAAGTGCTTCTCGGGACTTCAAACTCTCACTCATTCGAGTTTTGGCCGCACGCTGTTGTCAACCACTCCTCCCATCCTCTCGGCGATGAGCCCCATGTTTTTGGTCAGGTCTTTGAGGTGACTCTCGTGAAGCAGTTTCTGCGTGAGGTATTTCTCCCTCTTGATCTTGCTTTTTGTGATTTTTGACACATCCGGAATTGCATACGAAATGAAGAACTTCACGGAGTAGATGATGTGCTGCAGGAAAGAGAGAAGACAACATCAGAGGGGCGTGGAGTCCCTGAGGTTTATTCTCACTTGTCATTACGACAGTGCATCTAGACAGGGCAGATGCTGTGACCATTCAGTCTCAAAGCAGTGGGATATAAAGGAGTGACCTGTCAGTTTTTAGCGGTACTGAGTTACTTTAGCATGAGTAAAGAGTCCACCCAACGGCCTGCATTCTCATGTACATATATACTACCGCTCCAGCACATGGGAGACAGAGTCTGATGTCAGCCTGGACCATGTAGTAAACCAAAAAAATAATAAAACAAACACCCCCAAATCCTCCATTAAGTTAAAAACCCAGACCACTGACAGTGCTGTTGTATTTCCTAATTCTCTCAAAGGTAAATACTATCCTATATGTGATGTTACCATAAAGGGAATAAAAAAACACCAAAATATATATGTATTCACCAATAACATACTCAACCTTACTTGATTTTAGCTTTATAAAAATAGTACCCTATAGTCTTTCGAAAACAGATTTATTTACTTTCTATGTGTTTTCCCTGTATGTATGTGTGTGTACCATGCGTGTACACCACCCATGGATGCTAGAAAGGGGGTATCAGAGCCCCTGGAACTGGAGCTGCAGATGGTTGTGAGCTGCCATGTGGGTGCTGGGAACTGTCCCAGGTTTTCTGCAAGAGCAGCGAGTACTCTTAACTGCTGGGCCATCTCTCTAACCCCTTTAGATAGCCTTTTGGAAAACACCTTTTTAAAATTCAAAACTAGTTTCTAAAATTCTTAATGCTATTTCCATAGCTGGTTCACTACGGTTACTTTTACTGTGTATAACACTCCCCGGTGAGTGTGCTGTAACACGTGTGTTCCCAAGTGTTCTGGTTCACTATGGCTACTTTCACTGTTGTATAAAGTCCTGGTGAGTGTGTTGCAACACATATGTTCCCCTACTATTAGGCATTAGGGTGGTTTCCAGTTTTCGTATTAGCAGTGATGTTGTGAATATGACTCTGTAGGTTTTAAAGAGCAGGGACCTATAGGGGGCGCTGCTGAGACACTTGGCCAATCGAATGCCCAGTAGTACAGCATGACTGAGAGTCCTTTCTGGAGAGGTGGCACCCGCCCAGCTTGCTCCAGCAGTGGGACAGTTTCGGCACTTGGTGAGATCCCACTTTTCTTCTTCTTTTACCGATTTTCTGACTTTTAAGGGGACCCTGACTTCGGTCTCACTTAAGCAATAGTCACTGTTCCAAAGTCCCTTTGGTTAGGTATTGTTTCATGTATAAAGGGGATATAGATGAATTGCTATAACAGGGGGGTGGGGAGAGGAAGAGGGAGAGGAGAGAGAGAAGAAGAAAAATGGATTGTACCTAGTATCAAGCACTGCTTAGAGTTTTGGGAGAACCTAGAATGGTGTAAACCTCCTGGCATGCAACAGGATGCTAAACACGGACGGCACAGACACTTTATGCAGAGAAGTCTGCACATAAATAACCCAGACAACGGTTTTAAACGGTGAAGGAATGAGCCATGGGGGTATCAGGAGGGCAGAGTGGGGGAGGCGGAGCTTCCAGAACACGATCTCTCGAGTGGTGAGGCTGGAAGGAGAAGCCACAGTGAGAGCCACAGACATGGCTGGACACACCACAGCAGGGACTCAGGCTTTTACACTAAGGTCAGAACTCAGGAGACTCGAGGTTGAGACCAGGGCCCAGCCGAGCAAGAAATGACAGTAGCTCTGGTCTGGCGGACCTTGGTTTCTCTAAAGTTTCTCCAAAGCCCTGTGTTGAAGGTTGGCTCCCAGCCTGTGATGCAATTGAGGGGAAGGGGTTTAGCAGAAGGTTAGGTTATGGTGGTGTGTGCCTGAAGGGAACACTGGGACTCTATCCCTCCCTTACTGGCTGCCACGAAGGGAGAAGCTTTCTCGTCACAGCACTCTCCTGGTTTGAGGTGCTACCTCAGTATAGGCCCAAGGCAAGAGGGGACCATGGATGGAGACTATTAGCCAGAGTAAACCTGCCAGCATTGCAACACAAAGCTAGCCAACACATGGTGAAAGCAGGCAAGACTGTAAGAAGGCGGTCAGTGGTCCACTGTTGAGGGAAAAGCCAACAGGCTTGAATGTGGGGGTTGAGAGAAGAGGAAGAGGTGTGGGAAGGGCTCCCAGAACTCTATCTTGTGAGACTGGCTAGAGGAAGATGTCATAGTACAGAGAAGGAGACTGTAGAACAGAGAGAGAGACTGGGGCAGCCTAGAGTGGGTATGAGAACAACATGGACATAAGGGAGCTAACAAGCAGAAAGCTTTGGCGGCACTGGGCTCAGGTTGAGAAGAGACACTCATTTTTCTCATCCTTGGGGCTATCTGGATTTTTCCTGCCAAACCGATGTGACCACAGATAAAAAAAATGTGCTTCAGTACTGCCTTCATTATATTCCAAATGTTTTGGCATGTTTATTTCCACTATCCTTTGTTTAAAAGTTAAAAAAAAAATCCTCTCTTAATATCTCTACCGATTTGCCGGTTGCTTCAGAAGATGTCCGGTTAATTTCTGTGCACATGTGTGCTTTCCGAAATTTCTCATTTAATTGCACTGTACGCAGAAAAGCCACTAGATAGGATTTTAATTTTTAATTTTGAAGCATGTGCTGAGACTTGTTCTGCGGCTTCCCGTGTGAAGGGCCCTGGCAGGGTTGCTCCTCTGTGGAGAGGGCCATGTGCGTTACCCCAGGCACAATGTTCTGTGGGTGCCAGGGAGGCCCACCTTGTCTAGAGTGCAGCTCAACTCTGCGGTTCCTTATTTATTTTGGGTAGAGAAGACCTTTCCACAGCTGAAGGCGAGCTGATGAACTCCTCTGCTAATGACTGACATCCGCTTCTCTCTTTAAGCATATCGATCGACTTTTGATACTACATGACCCTCTATCTAGAGATAGACCCTCTACCTATCTATCTATCTATCTATCTAATTATATTATGTATAATTATTGCTTCCTTTTTGCTGAACGAAATAGATAATTATATTATGTATAATTATTGCTTCCTTTTTGCTGAACGAACCCCTTTATTGTTCTAACCTTCCTAGACCTCTTTTTTTCCTGCTTTAAAACACTAAATAAGCATTTCCCTGAAGCCAGGGTGCAGGCTTCATGGAAGAATGAGAGGCTGGCCATGTTGGTGGTCACTGCTGGGTAACATGTGGGCAGAGATGCTGCTCAAGGAATTCACCACAGGACAGACACTAAGGTCACCAGAGCTGGTTAGTGACTAAGGAGGTGAAGAATGGCTGGAGAGGTGGGAGGGAGGAGCAGAAGGGGAGTGGCAAGGGGACACTGCCTCTGGGGACCCTGACCTCACTTGGGGAAGAGCAACTGAGTGGAGCAGATGTGGCAACAGATACAAAGGAAGAGAGTCCAACAGAAGGAGGGTACGATTCACCTTCTCCAACTTCATCTATATAGAGGTTGGTAATGTTCACAGACATTACTGGTGACATTTCTGGGTTAAAGCTAATAGGGTGTGATGCTGTCTTTTAAAAATATCCTGAAAGTTCAGTTTACACATTCTATGAGGACCTCTTTATTTATGAACCATCGAGAATGGCCTTCGTTTTCTTTTCTCTTCTTTTTAAAGTTTTGGATTTTCTTGTTCTGTTTTTTGTGAGACAGGGTCTCCCAAGGTAGCTCTGGTTGGCCTGGGACCAAGCACCTCTGCTTCCTTAGTGCTGGGATAAAGACATTCCTCTGTGTCGGACAGTTTTCTTCTCTGTGCCTATGGTTGTAAGTTTAGGATCTGGGCTAGTGGTTCTCAACGTGTGGGTTGTGACCATTGGAAAAACACATATTTCCGGTGGTCTTAGGACCCCCCCCATCATAAATTTTGCTGCTACTTCGTAAGTGTGAGTTTGGGAAGGGCTCCTCCTCTGTGTTTTCTCAGTTTGTTATTGCTCTCTGTAAGGACATCACCAGCGTTTTGTTGTGGGGGAAAAAAAATCTCAGTCATTTCCTTTCGCTGCTTCCCTAGGTTAACAGGCTGAAGTTCTAGAACCATCGTTTCAGGCTCCCACTGTTGCTGTGGAGAAACCTCCCTCATTCTAATCCTAGTTTTCTTTGTCAGCCGTTTGCCTCTTCCCTCTGCCTCCTGTCTTTGGTGAGCTGCATCTTCCTTTATGACGTGTGCTGTACTTTCTGTTCCATGGACACCTTTTGTCTATTATGGAAAGTGTTCCTCTCCTCCAGACCCCATCATCATCATCATCTTATTATTATTATTATTATTATTATTATTATTATCATTATTATTATTATTATATTTTTTAAATTAGATTGCAAAGCCTCAGAATCTTGCTTGACTGGTGTTTACACACGACAGAAGACTCAGCAAGGGTGGCTTAAACAAGTGAGGGTTGATGTCTTTCTTTGTACAACAAATAGGCTCCCTAATTTGTTCCTAGTAACGACTTCTAAGACATTGGCTGGATCAGCTGACAATCTACAGCCGTGCCATTCTCTCGGCGCTAGCTTTAGAGAGAGGCCCTATAAGGAGTTGGTGCACTCCATGCAGCAGCTGCACAGAACACAGATGCGTCATAGCCCCACGGGCAGAGGCCTTTCGCAATCCAACATGCCTCGCAGTGTGCCCCAAGGTACAAAAGCCACCTGGTGAATACTGCATTAAGTGGAACTGAATCGCCCTGGGCATGGGCGTGCTTTTTAACACTTAAAGCAGACAGCTATTTCATTCAGTGTTATGGACTATCTAGTCTCAGGCCAAACCTGATTAGTTCATGTCCTAATATACATTGAATAAAGTTGGCAATACTTAAAGGGACACAGGCCCTCTCAGAACCCACTTCTCTCACCTCCATGACAATGATAAAGGCCAGCTTGGCAGCAATCACGTGCCAATAGTAGATGTTGTGTTTATACTCCTGTGGGTGCCCGGGTGGGTTTCGGAAGTCACGGTACCTGGAAACGCAACCAGGCATGTTAGGAGACAAATCTTTTTGATTAATAATGTGAACAAGGGCCTGACTTAAAACCAAAGTCATCTTCAAATGCAATAATTTTTAAAGACATCACACCCATTTCACTTTACGTTCAATTTGGTATCAAATACTGGAAGAAAATTATCCAGAAGTATCTTATTGAGCATGGAACCAGGAAATGATGGATCCCAGCTGGGTAAAACAGGACACTTCTTCACAAAGTAACAACGTTTTCATATTTTCCCCAAGGCTTTATCCCTGCTTTCTGAGAAGACATAAAACAATTTAACTATCTTGGGGGGCCTACTGGGCCATGCCACCTAGTACTGCCTACTGGTTAACTTAGGGTTTTCACCCAGCTCATTTCTAATTCCCTGACAGTGAAGTATTACACATAAGAGAATGTAATTGCTGAGATCAGCATTCTGTACAGTCAGTCGTCTTGGCCTTGTCTGACTCCTTGGTTGTGATACTGGAAATCTAAATCAGAATGGCTCTGAGCAGTCGAATTGAGTGGATTTGGGTTTAATAAAGAAAATAAATTTGCATGACCTACTTGGTCAACAAACTACCGACTGGTAAGTGAGCTGCTGCACTCTATCCAGACCTTCCCAGCAGCCAGAGCAGAGCACTTGACACCCCTTACCGCGTGCACCTTTACGTCTTTGCTAACTGAGGTGCTAGTGTATCATCGTTAGCTTTAGGTCATCCGTGAATAACAAAGTGGACTTATTTCCCTTTCATTGCCCTGTTGGGGATGAAACCTGGGGTCACGCCCGAGGACGTCATTGTTCTCTCCTGCTGAACTACAGCCTGCTAGGTGGCTCCTCCTCTATTTTTATTTTACTGAAATAAGAGTTTCGCTATGTATCCCAGGCTGGCCTTGAACTTACTATGTATCTCAGGTTAGCCTCCACTGGAAGCGATTTCCCCCCCTCAGTGCTGGGGTTATGGGCATGTACCACCTTGAGCATGCTTGGTAAGAACTACCACCAGAGCTACACGCCCCAGCTTCACAAGGCACTCTTAGAACCGAATGGTCCGAATCTGTAAAGCTCTCAGCTAGTTCTCTCCACTTCTGAGACTCGCTAGGCTTTTCTCCTCCACCGATACGATGTGCCCATTTGAACACCTTTCAAATCTGGTTCACAGGAACTACCATTGCTCCTCATTAACTTTAATATTTTCAGTGTTACTAAAAAAGAAAGCACTGTGAGAACTGTCTCTTTAACCCAGACTTAAACGATGCCAGTTATCACACATACCAAAAGCTCTTTTTTATAAGATGAGGTACAGGTAATAAAACAGGTAGATCAAAACTTGCCTGCACAAGGTATAGTTGCCAAGCCCGATGTATGGGTTTTCTTTGTCTGTATTCTTGAAGTCGGTGATGTTGAAGACCGAGAGAGTGTTGTTGATGTAGCCGTCCATGGTGTAGTAAGTGTGTTCCCCATAGGGAGGGATGGAGAAGGACCAGTAATACACCAGGCGGGGGATCATGTCTGATGTGAAGGCAATGATCATGGCCTACATTGGGGGAAATGAGAAAGCAACGTTAGGGTGGCAGCCACGGTTCACTGGACGGCAGACCTGTGGTTTCCACCGAGTTGCATCTCTCAGTGGGAATTATACATATTTCCTGTAGAAGACATTTTGGGAGGTCTTCCATTCTAAGGGAAGTTTGGAAGGACCAATGGTTGCTTTGCTGAGCTTCTGAAGTACATGAAACGATTTGTGGAAAGTGACTATACTAGGGCACCATGAAGAGCGGGACTGGCTTGTGCATCCTGTGTGTACATCAGCGCTGCGCAAAGTTACAACACCCACTTACACCTCGGAGCCCTTCTTCATAGAACCAGGAGTCAGTCTGTCATGGTTTAGAGTTAGAACACTTTGTAATGTAACACTAAGGTCAGTATGATGAAGATAATCTTGCTTCATTGAACTCATTTGTGGAATAAAGAATTTATACGAAATTGGGTTTTTAAAAAAATAAAAATAAAAATCACTTGTTTCTCACAAAGAAGAATGAAAACGGACTAAAACACACCTCTCCTGATCCATGGTTATATGTTGGTCACTAAAACTCATATTCCCTCTGCCTTGCCATCTTAGACTTAAGACGATCCACAGCCTGATAAACTACCTTGGGTTTGTTTCCATTCACTCAGTGGGGAAAAAAAGCTAGCTTTCTAATGCCTAGTATCTGAGCATCCAAACTTCCAGAAGATTAACTGGATAAAGGACTGAAACCGTAAATTATCACTTAACACGGCTTAGTATGTTCCTGCGTAGAAGGAATATATGGGTCAGTTGTGAGCCTGCGTCTATGCCAGGCAGGAGTGTTATGGGACAAAAGCCTATTTAGAACTACATGCACCTTCTCCGAAGAGCTTTAATTTGAGGCTTAAACTCCGGTATAGGAAACGGCTTGCAGGAAGGACAAAGGGGGAAATTGTAGGCCAATCATCATCAGAAGCACAACGGCAGACATGGTGTGATTATTTTTTTTTTCCGGCTCAAAGTGATTTTTAATAATATTCATCTGGACACACGGTCGAGTCGCAGTGAGACTACAAACTAACAAACGAGATTTGGGCAAAGCAAGAAAACAGGAACTTTTTTCTCCTATTCGAGCCAGCTTCCTTGATTTCCGAGATGCGAAGAATCTGTGTATGTGTGCGTGCGAGTGTGCACACGTATACGCAGGCACGTGTGTCTGCCCGTCAGCTGTGAGGTAAGACGAGAAGATTTGGTCTCGTGCCAGATTTCAGTAGATGAAAATTTCCTGGTATCATTTAATTCAATGCTATCTTTTAACAGAATCACCTGAGATATAATTCAGGGAGGAACAAACAAACAAAAAAAAAACAAACCAACAAGGGGGAGAATTCTTTGTTTTTCTGACAAGGTGCCTTTCCCCCTGGATTGAGCTGCTCTGAGATATACCACCAGAATACACAGAATGGGGCCCGCCTCATGGCCCACGCTGTTCTGCACTCAAGTTCCGTTTATAGCAAAATAAATTAAAATAGCTCTTCAATAGCAGCTGCTCCGGCACAACAGGGTCAGCTCACTTACAGAACCTTCAGCTTTCAGCTCAAGTGACATCACAGCACCCTCCTGCTCGGTGTCTCCTACCCGGGTGGCCTCTCTTCTCTGTTTTGTACACATTAGGCTGTGGACATTATGTATAGTCCTTCAGGGGGAGGGTTATATAGGCGGGGTAACAGGCATGTTTCTTGTAAGTGTAACATGTGCTAACAATATGGGCTGAAGGGTTGTCAGTAGCCTAACCAATGACACAATCTAGTGAGGGGCTTTGCTAGAGTATATTATAATAAAAAAGTAAGCAGTAACTCCAATTAGACAGTGGGTGTGTGTCTGAGTGAATATGCGTACACACACACACACACACGCATACACACACAACTTTGGAGACCCAGCCAATCCTCCCTCTGTGTTCATGGCAGAGCCATGGCGTGAATAGAGAAGGTTCCTAAGAGAATCCAAAATGCATGAGAAGCCAGGAGTCTGGACCAAATCAATTTTCTGTTTCTGAGGGTCAAATGAAAAACCCTTTTAGTGCCAAACCTTCGTGCCTAAAGTCTTCCTAAAGCACGTGGGTCTGTGTCCCTGCCCTGTCTACTGTACTGTGGCATATTGGATATGACAGATTCCTGCCTTCGTGACTGTGGAACTTGAAAGGGCTTGCTGTCATGGCTCTAAACATCAGTCTTCATTTTCAAACACAGTGGGGATTGAAGGTAGGGGCTATTTGGGTGAGAGGAAACTGATTTAATCTATCAGTTTCTCAAAGCCAGTCGTTGCCTGCAATTCAGAAAAGGGGTGGGGGTGGGGGGGTGACAGCTAACTTGTTTCACTGTAACCAGTCAAGGGGGTGACTGATTTTTTGAGGTATCTGTCAGAGTCCTCAGGGAACCACAGTTAATGATGTCAGGTAATGAAGTCAAACAGAGGCCACTGTGTGAACGAAGGCCGGGCTCCGCGTGTCCACTGCAACTCAATGACTTCCCAAGCCACGCTGAGTTCAGAGCCTTTCATCTAACACAGATAAGATGGGGCTCAGTGGTGTGTTTGTGTGTGGGGGGGAGGCAAGATCACAAGCCCAAGCTGGGTGCCGGAAGTGGAACTCAGATCTGCACTTCCCTCTTCCCGCACCAGAGACAGACAGGGCCGCTTCCTCTTCTGATTCTGCAGGAGCTCCCGGGGACTCCGCAGATCGTGGCTTAAGAAACGAAAATTGAAAAATCATTTTGTTTGGGAAGCCGGGCCTGGCGGGATTAGTAGGGCAGAAATAACCCTGCTTTTGAGGACATCTGTAGGCGAGAGACCCTGGTGGGCTGGTGTTGAACTGTTCTGCCTAAGAGCCTTCCGCTTGACCTCTGCTCAAGCAAACAGCCTCTACAGGTTGTGCTCCTGTTCTCTCAGGGCCGGGCGGCCCCGCCTCTCATAAGAGCTTGTTTCCCTGGAGACAAGAGGGTAACTAACGTCTAGTTAGGAGGGGCAATTTTTCCTTCATCACAGTTAATATTTTAAGATGTGATGTATCTATACATTGGGATATAGGGTGGGATGCTCTCAGGGTGCTCTGACTCGGAATGACCCTGCATCTGCCTGGGGTTAAAAGCACTCTTTGCTGATGCCTTCAAGTCACAGGTGAGTGAAAGCTTCAGCCCTTTTTACTCTTACGTTTCTTTAGATAAAGACATCGGCAGAGAAGCAATAGTGATTCCTCTGCAGGATGTCCTGGTGGGGTGAGTCGATGATGATGATGATGATGATAATAATGAATTAAAATGTATCGGAAGATAGTTGCATAGCAATTAAACGCCATACCTGAGCTAGAGAAATAGCTCAGTGGTGAAGAACACCCGCTGCTCTTGCAGAAGACCTGCGTTCTGTTCCCAGCACCCACATGGCGGGTCACAACCATCTGAAACTTCAGTTCCAGAGGGGGTCACCTTCTACTGTCTCCCCTGGCTTCACCAAGCACACACGTGGTCCACAAACACGCAGGCAAAACACCCATCCCTATAAAGATAACACTGGACGACAGTCTACCCGTGAATCCCAGGCTACTCACGTTGGTCACCACGGCCAGGATGGCTATTCCTTGCATGATGGGCTGCCACGCGCCGATATCCTGGGCTTTTTCTGGCACCATGCGTCTAAACTGAGTCGTGAGCTTCCATGCGTCCACTCTTATTTCCAAAATATTGTTCACCAGAGCCAGCAGGGGAGCCAGTGGAAAAGAGGCCACAAATAAAGTGACGAACCCAAACTGAATAACTGTCAACGGAACGGACACACATCATGGTGGGGAGGACAGATGGGAGGACGATGTCATTTCCTCTACTTTTGCAAAGAAATTTAAAAGGCCAACAAATGACCCACCCCACCGAGGAGACATGGCCATGACCAATCACACCCCAGTGCTCACGGCAGGACGAATACAAAACATAAATATGGAATCTAAAGAAAGGTGACTAAACACAGCTTGTTTCCCACACATGTATTCACTCAAAAGAAACGACATATTGGAAACTCTTTAAGTCAAGCACGGCTACTTGTCATATGCTGGAGGCGACCTGAGCAAACTACTCACTCTTCCTGCTAAGAGAATATGAGAAGCAGATTCTGGGCTTGGGGTTTAAAAAGGAACAAAGAGGAAGAACGTAGTAAGCAAAGAGAAAACAGAAATGTGTGGGTATGAAGCTGCTATTCAGAGGATGTTGGAAGCCAGCCAGTGACAAGCAAACAAGGGGGTGCAGCCACGCCGACAGAGACTTTGTCACCTGTGTGTTGTGGGCACGCATGCAGGAATCCTAACCCTTGTCAGTCTGTGTGGTCAACAAGATCGAGATCCTAGTGGTAACTCAGCCTTTTCTCTTTATCTGAAATGTATGCGACCTTGGTATAAATAGAGAAAGGATGAACTCTGCTATGGAGAGGGTGAAGAATGATATTGAGACCAAGGAACTAGCGGAGAAACCTCTCTGAGGTCCTTCCTACCTTACCAGCAGAGCCGTGGAAGACACCTACACAGGTGTGAGTGAGCCCAAGACTGGAGGAGATGTCGCCTGACAACTCTTCTGGGCCTTTGCGCCATTCTACTCAAGAAGGGCAAGGCTGTGGTGTACCTACTTCTGGTCTGAGAGACCAGCCTACGAGAGGAATACTTCAGAACCTCAAGGAGGTAGCCACACAGGCCAGGCAGGCATGGTCTGCATCAGGCAAGGACCCAAACTCTGTTAGTGGCAGGAGCCATGCCTGCGTCTGCATCTAACCACTATCCACGCTACCCTGGGGCCATGTAAGTAAGAGGCTGTAGAATGGGTCAGACTTGACCATGGTAAACCAACCAGTGTGCAACTTACTGGAAGGACAGTTTGGGGTCCCTGTGTTATAGTGAGAGTGTAGCACAGTTAGATCTTGATTGTTCAAGAGAGGCCAGAAATAACAGGGTTGAAAGTTCCAAAGAGAAATGATACCACTTATAATAACTAAAGCAATAGTTTGTTAGGATAAATTAATGATAAATGTTAAGACTAATGATTATTATAGAAAAATGAATGAATGACAGGGTGCGTATATTCTTAATCAGCTAGACACAATTTGTGGATATGCAAATCTAGCTAGTAATTCCTTATGGCTATTTTAGACACTTAAATTTTAAGAGACATCAACAAACAAACAGTTGAAATAACACTGACAATCATGGTCGATCACTCTGATAAAGAATGAAAGGAGAATGGCTAGGTCACCGTGAAACTGGGTTCTAGTCCGTGCAGACATGATACTGGTTAAACAGAAGGTTTTAAAAGAAGAAATACAAATATTCATGGGATCTTACTGTATGCTAACGAGGGGGCTCTACAGCTGGCTAAGTAACTGCCAAGGCTAGGGCCTTCATCACTTTTACCCCCCAAAGGATTAAGATATATATATATTTACATTAACGATAGTGAGAAGAACTTTCTAAGCACCCTTCAAAATGGAGAATAAGAGAAGATGTTAGCAAGATGGAAAACACTCGTTATGAAGACCCCCATTGCTCTAACATGTTCTTCGTGGTGGCACCACACTTTTTCGCCAGTCACTCCATCCTCTACGCTCTGCACCCCACAAGCCCTCACTGCTGCACGGAAGCTACTCCTGCATCTCCCCACCCCCAAGTGTGGTTGCACACGCCCGAGCCCAGGGGTGCTCTTGGCCTTGCTCATTTGGACAGATAGTTTTTGACAGGACCAGCCATCTCCCTCTCCACGGGATGGCTTTGATTTGTTTTTACCTAACGTAAAAAGGCAAGTTATATATTAAATACGAGCCTCTAAAACACTGTTACCCGCAGGGCTCCATCCGCTTCCAGCGGTTCTAGCATCTGCAGGGCTTTATCTTTGACTTCCCCTCTTGTCTAATGCACCTGTCTGTCATGTTTCAATCTCCCCCGAACAAAACTGGTCCCCTCAAAAGCCTTCTCTGCAGAGAACCCTGCTGGAGTTCTCCACCTGTTTCCCTCCTTTGCTGGGCCTCATCAATACTCTCTCAGTCTCTCTCAAGTCCTGCAAGGCATGCCTGGTCCACCCCATGGCCCCACCTTCGGTTCCTCAGTGCCTGACCTGTGCACCCACTTTCCCAGGTAGCACTGCCATCCTGATGTCCTACAGATACCAGAACATCTCCACACCAGCTCCCCTCCTTCTTGTACCCAGCACATCCCAACTCCTGGAAAGCGTCTTGGAAATTCTATTTCTCATCTACCCCGAGTCACCCCTCCAATGCTCACCAAACCTGTTTTCCCATGTCTGTTCCCATTCCCACGACCTCTGTTTACACACTTTTCCCTTATCAGCGTTAGCTGCTGTAGCCTAATTATTGTCCTCCCACCAAATACAGACCCCATCCAAAATAATCTGACCTTTGGTAAAACACCACACAACTCTCTTCCTTACCAATATTCCTACAAACCCCCATTTTTTCATAAGTATCTCTAGGCACACAGAGGTCAGTCATATCACATACGTCTATAGTTTACCCCATATTCCCACCATAGACCCTCTGCTTCAGCTATGCTATGTCTAAATAATCTGAAGCAATCGGGGAGTAGCTCTGCATTTTCGAATGCGTCCAGTTCTCACTGTCTAAGCCACGTCCATTTCCCTCACCACACTTTTGATAAGACCACTCACTTTTCAAAGTCACATTCAAAGACCATCTACTTGACCAAGTCTTCCTTGGCTTTTATTACACAAACTACTGTGTGTCCAGCAACTTAAGAGCATGCACCAAATCTCAGCTTGGGATCTCTGGCAGATAATACAGTGCTTGGCACAGTGGTACACCCAACACTGGGTAGTGAAGGAAGAGACGGGAGGTGACCTGTCTGCCACACTAGAAAGCTATTCCTTTAAGGACTAGAAGTCTTCAGTGTAGGTGGGGGACAAGAACACAAGAGAGGCAAAGGGGAAAGCAGGTTCCCTTTCTAGAGAGTGCAGCCCATCTGGTAGGTGTGTCACATGGAGAAAAGGAGTGAGCCAGGGGGATGTTAAAGAGCTGAGCTATTCACAAGAGTAAGCATCTGTGGCGGTCACTGTAACTTGGTGGTGTCATCTTGACAGCACCTAGAATCTCCTGGGAGATGGGCCTTGGGGGCATGCCTATCAGGGAGTCTCTCAATTCCATTTATTGATGTAGGGAGACTCTGCTGTGGGCAGGGAGCCCTGGGCTGTATACAATGGTTGAAGAAAGGTAAACATTAGCACACATGCATCTGTTTCTGTGGATGTGATGTGACCATCTGCATCAGGCCCTCGCACTGCCTGGACTTCTGCCTGTGGTAGACTGTAGTACCTTGAACTGTGAGCTAAAATGAACCTCTTCCTCCCTTAAATGGCTTTTCGCAGGGTATTTTAACACAGCAACAAGAAATAAAGGAAAAATAGTCATTATTTTCATGATTTTGGAAAGTTAGCTTTGGAGATGGGTCCAATTAACAAGGCAAATGTGGAAATACGTTTGTGCAGAAGAGACACAGGCGGGATCACAGTGTCACTTTGCTGCCCTTTGCTATGACACCTACCAACTAACTCTAAAGATATCACCACATTCTCAAGAGTCCTGTGTCTATGACAGGTAGACCCAAAGTACAAAACAGTATCTTCAGCATCCAAACTTTAGTATCAGTACTGCTGTTCCTCTCAAATTTTCTGAGGTAGGGTTTAAGATTCTGCCAGGCAACTTTGGCTAATACCCTAGAACTATTGAATCTTAAATCAAGGGGAAATTTATTTTTTAAAAAAATTCACTAGCAGCAGTAACAAGAACAAAAATCATAGGGCATACAGCCTCAGTGGGCCCTGAGGGTGGGCAGAGTAATGCAAATGTAGGATTGACCAGCAGTTGCATACTTGTGTCAAAGGCAGCATGTACCTGGGAGTACTAGGCTCTAAGCACTCATGCTAAGGGCTTGGTAGCTGCCTCCAGCAGGCCTAGTCTGGGGTGGTGGGGGGGGGAGGAGAGGCATTCATACTTGCACAGAATTATGGGAGTCCTAGCTCCACAAGAGCGGCAAAGCAGAGGGAAGAGCTAAGAGGATCTGTGGAGGTCCCTCAAGGGCCAGTGAAAAGGAGGGAGAGGCAAGGAGCAGTGGCTGGTAGGCAACACAGGGCTACCTGCTGGGAGAGGGGAGGGCTCACCCGTGGGAAGCACCTAAAGAAAGGTGCACAATGGCATTGCTGGCAATCGTGGAAGAACACCGTGAAGGTCTCGTGGGAGTGATGCCACTCCCAAAGACAGTATTTATTTTTAGAGAAATAAGAATTCAAAGGGTACTGAAGAAGGTATCTTTCACAGCTTAACACTAAACAGATTTCACTGTGTTACTGACTACATAGTAACAGACTCTCCCTGCTCAGGAAACTCAGGAAACTTTCTAAATCATGGGGAATTGTTGGGATGGCTATAAAGCATTGTAAGAAATCTCAAAGTTTGCTATGACAGAATATATCATACATATATTGTGGGATAGAACAAGGCCAAATTAATTAGTTTATAACTATTTAATAGGCCTATGAAACTCTAAAAGTCTGATTTTCTTCCCCAAAGCTCTCCCCTTAAAGCCATACATTTAGCTAATTAATTGGGGGGAAAAAACCAACTTCCCATAAAGTCTTTTTTGCTGGGGAGAAGCTCAAATAGATAACTTTCTATGCCAGGGTGCTATTATTAATGCTGATAATGGCCCTGGCAAAAGATAGTTAGGACATGCAACTGTCTTACACTTCATCCCACACTGATGCCACACCCTTAATAAAACCCAATCTTGATAAAAAGCAAAAACGAATTTCAAATCTAACCCCAGGCTGATAACAGACACCCAGTAGACTATTTACTCACCCAGACAAACAGATATTCCTGTGTATTATGCATATTTTTTGAAATGATATTTTATACATAGAATGCAATTTAATAACCCACCCGCTATCTGCAGAAAACACTGTCCTGGAAAAGACACAAACTCCTATGCGTAAACATAAGGCCTGTCAGATTTTATGCCTGTTTTTCTGTTCTCAATACCTTAAAAATATCATGATTCATCGTAAAGTTTAGGTGAAAGGGCAGAGATACAGACTATGTGAACGGTTAGCCATCTTTTAGATTTAACATGTCATTCACAATAGCAAGGTTAGTGTTTCCGAAGGAAATCTGTTCTGAGATGCATCTATCAAAGGCGACAGAGATTAAAGCCACACAGAACCTATGACGACAAAGAACCCGAGCAAGTAATCCACAAATGGACATGGCATACAGGAAGGTAGGGCAGGACCTGTGCCAAGTCCTAACTCACTCCAGCCCGGTACACTGGCTCCTTCCTCATGGTACCACATACAAACCCTGCACAGAGGAAACAGGAGGCCATTTTGGGCAGGAGGAAGTTATAAAAGGCAATAGAGATCCCTCCTGTCATGAGGAAATATGTTCTCACAGGCTGGCTCCATGATTCTGTCCCAGCCAATCACAGTGTCTGCTGAGTGAATCAGGAAAGTGATAGGGTTCATTCACAGACACCACGGCCAGAACACTCTGCGAACTCACAGTAAAGTCACACGTCAGGGAAAACCCCATCTCATTGCCTGGTAATAAATCCTTAGCTTTGAACAACATAAACATTAACGAAATCACACCCAGCCATCATATCTGTAAGCTTTGACTTTTCTCTACCATATAATCTAATCCTGGCAGAGACAAACACACCGGCTCTTCATATCAATGCACTACATAATTCTGTGGCCCAACAACAGATGTTTTTCAACTCCAACACATATCCCAACGTACTTTACAGAAAACTTACTCATTTCAAGATACTCATAGAACAATCCCAGCCTGCCCATGGGCTGCAGATGGTAATCCTGTTCCCATCGCGGGGTTATCTTTTCTGATCCCGAAACTCTTTGATATCGTCCAATTAGATTCATAACCCATCTGTCAGAGAGATCAAATTATAAATTAGAACACACATTGTCAGACCCACATCATGAAGCATTTCTTGCTGTCTCAAAGCTGAATATGTAATCCTCCCAAGAAATTAAATTTCTCTTTTGTATGTTAAACATCTTCAGTTTGCCCAATTTTTCCCCCTACTAATCATTCAAAAATATTTTTTCCAGAATGAAAATTTTCAGTGAAATAAGCAGAAGGAAGATAGCAACGCAAGCTAGTCCCAGCCACTGTAGACAAGTTCTGTTTGTAATAGTGTTCAGGGAGAACCAGGGATGGTGTCTTAGAGTTATACTCCTGTGAACAGACACCATGACCAAGGCAACTCTTATAAGGACAACATTTAATTGGGGCTGGCTTACAGCTTCAGAGGTTCAGTCTATTATCACCAAGGCAGGAGCATGGCAGCATCCAGGCAGGCATGGTGCAGGAGGAGCTGAGAGTTCTACATCTTCATCTGCAGGCTGCTAGTGGAAGACTGACTTCCCAGCAGCTAGGATGAGGGTCTTAAAAGCCCACAGCCACAGTGACACACCTACTCCAACAAGGCCACACCTCCAAATAGTGCCACTCCCTGGGCTGAGCATATACAAACCATGACAGATGGTCACCTTATAATAGTAATTGTGAGGATCTGAAGGAGGCAGAAGGCCACGCATCAGGCCAAGAACTTAGTGACTACAGACAGTGTGACACAGAATGACGCCTGCCTTTGACAGCACAACACAGAAGCTCTTTCGATCCCAGGAAGTAGGAAGCAAAGCCAGCACACTGGCATGGGATCTCTGAGACCAGTGGGGGGATTGAGTATTGTTAGCCGAGGGAAGTGAGGAGCTACTGCTGGACACTACACACAGAAATGATAAAACAGGTCTGAGACTCTGCCGCAAACCAAACAACTTGGGGATGACAGAAGAGATGCAGGTCCTCCAGATGAGGGTGCAGAGCCTGCCCCATGTACCACTGCAGTCCGCTCCATTCCAGCCTCTTCTCCTTTTGAACACTGTGCTCCTCTGCCCCTGGTAAATGCTTGCCCTTTTCGTAACAATCTGCCTTGAAAACAGATCTGAGTCGGTTACAGAACTGGCCATGCATCTGCGACAAACTCCGCCTCCTTAAGTGACAACATCTCCCACACTTCGGTTGCTTAGACAATAGGTTTGTGTGGGTCTGAAATTCTGACGATGAGGACCCATCATGGGACTCTAAAGACAAACGCTATAAACTGATGCAGGTCCTCACCTGTTCTCCAAGCACACCGACTGTTTAAGATGTGAGGCTGACTCACTGTGTGGGCCTTTTTCCTGCTGGTGGCCTCATGCCAGCCTCCCCTGCCTACGAGTGAGGCCTCACTCAGGACAGAGACCCTTCTGCAGAAAGCCCCAACTTCCCCATCTCTTCCCACTTCTTCCATAGGAGGCCAGATAAGTAGAGGAACTCAGACTCAGAGGCTACTGAAACCCACACTCTCCTGCTCTCCGTCTAATCGGTGGAGTTAAAATGTGCCAGTGAGATGCCCACTAGCCAGGGCTGATGTCAGGACTAATGGGAATCCAGACAGGGAAAGGGGGCCAGCAAGCTTCCCCACACTCAGGCGACCTCCTGCTGACCAATATGAGCTAACTAACAGGCGGAGGCCACTGAAAATGGAGCCATGATTGGAATCTTGGCTTGGAGACACCAGGCCACGTGGACTGATAGCTCCTGCTTAAAAATGTCATTGTTTGTGGACGGCAAAGCCTCCTGTATGTCAACACAAAGATCTGAGGATGCCCTAGAATCTTCAACGCTGCAGCCACTCCAGGAGCTCCTAACATAGGTGAGACCAGTGATAAATAAGGGCTTGCTCTGTTTGCCCCGTCCCCCACTCCCCAGCCTTATCTGAACACTGTCCATGGCCTAGATAAAGTAGGCATTTTTCTTCAGGGCTTCCCAATACATCTTCTGTCCTGGTATATCCCTAACTCAGCAGATACTTCTCCTTCCTCTCATACTATCTTCCCACGCACTGTAGGCCACAGTAGATGACTCTCTGCCTGACTTTATGAGCTATAGACTCTAAGCCTATTGTTCCATTTTTCTGAGTTGAATTACTCCTCTGTAAGAGAGACTCATCCATCTTCTGAGTCTTCGAACTTTTTTTTTCCTTTTAAAACAAAAACAACAACAAACTGGGCTGTAATTCTGAAGCCAGATCTCAACCTTGACTACACATGGGAATTACACCACAGAACTTGAAAAACAAAAAACCAAAAAGCACAACAGATCCTTTCCCTCCCTGGCCAAGACTAGAAGCAGAGGTTACAAAGTAACTCCTATACAAATCTACTGTAACATTAACAAAACATGTTGATAAAACTTTGTATCACATTTTCTCTTGGTCTTTTATCAAACTAGAGTCAGGTGTCATTTCCTTTTAGTACATTCTACCCAGAAGCACACACCACGTCCTGAATATTTCACACCTGAATTCAATGTTCTTGTGAAGGGTCAGTGTAGCTATGGAGGCCTTGGCTAGGAACCTTGAGGAGGTTCTTTCTATTATAGTATCCTTTCTTGTTATGTAAATACATTGTTATTTTGAAAAGATAAGAGATACACAGAGGGAAAGAAATGTGACAGCTGTCCCTGACTGAACACCCAAGGACACTAATGTTCTAGGTCTTTTAGGGTTTTCATTATTTAATGTTAACATCATCTCTGGGGAAGAAAAAAGAAAATCCCTAGACTATCTCAAACATCAGTGCTGGGATGACCAGCGGGCTGACACTCTCTGGCTCCAGCAAAACACCATATAATTTATTGATGATCTGTAGATGAGGCCAACGCAACCCTCGCTCAGGGGCTCATGCCCAGCGCCTGCTCTGTACCTGGGACCAGTCTAGCTGTATGCTCAGCAGAGTCTAGAAATCCATGTGGAATGAAGGGTGTGGGCCTCAAACAGTCAAGTCTAGGAAATTCTGGTCAAATATCCTTTACTATGCTTCACTTGCACAGCAACCTCATATGAGAGCAGCCGAGATGGCTCTTCCTTTGCTCTGACGCTCTTCAGAGGAGTAAGGGTCTGGGAAGCAGAGGTGACCTGCACACCACTGTACAGGATTGTGTGTGGAAGCAGGGAACTGGCCCTCGGCAGAGCAGAGCGGCAGCCCCAGGAGGCTGCCCTGACTGACACTTGGCAGTCTCAGGTTTCGAGCCAGTGAAGAGAATTAAAAACATATGACATCGGTAGCTTTAGCCAGAATAGAAATCTCTGTGATTGTTAACTGAAGCTTACCCGAAGTCAAAATAAGGACAGGCCATGGGTGCTTTAGGTCACATTTCAATTGCTCATAATTAATTTAGGAAATACATACACCCTAGCCCCTAACTTTTAAAGCTCAGAAAACAGCCCACTGCCAAGCAGTTGCTTATCAAAAAATTTAGTGTTAAACAACCTGCTTGGCTCGGAAGATGCTCCTTTAGTAGTCTAAGAATGAGTTAAGTTTTTTTTAAAATGCATTTTCATATTGAAACAGCCTGATTTGTGCATGACCTACTTTTACTTATCTGGAAAAACACAAATATGAACTTGATGAAAGGAAGGGTTGTTTTCTGTGCAGCAGGATTGAAGTTATCTCACAGCTAAAGCTGGAATCCTTTCTGAGATGGGAGTGTTGACTTTGCTTTGAGAAGGGCCTTGACAGGTCACACTGAATAGGGTGGATAAAGCCCCAGCAAAGAATGTGGACGCTCTGAAACCGGGTCGGCTGACTATTCCAGAGAGAACGAACAGAAACCTGGCAATGAGGGAGGCAGAGATTCAGGACAGAAAAAGAGGCGGGACTTGGATGCAGCAAGGCAACGCAGTGAAGAAACCCAGGGAACATCATCCTGCAGCCAGCCAGTGGTGAGTCGTAAGCAAGTCCATCCCACTGCACAGTGGGATAAAAGGCGTTACAAAGAATCTACATTTTGAAATTGAAATCCTAAGTTGTCCTCCATGCTAGAGGACGTTAAGGAGAGGGGATACTCTGTTGGTGCTGGCATGGAATAGAAAGGAGTTACCAGAGGAGGTACAGTAGAAGGGCGACCAGAAGTTTCATGAAAGCAAAAAATGGAAGCCAGAAAGTACTTTGAAAAGGGAAGCGTCGGGTCAGAAGAGCCCCCCAAGGAGGCTCCCTGCAGGCCTCCAGAAGATCTGAAGAGCGTCAGGTCCTATGAAAGCATCGACTACAGTACAGGAGGCCATTCTGCATGACTTAGTGAGGGCTGAGAATCACAGAACTGGGCACAGCTTTGACAGGCAGCTTCCCAAGGCAAGGGCCCAGGTGACCACAAAGCCCAAGAAGGCCAAAGCAGATTCACCCAGGAACTTCTGGAAAGGCCCCGGCTAGCCAACGCCTTGAAGTTAGCTCAGTGAGACCCATTACAGACTTCTGACATCTAGGCCCGGAAGACATCGAACCTTATTTTAACCTATTAAGCTTGTGATAATTTGTTAAATTGCAATGAAAAACTCTGTATCAAGTGTCCTGTTTGCACAAAATACAGGCTGTGGATAGATCCCACAGTAGGCCCTTGCTAACAATTGGGGAGTCACTGGGCTCTGCCTCTTTCTCAGTGTTTTAGGGAAACCATTCAAGAACTCCCGTGGTGACTGTTTCTGACATCTCAGGCATCACAGGCAACATCTGTTCTTGACCACACTGAGTCTAAAGTCATGGGATTCTGGAGTTGAATCCCACTGTAACCTTTCCCTGCCGGTGTGATCTGGGTAAGTCATTAATCCCTTTAAGCCACAGATCTTCATTAGCAAAAGGAAGATTAAGACTTATGAAGTCAAGCTATGTAAATATGTACTGGCACACATAAACATATACACACGAAAACACATAGCTTTTAGTGTAGAGACCGGCACATATTAGGCATGTAACACATTACTATTAATGACTTCTAGATGCATGGGTAGGGGATGCTATGTACATTTGTGGCAATATGTAGTTCGCAGCGCTAACAAGGGCCCTTTCTCAAAGGTCGGTTTACTCAGCCATCAGTCATAACCTAAGAGACATAAACTATAGTAGGTGGGATTTCCATTAGATATGAAGATGAAGGTCTTCTATAACTACTGTGTGTGCTTGTGTGCATCTGCATGTGTTCCTGTGTACATTCAAATGTGTAGGAGCATGTAAAGTCCAGGGGTTGATATCATGTGTCTTCCTCAATCTTCATCTAGCTTCTTTGATGTATGGTCTATCCTTGAGCCCAGAGCTCCCCAATTGAGCTATGCCCACTCGCTAGCCAGTGAACCCCAGGGAACCTCTTGTTTCTCCCTCCCCAACACTGGGGTACAGTGCCTGGCTTTTTACATGGGTACTGGGGTTCCCAATTCCGGTCATCATGCTCACACAGGAAGCACATTACAACCAATCCATTGACTGAGCCTCTCTATATAATTATTGAACATATTAACATATGAACTACCGGTTGGACCTTTTGCCCAGACACCTTCAATTTCAACAGATTCTCATCAGCTTTAGAGACAGATGTATGGCTCCCTGGGTAAACTATTTCAGTGGGTGGGCTGTCCTGTCCCCCTTCCTGCCACCCAGGGCCACCTAGGCAGTACTCACGGGAGCAACACTTCTTGTATGTTATTCCAGATGGCCTTTCCCCCCATGATGATCGTCAGTTGCGTAGTCAGTTCAAGGAGGCAGCCCCCCGGGTCACACTGGCATGTCACAAAGAGAACAACATTTAGATTCCAGGTGTATTAACTTGCAAAGAAGTGTTACAGTAACATCTCTATTTGTTCTCTCGGCTAAAAATATCTCAGAAATACACAAGGAAGTCACTATTCATTAGGCCGCTGAGAAGAAGCAAGCAGTGGTTTCAGCTGTCAAGAGAGGAGCATGTCTGTTTTCCTCACCTCTTCGTTTCTGTATTTGCCCATCAAGTACACTGGGTCCCCGGGATAGCCGACGAATTTGCCCTTGAAGAATGCGATGTAGAAGCACGAGGAGTAGTAGTTGACAAACTGGAACAAGAACATCTTCATGGTCAGGCTGTTCTCATAATCAGTCTGGGTCCTTGGGAGTTCTGCAGTCAGATCAACGACAAGAGAGACGGTGAAATTCCAAACAGCTCTGAGGCCCAAATCAAAGACTCTGATATCCTAGCTAACACACTGAAAGAAATACGATTCACACTGTTTCAATTTAATCTGCTTTCCATTCCTTAATATAGCTGCTGTGTTAATTCTGAGTTTACACATTATTTTGAGTTCTCTTCCCAAATAAGTATGTCTCCATGGCAAGTTGTGTGTGTGTGTGTGTGTGTGTATATACCTATTGTACTGGCTGGTTTTGTGTGTCAACTTGACACAAGCTGGAGTTATCACAGAGAAAGGAGCTTCAGGTGAGGAAATGCCTCCATGAGATCCAGCTGTGGGTTTTTTCCTCAATTAGTGACCAAAAAAAAGGGGAGGGACCCATGTGGGTGGTGCCATCCCTGGGCTGGTAGCCTTGGGTTCTATAAGAAAGCAAGCCAGGGGAAGCAAGCCAGAAAGTAACATCCCTCCATGGCCTCTGCATCAACTCCTGCTTTCTGACCTGCTTGAGTTCCAGTCCTGACTTCCTTTGGTGATGAACAGCATTGTGGAAGGTGTAAGCTGAATAAACCCTTTTCTCCCCAACTTGTTTCTTGGTCATAATGTTTGTGCAGGAATAGAAACTCTGACTAAGACATCTATAAATGCTATGTTATCAAATATTAGCAAGAACTGTTTTGGTTTAAAATCCTCTAGCTATTTTTGTTATGGTGCTAGGGATCAAACCCAGGACCTGTGCCACTGAGCCATATGGCCAACCCCTTAGAAAATCAGCTCTGAACTGCCTAATGAAGACTGTTCTTTGGTCTTCCGGAATTGTAGGATCTGTTGTTAACAATGGGGCAGGAGCAACTGGCTAGAGGCACTTGGGAAGCACAAAGGACTGTCCTCCCAGCTAGGAGTCTCGGCCAGTCTGATCCCTGACCATCATTCCGAGAAGGACGCAAATGCACCCAGGGTGTGGGAAGTCCCTGACTCTCGCCCTGAAGCAGCTGCCTGGGACACGAGCCATCCAGAAGGCATCGCTGATGAGAACCGCGTGGGGCACGGCACGCACCCACCGGTGGGTGTGGCAGTTTGTTTTTTCTGTGACAGAGGTGTGCACTTGCAGCTGGAGCTGAGACCCTATTCTGCCTGTTCGCAATAAAGAGATCATTTGCTTTCTGCAGTGGAACACAGGAGCTAATGTAACTGAACATATTCTTCAGCCCGATGTGCTTACAAAGCTTGGACATTACCATCACCGTCTCTTCTGATCCAAAGATGCACATGACTTACTTCCCATATGGGATAGAGAGATACGCTCGCACTCAAAAATTGCTACCCATCTCAACCCGCAGGAGCGAAAACAGCTCAATGGCTTTCGGGGCAGAACCTCACCATAGTTGGTGATTATGATGGCCACCTTCTCGTAGACCGTGTTGAGGATCATGATGATGATGAAACTGATGATGGAGGCTGTGATGGATGTGGCCATCTGTGGGGTCAGGTACTTCTGGATTGGGTCTGTCCCGTTGAGGTTTGTGGGAAGCGTCGTAGAAAACACGATGAACACGGACAGCCTGTAGACAATGATCCCGATCACAGAGGCGATAATGAGCAGGATCTGAAACCACCAGTGATGACATATCGTGAGCCTCAGCAGAAGTCAGGGGGGGCAGCAGGGCGCTGGCCCCAGGCTTACAGAATGAAGGGGCAGGTGCTCTGTGTGGGAAATCTCACATAAGAGCCACAAGAGAAAATGGGGGTGAAGTGAGAAGAAATGTGAGAGCCAAAAGGGAGAGTATCTACCTGAGTGGGATACTGTAACGGGAATTAATTAAAAATTATCAGGGAAATGCAAATCAAAACAACCCTGAGATTCCACCTCACACCAGTCAGAATGACTAAAATCAAAAACTCAGGGGACAGCAGATGCTGGAGAGGATGTGGAGAAAGAGGAACATGCCTCCATTGCTGGTGAGATTGCAAGCTGGTACAACCACTCTGGAAATCAGTTTGGCAGTTCCTCAGAAAATTGGACATAATACTACCAGAGAACCCTGCTATACCACTCCTGGGCATATACCCAGAAGATGTTCCAACATGTAATAAGGACACATGCTCCACTATGTTCATAGAAGCCTTATTTATAATAGCCAGAAGTTGGAAAGAACCCAGATGTCCCTCAATAGAGGAATGGATACAGAAAATGTTTATGCAATAAACATTTAATAGTACATTTATGCAATGTACTATTAAAAACAATGAATTCATGAAATTCTTAGGCAAATGGATGGAGCTATAAAATAACATCCTGAGTGAGGTAACCCAATGACAAAAGAACACATATGGTATGCACTCGCTGATAAGTGGATATTAGCCCAAAAACTCAGAATACCTAAGATACAACTCACAGGCCACATGATGTTCAAGAAGGAAGACCAAATTGTGGATACTTTGATCCTTCTTGGAAGGTGGATCAAAATATCCATGGTTCACAGTCAACCAATAGACTGAACATAGGGTCCCCAATGGAGCAGCTAGAGAAAGGACCCAAGGAGCTGAAGGGGTTTGCAGCCTCACAGGAGGAACAACAATATGAACCTACCAGTACCCCCCAGAGCTCCCAGGGACTAAACCACCAACCAAAGAGTACACATGGAGGGACCCATGGCTCCAGCTTCTTATGTAGCAGAGGATGGCTATTTCAGACATCAATGAGAGAAGAGGCCATTGTTCCTATGTAAGGGAATACCAGGTCAGGAAAGTGGGGGGGGGGGGATTGGTGGGCAGGGGGCGGGGCAAGAGGGAATGGGATAGGGGGTTTTCGGAGGGATAATGAGGAAAGGGGATACCATTTGAAATGTAAATAAAGCAACTATGTAATAAAAAATAAAAATAAAAAAATTGAAAAAATTAAAACAAACCAGAATACCAAAAAAAAAAGACCCGCCCCATCAACTCTCAGGCCCTGTGAGCCCACTTAGCCTCCACAGGGCCATTTCACATCCTCAGGGCCAGTTCACTCAGTTAACTCTCCAGTGGGAGTCCAGCGCTCCTGCCCTGCAACCTACCATTGTTCCTTGGTTCCTCTCCTCTGCCAAGCCTTCCAGGCAGAACCTCACACCCTGCTCCCGCCCCCTCTGTGCATCTCCCCTCTTTCCCCTCCAATCACTGGCCTCTCACTGCCTCAATGTGATTGGATAGGAAATATTTTTGCAACAGGATACTGTTGATGGTCACACTGTGTGGCAAGAGAGGACATGGTATGTCAACTTGCTGTGTGTTCTATGCAATAGTTCTATAAAACGAAGAGTGCCACTAAAGAATGTCTTATGTCAAAAGGAGTGTTACCTTTGGATAGCATAAAGGTGGAGGGACCTTCTAGGTCAGTGGTTCTCAACCCATTGGGTTGTGCGACTCCTTTGAAGACCATGTGACCCTTTCACGGGGATCACAGAAGGTATCTTGCATATCAGTTATTTACATTACAGAAGCCATGAAAGTGTTTCTTGTACAACACTGAGTGGTTCAGCTGTGGAGTTTGCAGTTAATTCCTCCCGACAGAGAGCCAGTCACTAAGAGTCCACAGGGGCTGGCTTTGCCTTTACCATAGGAGCAGCAGGGTCTGACCGGAATACTAGCCGAGGTACCCGGTAGCTGGTATTGACAGCAGGTCTCTGCTTTAAGAGTTTCTCATGGTTCTCACACTCAGGTATCCCTGAGCTGTCATTCACACCTGAACCTCCATGAGCCCCGCTCTGTGGACCTGCTGCACTTCTGAACCCCCCACCCCCACTTCCCAGGATCACTAGGGCGCCCACAATGGAGCCTACAGAGGATACGATTTCATTTTCTCAGCAAACACGTTTGCTTCCTCTGGCCAGTGTGAAGTGCACGTTAAAGGCCCTTTCCTTACTGGATACACAGAATTTAGACCAGTAGTTCCCAACCTGTGGGTCGTGATCCCTGCAGGGGCCACATATTCCATATCTTGCACATACTATTTTCATTATAGTTCATAACAGTGCTGAAGTTGCAGTTATGAAGTAGCAACCAAATAAATTTTTGGTCGGGAGTCACCACAACACAAGGAACTGTATTAAAGGATCATAGCATCGGGAAGGTTGAGAAGCACTGATTTAGACACCATCGGGGAGACCGTTTTAAACTGTTTTTCCCCTATGGTTTCTTTCTTAGGTATACTTTAGAATCATGGACTCTGTCTCATTGCTTGTGATGAGAGCCAGGGTGGGGGTATGGGGAGCTACAGAGAACAAGAACTACGGAACCAAGCAAGGCACACCCTACGTCAACGTGCAGAGCGACACACGGGGAAGAGAGCTCTGCCGCTGGCTGCAGATCCCAGTACAGATTAACACCCAGGCTTCACTCTCCCCATACAATGGGCAGAATACTTTTCCTAGGCCTAGGAATAGCCCTGGTTAGTATTAGCTATGATAGTGGCAACCAAAGTGTTAAAAAGATGTTTCCTTCCTTGCTGTGCAATCTGCATATAGAGAAGGCATTGTATTCCCCTGTACTCTCCCTCATTATCTCCTTTCCTCTTTCACAGTTAAGTCTTGTGAAGTGAAAAGGATTGTGTGTGTGTACGTGTGTGTGTGCACGCACGTGTAAATTAGCTGAGGCTAAGAAAAACTGTATTATGTTGACTGAGAAAGTCGTTGCATTTTTTTTCCAAACAGGCCATTTAAACCTTTCTAATAATTCCTCCCCACCCCAATTACTTTTATAATTATTCATCATAAGAGCATCCTTGGAGTGAGCGCTCACTGTCAACCTCCACACTCTTTCGCCAGTGGATTTTCTAATTAGTCTGTGCCGTTGGCAGGGTGAGAAGGCTGAGAAACCACACAGGCTGAGAGAGTAAAAATTTGTTCTAGACTGAGCCAACGGGAGGGAAAAGCATGGGAGTCAGACACAGACCTCAGCCGCTCTGCTTCCCACCTGGCCTGCCCCGCCCTTGGCTTGGGTAGCAGGTTCTCGAACCTTCCAGGGCTGTTACAAGACCTGCTAGGCCTCCATTCCTGACTGTGGGGTTTGCTTGGTCTTCTTGGAGGAGGGCACACTCGCCCCTCAGGTTTATCTTTTTCTGACTCTAACATATTTCAGATCAAGCTGTGGAGTGCGCTCGCTGTAGAGAGCTCCACAGTGGACCGACATAGATCCCTTCCCCCTCTAGGAGAGAAGCTGGCCCTTCCTCTGCAGAGTCGATCTCTCCTAAACCCTCAGCCTACTGGGTACCTACTGGATATTATTTAAGTTGTAGTCACCAGCCCTCATCAAAATTATACCCCAGACCTGGAGATGACTTTCAGGAACTGATAAACCCAATGTCTCCTATTTCACTATTGTATACACTAAAGGGAAATTGGCTTTATAACTTCCAATTAAAAAAAAAAAAGAAGACGACAAAACCTTTTAATTATAAAAAGTAATATCAAGGAAATGGGTAAAATAACTATGAAAATAAAAGCAAAATTATTTCAGAATTATGCCTTATTTGCACATTAAAAGCCACTCTTTGTATCACCTGTACCTTTCCCTTGAACTCATCATAAACCGTAAGAATTTCACACATCGTGGCTATTTCATGGGCAAACCTGTGCGAGGATCTATCTGTCGTACTCTACTGTCTGGTTGAGTCTGAAGTAAGCCATTTTAGGCTGTGGTCTTCGAGTGTGTATAGGCCTGTGTGTGTGCACGTGTATTATAAAAACGCAATAATGTCTGTGAAACTATTCCTGCCTCTCCATAAAACCCATCCCTTTCATGACAAGAGATCTTGCTATGTGGTCCAAGGTGATTTTGAACTGACTATCCCGCCTTGGCTCTGTGAAAAAATTGGATGACAGATCAGAGCAGTCACTCTGGACTTTGAGATGGTTCTGGATGAACAGTTTCTAAAAGCTAAATTAAGTAACACACACACCCATCTTGCTCTAGTGGGAGAGGCTGATATGGCAGCCCGGCACCTCGACGTGGCGCCCCCAAGAGGCGGAAAGTAGAATCTCACAGGGAGCAAGGATTTCATCCTCCCGGCCTCAGGGTGTTTTCTTATATGAAGTACTTTTTTTCTTGGTTGGTGCATACGTGTGCTGTCACCTGCTACTGAGCTACTGCAGCTGTGGGGGACTCCGTCCTAAGGTACCAGTCCTTGTGTCGCGTTCCCTGTGTTTATATTTCCTTGGGTATTTTGTTTAAATTCAGTGTGCCAAAATCTTACTTTTTTCCCAGATAATCTGAAATGTCTTCCCCTACTAGTGGAGTTTAGAAAGTTGCTTTAGATCTAGAAAGTACATTCGCTCACCTTTTATTTCCAATTTATGGCTTACAGTTTTAAAAGCATTTTGGCATTTGTTACAGCATGAGGTCCAAAGTACGACCATGACCTTTCCCTCCCCAACAGACAGCAAGTATTTCCACTGTTTATCAACTGACTCAGGATTTACAACTCTTCATTCCTGATGCATTAATCCCTGCCTCAGAGCCTGGATCACATTCTTCAATCTCCTTATTCCTAAGTCAAACAAAGCTGTCATTAAATTGTACTACTAATATTTTAGTTAGGTTTGTTTTTTTTTTTTTGAGATAGGGTTTCTCTTTGTATAGTTCTAGCTCTCCTAGAACTTGCTCTGTAGACCAGGCTGGCCTTGAACTCATAGAGATCTATCTGTCTCTGCCTCCTGAGTACTGGGATTAAAAGAGTCCACCACCACTGCTCAGCTAATATGTTTTTATTAATAACAAACAGAACTAATTTGTAAAGTCTGATGGTCTTAGCAAATTTTTTTTCATCTAAAATTGGTTTTTAAAACTTCCTTTCTTTAGTTTTTATACTTTTATTTTTGACATATCTTTTTGTTACAGAAAGTCCTAAAATTTTAAATTTTAGCTGTTGCAATTTCTTAGAGTTCTTACTGCCTCTCTGTTCTTGGGGTCTTCAGTAGCAGCTGGCAACCCCTGACCTGCTGTCAGGAATGGAGGAGAAGGAACAGAAGAACCACGATGGACAACTGAGAAGGTACCCTGACCTGCAATACTCCATGTGGCAGCCAGGGAGCGCTCTGGAGCTATCTCTCTATGAGACCGTGTAGCAACTACACCTCTCTGTATGAGACCAGGTAGGCACCATACCTGGCTTGCGCTTTGCTCGGTATTTTAAAGGAGATACTAAAAACCTTGTCACGTAATAAAAAATTTAAAAATTACTCAAAATATAGGCTTGAGATAGTTTCTTACCCAGAATAAGACAGCGCTGGCACACACGGTGACCCGGATACACTTCCCACAGGTAGTAAACGGGATACGCTCCTCCTCCTGGTGAATAGAAATGGCTGGTCAAGGGAGCAACGCCGACAGAGCTGCTGATATCTCTGAATATGTCACCAGATTTCAGACTTAAAAACAAACCTTAGATTGCCAGCACACTGTTCTCACTCATGACTGCGTAGTTAGTGAATAATCTCAGGCAGGCCTCGGCCATGTTCAATGTTGGTTTGCTTTGGTGTTGTATATTGAACACAGGCCCTTTACTCAAAAGCTCTCAGCTATCAGACCCGTGGGTCTGGGTCAAGTTTTACGTATTAACGTGGTCAAGGCTCTTCCTGATTTCCTTGGAAAAGCAGTCAGAGTGTAGCAGCAGGTGTGTACCTTAGCTGACTCTCATTCTGAACCAGGTACTCTCCTAAATGACCTTTAGGCGCAACCCCCACTCCCATCAGTCCTCAGTGTAGCAACCCTGAAACTCTATCACTTCCATTGTATGGATGAGAAAACTGAGACACAGATCCAGGATCAGCCAGCCCATAAGCGGCTGTGTTAGGACCTGAGCGTAAGCCTGCAGTGTCGGCGACACAGGACTCTGCCCTCTAACTCAGGAGGATGCACAAGGCAACACAGCAGAAACGAGGCATAAAGAATGGGGAGATTTCATTTGGAAATTTTAGCAAACAGCCTTTCACTGGGGGGTTTATAGTTCATTAGCTGACCCTTTTAAGTGGCCAGACCGTCTCCCTTCTGGTTCTCTGGAGGCTTTGTCATT
Source organism: Tokudaia tokunoshimensis (assembly GCA_036184795.1). Taxonomy (NCBI): domain Eukaryota; kingdom Metazoa; phylum Chordata; class Mammalia; order Rodentia; family Muridae; genus Tokudaia; species Tokudaia tokunoshimensis. The sequence continues at coordinate 62,640,211 of BTHU01000018.1, read as the reverse complement.
TTGTGACTATCTCCCTGTCCTCTCTAGCAAACAGCAGTCATTATTCAGAATGGGGGCTCCCTGCAACCCAAGAGACAAATGTTACCTCCTATGCTATTTATAAAATGAGGATGCTTAAGTACTCCCCACCCCTTATAGCAACCCACATTCTGAAAATCTGTGGGTGCTAACTTAGAAAACTACAGTTGGGGACATTTCATTCTTGGTAAAAGAACTTTCCTTCCAGGAGTGGTTGCTCCTATTCAAAACCTTCTGTGGGAACAGATTCCCACACTGACGACTAAGAAAGGGTCAGAATTCCCTGTGTTGACAGAAATGCTGCAAATACCCAGAAATCAGCTGTTGGGGGTTTGGGGATGCAGAGGGAGATTTCGTCTTTCGGCGGCAGTAGTTACAACAGTCTTCCAGTGACAGATGCCTCACAGAGTGCTGGCACACAGTAGGACTATATGTGTTCCTGTCTCTCAACCCCTTTTGACTTTAATAAGAGTCACAGTAATTTTTGTGTACAGTCCAACCAGAAGTTGGGCTAGTTACTGAGACTAAGCACAAGACAGAGGGGACAGCTAAGCCAGCACAGGATAATCGACTGCAAGGAAGCTGCTGCCTGTGACAACTGAGACTCATCTGTACATGCCAGCAGGGCTTCCTTAAACAGCTAAGCCATTCTCGCTCTCTAAAATATACACATTTTACTGTTACAGCAAGAGAGGGGCCACAGTGGTCTCCTGAGTGCACTGTCCTAAGCAGTGTCCAGACATATCTGGGATACTCAGCACCTTAGTAGTGCCATAATGGGCTCAGGCACCTGCATTGTTCAAGCTCCATGATAGCCTGGTGGTTTGTGTTGTGAACCACTGCAGAGAAAGCACTGCACTGCATCACTCACTATGTGGAGTATCTGCAGGGAGAGCACTGCATTGCATCACCTTGCTGAGAACCTGCAGAGAGAGCACTGCATCCTTGTGCTGAGAACCTGCAGGGAGAGTACTGCACTGCATCACTGTGATGAGAACCTGCAGGGAGAGCACTGCACTGCATCACTGTGATGAGAACCTGCAGGGAGAGCACTGCACTGCATCACTGTGCTGAGAACCTGCAGGGAGAGCACTGCACTGCATTACTATGCTAAGAACCTGCAGGGAGAGCACTGCACTGCATCACTGTGATGAGAACCTGCAGGGAGAGCACTGCACTGCATCACTATGCTAAGAACCTGCAGGGAGAGCACTGCACTGCATCCCTGTGCTGAGAACCTGCAGGGAGAGCACTGCACTGCATCACTATGCTAAGAACCTGCAGGGAGAGCACTGCACTGCATCACTGTGATGAGAACCTGCAGGGAGAGCACTGCACTGCATCACTGTGATGAGAGCCTGCAGGGAGAGCACTGCACTGCATCACTGTGATGAGAACCTGCAGGGAGAGCACTGCACTGCATCACTATGCTAAGAACCTGCAGGGAGAACACTGCACTGCATCCCTGTGCTGAGAACCTGCAGGGAGAGCACTGCACTGCATCACTGTGATGAGAACCTGCAGGGAGAGCACTACATTGCATCACTATGTGGAGAACCTGCAGGGAGAGCAGTTCACTGCATCACCTTGTGGAGAACCTGCAGGGAGTGTGCACTGCACTGTATCACTATGCTGACTACCTGTAGGGAGAGCACTGCCCTGCATCACCTTGCTGAGAACCTGCAGAGAGAGCACTGAATCACTGTGGTGAGAGCCTGTAAGGAGAACACTGCACTGCATCACTGTGAAGAGAACCTGCAGGGAGAGCACTGTAATGCATCACCTTGCTGAGAACCTGCAGGGAGAGCACTGCACTGCATCACTATGTGGAGAACCTGCAGGGAATGCACTGCACTGCATCACCTTATTGAGAACCTTCAGGGAGAACACTGCACTGCATCACTGTGATGTGAACCTTCAGGGAGAGCACTGCACTGCATCACTGTGATGAGAGCCTGCAGGGAGGGCATTGCACTGCATCACCTTGCTGAGAACCTGCAGGGAGAGCAATGCACTACATCACTATGCTGACTACCTGTAGAGAGAGCACTGCACTGCATCACTATGTGGAGAACCTGCAGGGAGAGCACTGCACTGCATCACTATGTGGAGAACCTGCAGGGAATGCACTGCACTGCGTCACTATGCTGACTACCTGCAGAGAGAGCACGTTAGTGCTGAGAACCTGCAGGGAGAGCACTGCACTGCATCACCTTGCTGAGACCCTTCAGGGAGAGCACTCCCTGCACTGCAGCAGAACAGACATGTACCTGAGTGATCTCGTTTATCACCACGTGATTGCACTGGGCCTCGTACTCCGGCCGGGGCTGCTCCTCTTGCTGTAGCTCAACAGTGTCCCATTCATACTCCAGTTCTGCCTGGCGCCGCTTCCAAAACTCCAGAAACAATGTAACTGACAGGAGAGAAGAGGACAGTGTGGCTCTTTAAGATTGGTGGGAATTACTACTCCTCTTTGTGGTGAGTACAGTCTATTTACAGGAGATGCTAACATTTAAAAAGGCAGGAAGTGCTTCTTTCCTTAAATGAAAATGTTGATAATTTACAAACACTGTAAAACATGGTGCTCTGAGGCCAGCAACAGAAGGCAAGTGTGCGTGTCAGACACAAAGCTTGCCACCCACGCTTCTCCAACTGAACACACGAGCAATTCCCTATGTCCTCCTTACTCCTCTTCTTCCCTCCCTCTGGGACTGGGCTAGAAAGAACACTCTAGTGTCCTCTAAATAAGCTAAAACAACATTTTTACACGGAAAACCAATCTCTTTCTCAATTTTGTACAAATATGAAACAACTAGGCATCTTTAGTTTTCATAATTTGTAACTCAAAAAGAAAAGCTAAAAATGTCAAATGTTAATTGAAGAAGACACGCCTTCCAGGTCAGTTTCCTAGGCTCTTTTAATTAGTGCATGGTCTCTAGCCCTTCTTACATAAAAATTCTGACATTACCATGGTTCCGTTCACAATTACTGTTCAAGTGTTTGCTACATGCTGAGAACAAGAAAGAGAAAAAGGGAGTCCAAGATGCATGGGGATGGGAGGCACAGCAGAGAGAGCAAGAGCAGACTGTGTTGGACATGGCCAAGAGACCAGTGGGTCTCAACCTGGGTGTCACAACCCCTGCAGGGGTCACATATCAGATAGCCTGCATGTCAGATATTTATATTATGATATACAACAGTAGCAAAATGACGGCCATGAAGCACCAACAAAATAATTTTATGGTACAAGGAACTGTATAAAAGGGTCACAGCATCAGGAAGGTTGAGAACACTACAATAGACTTCCAGACCTCCAGGGACAGACTTCTAGAGGAGGGGACCCTGTGAGGGAGATCTTGGGATGACTGACATGCTCAGGTAAGGGAAGAAGGTGGCAGAGAAGTTAATCTTCCTCATGGAGCTGCCCATGTCAAGGAGGTCAGAGCACCAGGTGCTTCCAACCAGGGTGAAGATGAGGAATATGGTCCAGCCAAGTGACAGACCTGCAGGAGGGTGCCTTACAAAGAATATTATAGACCTTGAAAGGAGCTAGGAGTCAAAGGTTGGGAGGGGTAGTGGAGGTGGTCTTGTGTGAACATAGGCACAGGGAAACATTGTAGGTAAGGATGCATGTGTGAAGGATGCTGAAGTAGACAGGATGGATGCAAGGATTAATGAAGGGACCGGAAGAGGTCAAGAACACAGGCCAGGCTTCTGGTTTGAGCAGAGTACTTGATTCTCGTGTAGTGTAGGAGCACATCAGAGGGAAGATATTGGGTCTATGTGTGCGTTGAATGAGAATGATTCCCCCAAGGCTCATATATTTGGATACTTGCTTCCTACTTGGTGGAACTGTTTGGGAAGGATTAGGAGGTGTGGCCTTATTAGAGGTATGTCACTAGAGCAGGCTTTGGTGTTTCAAAAGCCAATGCCAGACCCAGTAAGCTCTGCCTGCCTGCCGCCCCCTGCTTCCTATTTGCATATCAAGATGTGAGCACACAGCTGCTTCTCCAGCCAACATGCCTACTGCTTACCATCAAGATGCCTCTCCATGATCAGCGTTAACCCTCTGAAACAGCAAGTGCAATTAAACACTTTTATAAGTTGCCTGAGTCATGGCACTTTATCACAGCAATAGAAAAGTAACTAAGACAGTCTGTGATAATAGGTGCCTGTCGGTAGATGTTTAGTCCAGAGGACTGGGAAGACCCAGCCACGTCAGTAGTTCTCAAGTGTTGACTAGGGGTTGAGGGATTGCTAAATGAGCTGTCTACAGTGGCAGATCTCACCTGGGTTGGACATAAGAGGCAATTAGGAAGGGGGGCTTTAAAACAGTCCTGAGCATAGACACCAGCCCTGAGAGTGTTTCTGGTTTAAACAGGTCTGGAATGAGGGATACCGCCTGAGCACAGGCGTTTGTGGTTATTTTTTTTCTTGTCTTCCAATCAGCAGTCAGGGTTGAGTGTTGGCCCTGCAGGGCAGAGTGGGATGCCTGAAGCTTGGAGGGAAGGCTGGGGTGTCAGAGAAGGAGCATGAACTCAACACTTTTCAAGGGTGAGGACGAGGGAAAGGCCAGTCTTGCTTGCCTTGACTTCTTCACCAGCAAGTTAGTTAGTGATAGAAATGGCCTGGGAGTTAGAATCAGTTCACCCACTGAGGGAAGAATGCAGGTTCCACTGAGAAAACATTCAGGCCTTCCGTGTCTTTGAACTTGCCTTAGGGGAGATGAGGTAACTGCTTGCCACTGGATAAACACCTTCAGGACACTAGGCTGTTGTGTGGAGCAAGCTGTTGTGTGTGACAACCCACAGGAGCTATGCTAGCCTCAAGTGACAGACACTTCCTGAGACCCCTGCTGGAGAGAATGAGGGTCAACCCTCTCAGGCTATGGAACTAAAGCCCCTCAGTCAACATCCACACAGTCCATCAAACAGAAAGTCTACGTTAACTTACCCAAGTGATCTGCCAAGCATGCCGCACGCCAGGAGTTGACTTCACTCTTACCTCATAGCTCTGAGGTCATTCTAGTCAAGTGTACTCTCTCACAAACAGCACTTCATTTCCCCTGTCAGCCCCCTCCCCCCTTTCTCTTCAACGCATGCAGCAGGCACGACAGCCTGATCTACATTTGCTTCTAGGCTCATGGTCTGCTGTACCTACAATGTCACTGTCACGGGGGTAGGAACGCCTTGTTCGCAGACACACAACTGCAACTTAACAAATGCACTGACTGAATACATTGAAGGGAATGTGCCAGAAACTGGGTACCCTCCAACCCTGGCTCGAGGAGCCAATCATCTTGGAGCTCCCAGCTAATACCGCCCACTCTCCACTGCCAGTCAACCTGGGTCACTGCTCTGTTTCATTAAGTTTTGTCTTGTTTTTTGTGTTTTTCTCTCCAATCTATTGATTTCTACTCTCATGTAATTAATTTATTTCTGACTACTGATTTTGGGGCCTCTCTTTTTGTTTTCCCAAGGTACCTTAAACTACTTATTTGCAGTCTCTCATATTTTTTATGTATGTACTTGTAACTACCTGATGACCGTTTTCATCGTACTGAAGAGGCTTCGGTAGATTGTGTTTTAATTTGAGTCTAGGAACTTTTTTGAGTTGTTTCTTGATTTCTTCAATGGCCTGTTCATGAATCATTCAGAAGTGTGTTGTTTGATTTTTCAAGAGTCTATCTTTTCGGTTTTTAAATTTATTTTCATTACTTTTAAAACTGTGTGTGCAGGTGTCTGTGGAGGCCCGAGGTGTTGGATCCTCTGGAGCTGCACTTACAAGGAGCTGTGGTGGCCTAAAATGAGAGCTCTGCATGGCCCCTGTGAGAACGGTAACATAACCGCAGAGCCACGGCTCCGGCCTACATCTTTTCTACGGTTATTCCAATCTTCTCAGATTTGTGGAGATTTGCTTTGTGTCCTAAAATAGGATATGTCTTGGACAAAGTTCCATGGAGGCTAGGAGAAGGCATTTCTTTACCCATTCCCACTTTTCTGAACCCTAAACAAATCATAAACACATCAAAATATAATGAAGTCAATGAAATCAAACATTTCTGCCTCTTTTTAAAAACTTTGCCACAAATTTCTTAATGCACACTTACGTTGTTGTAGTTTTGTTTTGCTTTTTGTTTTTTGTTTGTTTGTTTTGAGAAGGGGTTTCTCTATGTAGCCCTGGCTGTTCTCAAAATCACTATGTGGACCTGGTGTCTGAACCTCACAGAAATCCACCTGCTTCTGCCTCCCAAGTGTTGGGACTAAAAGTGCAGGCCACCATGTGTGGCTTACCCTGTATCTGTCACCGACTGAAGCCTGAGAAAATCCAGGCTTCCTACAGACCTCTTATTTTGTACTTGTCACTTTATATCTGTGTGGCCATGAGGCCACTTGACATTTTTTCTCACTTTTAAAATCATGACATGCACACAGAATCTATGAAACAACTCTACCAATAGAAGAGGATTCAGGAAAATAACTTTTCTCTCAAAAAAAGCAACATGAACAATTCTAACCAACTCCTAAGGAGAACATAGCAGTAACCTCACCCTACTCCCTGACATGAAGGGTTGGAAGCTGCTGACTTCTTGTGCAGTTCACCCTTGGCAGTGACTGGATCTGAAGTGAGCAAGTGGTCAGGAAGAAAACAGAGTTGTTAGATTCTCAACCTGAAGTTAAGTCCCAAGGGGTTACAAGAATGGAGCGGGATTCCTCATTATTATTCACAGCCAAGAACCTATGGGGTGCAGTTACCCAACATTTGGTGTATTCCTGGTTGTTATCAGTGTTACTCATATGCAGTGTGTCCCAAATGGGAGGAATTGCTATTCTATATCTTTTCCTCTGTGTCTCTGCAATGCAGCAAGCTGGGCTCCACTGGCTAGCACTGTACTTCAGTATAGTGTGTACCCAGGCAAACCACACACCAGGAAGCTCTAGGTCAGAGGTTCTCAACCTGTAGATTGCAACCCCTTTGGAGGTAGAACGATACTTTCACAGGGGCTGCATATCAGATATCTACATTACAATTCCTACCTAACAGTAGCAAAGTGACAGTTATAAAGTAGCAATTAAATAATTTGATGGTTGATGGCCACCACATCATGAGGAACTGTATTGCAGGGTTTCAGCATTAGAAAGGTTGAGAACCACCACTCTGGTCAATTCGATGCAGTTAAAACTCTGCCGGTACCAACATAACCAGAGATGAGGGAGTGCTGCATGGATCTTATCTATGATAGCATTGTATCTAAAGAAAATATGTAGTGGGTAAAGACACCCAAACACACACACACACACACACAATTGTTGAGAGTGGTATAGTGTTACATTCTGAAACATAAAAGGTCAAGACATAAACTCCGATAGGTGGATGCGTTCGGACCCTGTAATGAGTCTGGGATGTCTTAAAACTCTTCAGATGTCGTTACTTATAAGGTAAATTAGCTTTCTCACCCCATTCCACCCTTCTAACCCAGACTCTCTTCCACTGGGGTACTAGAAATGACTTTTCAAATATTCATTCGCCATGGCTGTCTGTCCCCGAAATGGGGACAGAAGAGAAAACATAGGGAGCATCTCTGGTCTAGGGACCATTTCTTTATTGACAGGTATGGGTGTTGGGCCTTCTGATTCCTTGGATCTTTTGGATCCTGGAAGCTGGTGGTTTCCCAGAAATCACTATATCTTGTTTAAAAACTTCCCTTTAAATGTGATCATTGAAAAATGGTATTGTACGACCACGTGTCTAAGCCAGGCAGAGTGAGGGAAGGAGAAATGAGATTAGAATGTGTTCAGAATTTTTGTTTTAGCCACAACTTATGTTTAGGATCCTGTGAACCCCCCTAAATCTCCCAGGTTGGTGCAGCCTAAACGAGGGCTATTTCTAGGTACATATGCGATTAGTACTATATAGGATTATAAATGCTTTTCTACCCTCAATGTTTACCGTTTCTAGAGAACTGAGAGTTAGTTAGTGCCAGAGCCACTGTGCAGGAGGAGATGCCACAGGGTTGGCAGCGGTTAGCAATGACTTCAGAGCCTCCCGCTGCCTCGACTCTGCAATTTCAGACTTTCTGTAATGAGGTTCACAGCAGTCGTCCTCAAAAGGCAGAAATAACGAGGAAACCACCGTAGAGCACTTAGAGAGTTCATCACACACGTATCCTTAAAGACGTACATACGACGCTACAAGCAGTGCAGAGGCGCTTTCTGCACCCTAAAGTGAGACAGGATTGGCCAGGCAGCCTGACGGTTCTACAACCAGGGCACAGTTAACCATCAGAGAGAGGAAACTTAGGAAATTTGAGCTTTGTTCCTCCTGCATCAAAATTAATATATTTTTCCTATACTTAAAATGTCTTCCTTTAGAGCTGCCGAGATCACGAGCTGTGGATTACGCAACATTAAGAGTGCTGACCACCGCGCATAGCTCCCCGGCTACAGCTGGAGGAGGAGGATGGATTTACAACAGTGGAGGGCGACACAAAGGATCCTAATGCATGGATCTGACCTAGAGCCTCACTCAGGCCAGGGAAGCTAGGCAAGCGCCCTCCAACTGAGCTGCACCCCTGCCTCCTCTGGGCTTCTATGCCAAGTATCTCCCAGAGTGTGGTTTCCAGTAAAACATGCCAAGTGTCTGAATGACAGGGCCTCTTACTGGGTAAGTGCGGTCACCTTAGGTTTCGCTGTCACTGAACAGTATCCATGGGTCTCTTCCCTCCCTCCCTCCCTCCCTCCCTCCTTCCCTCCTCCCTTTCTCTCTCTCTCTCTCTCTCTCTCTCTCTCTCTCTCTCTCTCTCTCTGAGATTGGCTTGCTTGCTTGCTTATTTATTTATTTATTGCCTTTCGAGACAGGGTTTCTCTGTGTAGCCCGGGCTGTCTTGGAACTCGCTCTGTAGACCAGGCTGGCCTCGAACTCAGAGAACTCAGAGATCTGCCTCTGCCTCTGCCTCCCGAGTGCTGGGTTCAAAGGCATGGGCTACCACCGCCCTGTAGACATTAGGTTCAGTTCTTACTCCCAGTCCCATGATCCCACCAGAAATAAAGACTTGAACTCAAAACATATTTACAGATACCTTGTCCATATAGCTAGGCTCTACTCTGACTAGATCATAACTAAAATAACCTAATTAATGTAACCTACATTCTGCCACGTGGCTGGGCACCTGTGCACAAGGACCCTGCATCCATCTTGCCACATCTTCCCAGGCCAATCTTCTGCCTGCTCTGTCCCAGAATTCTTTCTGCCTACCGGATATCCCACCTTCTATTTCCTGTCTATGCCACAGGTGATCAGATTTATCACTGACAGGTACCACATCCAGACAGACATAAGATATTCTCTCTATACCACCCAGCACGTGGGTATCTCTTAAGGGTACAGCATACCATTCAGTGGCCCTTCACAGGTACAGCCAACCCGCCTTGCAAGGACCACCAATCCCTACTGCTGTGTGTGCGCACACTAATGACTTGCCTTTCAGGCTGAGAGGTCTGATTCTGTTCCTTCCCTACACGGTCCTGTGACCTGACACTGCTGATCTCAATGTGCATCACACAACTGGAAATGAAATGCATGTATCCTTGAAAATGGGAATTTTCCCCTCTATGTTAGAGTATTTACACCAATCAAACACTCAGACATCTACTTTTAAATAAAATGCTTTTCTCACTACATTACTGATGCTACGTGAATTAAAAAGGACGAACAGCATCCAGTTTCGATGCAGAACTTACACGTTAAGATCACATCTTTTCTATTTATTACAGAGGACTGGCTATTATTACCACAGTGAAATATACTTAAGAACTTTTCGATCCTATAGAAGTATGAAAAAAAAGCAAGCTCACAGACATTCTTCTGCTCCTCCCTGATGCTCCTGCCCCAAGCTGAATCCCAATTGTAGGGATTATTGTAGTATAAGGATAAGTATTCCTCATCTACAAACCTGGAATCAGAAACACGTTGAGTGCTGACTTACACTATGATTTTTTTTGGAATATTGTAGATTTTGTATTTGGGAATTAAAGATGTTCCTGTGACTGTCTATTCAAGGGGGAGGAGGAAGGAAGAGACGATGGCTCTGAGTTCTGACACACGTCTGGTCCTGAGCATTTGGGACAATGGATACCAAAACAGTGATGGCTTCCAGTGACTCACACCCCTGGGTCGTCTCTTCCACTCCATTCCCTCATGACTCAGGCTGGGAAGCCTGACTTGCTGCAGCTGCCAGGACACAAGCAAACAGTGCAATCACAGACCCAGTGTTGCTGGTGCACTTGTGGGTAGACTTTGCCTAGCAAGTGGGTACCCAGGGCGCAGTCGTGGCATGACTCTTTTATAGGGTAGCCAATTGTTTTCTGATTGGATTTGGGGTCTGCTTCACAGGACAGAAGTCAGGCCTGGTACTCTAAACTGAACCAAGAGCCCACGGCTGAGGAAGTCATGGGTCCGAAGGTGGAAGCTAATGTGACTTTACTAAGTGGTTACGCAGCCAAGCTGTCGTCTAAGCATTTAATTCAAACCCATAGTTCTAGGATGCTCTCGACATCAGTAAAGACGCTTCTCCTTGTGCTGAGAATGAGTAACCATGAATGCCCAGCCCTAAATGGGACATCTCTTATCAGACCCCTGCTGAGGTTCAGGTCACATTGCACAACAGGGGGAGAGGAGGGAAGAAGGAGGGGGAGGAGGAGGGATTTAATGGCTCGAGGACAGGGGAGAGTGCCATGAAATATTGTCTTCTGGATAAGGCATGGCTGCTGTACTCACAGACTCATAGTAGTCATGGCTACCTGCACTAGACCTGCCCAGCATAAGCCAGCCCAAACTACAACATAGACCATGGGTGAGCTCACAAAACCCCACCTCTAACCTAGGAGCTGCTGGCATTCAGTCAATGCTTGGGGAGGGGTGGCCAGAGGTAGGTCACCTATGCTCCAATTGCTGGCCAAGCGCCGGCTGGACTTAGTTATTTCAGAAAAGAGGAGGAGGAAGTTGAGAGGAAGATATATTGGGAAGGATCCGGGAGCAACTTGAAAGCGGAAGCAGGGGGTGGATGTGGCCATATTTAATTGTATGAAATGTTCACAGAATAAATGTCGATAATAATTTTAATGCCAAGCACATGGAGGTTCGTGGTCCTTGGCTTCCTCTCGTATCTCTGAAGACCCATAAAGAGTCCTAGGCTAGACCATTTGAGGGTGAGGCCATTTGGAACCCCACAGACCTAGCCAGGCTTCTTGGTGCTACATCACCTCTTTACAGAGAAGCCAATGTTGCTCACCAGAGATCAAACCATGAGTGACTCAGGGAATTGAGAGAGGGAAAAAAAAAAACCAAAACAACAAAAAAGAATGAAGCCATGCGTGGTTGACGTCATGGCTTTTTGAGGGAAGTTTTCATACAGTAAAATCTAATGACAACTACCAATGAAGCTCTGGAGAAGTGGAGGCCCATCCAGGACATGGTCCTAAAAGTAGAAGAATTTAATAGCTCACACAAAATTGCACCAGTGCCATCAAACTGAGAGAAAACTGAAAGTAACTTACCCCACACTCCCATAAATACAGCGAAGATCAGGGTTCCAAAACTGTCAAAGATGCACAATTTCTGGAAAACAGAGCAGTGACGCATGAATAGATCAGTTCCTCGATTATCAGAACTCATGGAATACGTAACATTTCATATATGCCACAGCCTACACTGTTTGCTGAGCCCAGTGCTGGTTTAACAATCAGCACACGTATAACATACCCACAGATGGAATTTCTCACATTTTAAAAGCAAACAGCTTTCGCCGTCTGAGCCTTGAGTACATTTTCCAGTGGAATCTTCCCACATGGCGATAAAGAACTAGGCACATCTGCTAAGATTGCAGGCCGTTAAAGCCTCTTTTATGAGCTGTCAGAGTGAGTGGGAGGACGCAGGGAATGGCTCTAAGGATCCAGTGCCCTCTAAGTAACTTTATGGTTCGCCTCTTATCATTGTCTCAGTCCCCTCAGAGGATAAATTCCAGAAACACTCCTTTCCTTATTAAACACACACACACACACACACACACACACACACACACGCGCGCGCGCGCGCACACACACACACACCCCCGCTGGGTTTATGTAGTGATGGCTCTCCTCCAGGAGCCTTCTGCTTTCGTGGACCCGAGGATGGCTTTGCATCTGTAAGCGATGATGAGAGTTTCAGTGGGATCAAGGCAGTACAGGTGCTTCCATTAATGGCATTGGTGCAATCATCAGGAAGGATCACTCTCCCACTGGGGTGGCACTACCACTGCCGCCAAACTCCACCTCTTTGGTGATGGACATATAGCCTAGCTGCCTTTATGATTGGCTGGGGGTTAAAAAATCTAATTGACTTCCACCATAGTCAGGGTTTACTGCTGTGAACAGACACCATGACCAAGGCAAGTCTTATCAGGACATTTCATTGGGGCTGGCTTACAGGTTCAGAGGTTCAGTCCATTATCATCAAGATGGGAACATGGCAACATCCAGGCAGGCATGGTGCAGGCAGAGCTGAGAGTTCTACATCCTCATCTACAGGCTGCTAGTGGAAGAATGGCTTCCAGGCAGCTAGGATGAGGGTCTTATAGCCCACACCCACATTGACACACCTACTCCAACAAGGCTACACCTTCAAATAGTACCACTCCCTGGGCCAAGCATATACAAACCATCACGGGTACCACCTTTTCATTAGTGAGTACTTAGAAACTTCCTTAAGGAATGACTCACAAATCTAAAGGAAAGTGGGAGCCATGTGTCCTGTTTATTTTACAACCTGTAAACGGGAGAATGATTCTGCCTACATCACAGGTGCTGTGTGTCAAAGGTGATGTGATCAGTATAAGAACACTGAAGAGTATTTATCCTCAAAATGGCTCAGCAGGTAAAGATGCTTTGCCACACAAGCCTGTGATGTGGAACCCGGAAAAAAGGTGGAGAGAGAGAAACAACTCCACAAATGTCTCCTCTCAAACACTTGCTTACACATACACACTATTAAAGTATAAAAATCAGTACTCTAGGGCTGGAGATCAATCTATAATGCAATTTAATGCCCTGGACAGTGACAGTATTCTCAAATAAATAAGTCTAAAATAAAGTTCAAAAAGAAATTAATACTCTTTCACTACTCTTAAATGACAGACTTTGATGGATTAGGTCAGAATGCTCCAGGACCACACAATGATTCCTGGTCTCCCGTGGCAGGACAAGATTCACATCAGAGACTAGTACTCCATCATGACAGGATTCATACCTCCTGAGAAAAAAGCACCATGATGTAGGCAGAATCATTCCCACTTTACAGGTTGAAACATTGAGGATCTACGAGCTCAAGCTGTCTGTCAAAACTTACATCTTCTCAGCACACCCCCTCCTGTCTCAAGGCTTGACCCAAGTTTCCTAGGTCTCAAAAGCTTACCCCACCAGGCAGTGTTCGGGGTGCCACCTGTGTTTTGTGAGGATGTTTTAAGGCAAGCATCTTTTATCATTGAAATACAAAACCTTCCCTCTATATTAACAGATACAGTCTAAATATGAGCAGGGAAGCCTTTAAAAATCCAAGTGCATAGTGTCTGCATGCGTTGAAAGCAGAAAACACAAATTGTACAAACTGCAGGTTTTGTAAGTACCAATCTACAAGCATACATTTTAAGCTTTTACTCACTTGAATTAAGACAAGCACTTGAGTGGTACATGTATGACTGAGGCTTCAGCTCAATGGAAGGGCAACCCCCAGCCTCAAGAAAACAAACACTCTAGTCAAAATAAGCTGATTTTGGAACTTCCATTTGGATTAACTTGAGTTACTCAAGTGAGGTTCAAATCCACACATCCTTGCTTCCCCCGAGACTTCTGAGAAGTGGCCACTCTCAATTTATAATCTGCAAATGCAGAATAAACATGTGCACCGGACACTACCTTCCAGTGTTGGGGGAAAGTTTATTTACAAAAGTCCTTTTTAAATTCCTCAGAGGGAGAATAATTTGCACACTCTGCTTCAGTGACTGTTTTCTGCAGACATCTGGAACACTGAAAGTTACCTTAGAAGATTCACAGGTGATATTCAGCCTCCAGAACGGACACAGCTTGTCACACTGGGGACACATCAGGATCTGGCCGCCGATGTCGGGATCACAGACCTCCTTGCTAAAGAAAGAAAAAGAAATAAAACAACTCAGAAACCTTAACGAACGGCTTTCATGTTCTATCAGCATAGTAAAATCCAAGTCCATCCACGACAAGCAACAAAACGGAAACCTCTGCATCAGGAGATAGCCGTTATTCTGATGAAGGCGATCCACAGAGAAACTATAAACGCATAAAGACTAGTCGATGATCTACATCCTTGCTTTAAAAATTGTTTGTTTTTTTTTTACATATTTCAAACATTTTTGACCTTTACTTTTATTTATCTGTGTGGGTATTTTGCTAGCAAGCATGTCTGTGCACCATGTGCACTGAAGCCAGGACACTGGATTCTCCTGGGGCTGGAGTTATAAGATGGTTATGAGCCAACATGTTGGGGGTTGCAGGGACAGGGGGGCTGGGAATGAAATCCAGGTTCCTCAGGAAGAGCAGTCGGTGCTCTTATCCACTCAGTCCGTCATATTTTAAGATAATATCTTTTATTAATTCTTTGAGGATTTCATACAATGCCCAAACCTACTCTTAACTCGGGGATATGAGAAAGGGTCCTCCTAACTGCTTCACTTGGAGGTCTGGGAAGCACAGAAAGCCCAGTGATGTAAGGCTGGGAAGACTGGAAGGAGGGAAACCACACCCTCTCACCGATCATGGCTGTCTCAGCGTGCCACCCAGGAACCTGCCGCTCTCTGTAAAACCCCTCGAGTTGCTGTTTTTATTTGACATCAGAATCACATTACTGCTTCTGTTTCCATGAGCCTCAGCAGAAGCAACTTAAGACCCCACCGCTCCCCCGCACAGATTCTAGAATTTGTTGTAGCATTAGGTCTAGCCTTGAACCCAGAGACAATAAGAGCATATTTAGTAAAGTCTGTGGACACAAAAATCAATATATAAAGTATACACAGGGAAATAAAAAGAGATTTTTCTCCTTATCCACTTGAAACAATTGGGAAATAACATTTTTTTAAATACTATTTTTTTTTCAGTAGCTTAAGTATAGTGTCTGAGAATGAATCTAATCAAAAATGTATTAATATTTATATTAAAAATGCAAAACGTGGTCATATACAGAAAGGAAGATCTGCATCATGATTTCAGAATTGTTCGGTGGCTGGGTGCAGGGGAAATCAGGATTCTTGCTGGATTATTTTCTATT
Organism: Tokudaia tokunoshimensis; assembly: GCA_036184795.1. Lineage (NCBI taxonomy): Eukaryota > Metazoa > Chordata > Mammalia > Rodentia > Muridae > Tokudaia > Tokudaia tokunoshimensis. The sequence continues at coordinate 62,624,860 of BTHU01000018.1, read as the reverse complement.
GCTCTACAAATCTCACAGAAGACCCAAAGTTCAGACCAGACGAGTTGCTAATTAGACACACCTGACGCAGTCTAAACCGACAACGGCAGCACAAAATGAAACAGGCAGCGGTTTCTACCTGTACCCAAAGATCTGGCCCCTGAATTAGGCAGACAGGAGCAAAGAGTCAATTCATGATACATGGAAAAAAACCATGAACTTAAATAAGCCCCACTGTGCTACATAAAAATCAATTCTATTGGAGAATCGAGAATGACAACTACAGAATATGAAAAAGCAGCAGACGGGCTGGAGAGCCCGGCTTCACAGTTAAGAGAACATACTCCTGCGCTTGCAGAGGACCTGAGTTCAGACCCCAGCACTTACAGAGAGCAGTTCACAGCTGCCTAGAACTCTGCTCCAGGAGACCTAATACCTTTTCTGGCTTTTAGGGGGGCACCTGTGCTATCAACACGCACACGTCATTGAAAATAAAAGAAATTATTTTAAAGAGACTAGGACAACAAAAGAGTATCTCAACAATCTTAGGCTAAGGAGAAATGCTGTCGCCATGGAAACGAAAAATCACAGAGGAAGTTACCGAACACATTCAGGATTTAATGAAAGTAGACCAGGGGTTGCAGACTGCTCTTAGCAGATGGACACTGCGGGAATGGGGGACGGACGTCGTGACAGTTGGTCAGGTGACCTTGCAAATGGGTTTGGGAAGCATGTCTGAGATGGCCATGTCAGCCCCAACAAAACCTACTCATTCATAAAATCAATGAGAACAGTGACAAAATGGTCAGACTCACCCTTTTCTGAACTCAGAAAGTTAACTAAATGCCTACAGTCACCTAGGGAACTCCCCTAGTGTGTGTGTGTGTGTGTGTGTGTGTGTGTATGTGTGTGTGTATATGTGTGTGTGTATGTGTGTGTGTATATGTGTGTATATGTGTGTGTGTATGTGTGTGTGTATATGTGTGTATATGTGTGTGTATGTGTGTGTATGTGTGTATGTGTGTGTGTCTGTGTATATGTGTGTGTGTATGTGTGTGTATGTGTGTGTGTCTGTGTGTGTATATGTGTGTATATGTGTGTGTGTATGTGTGTGTGTATATGTGTGTGTATATGTGTGTGTGTGAATGTGTGTATATGTGTGTGTATGTGTGTGTGTCTGTGTGTATGTGTGTATATGTGTGTGTATGTGTGTATGTGTGTGTGTCTGTGTGTGTGTCTGTGTGTATGTGTGTATATGTGTGTATATGTGTGTATGTGTGTGTATATGTGTGTGTATGTGTGTGTATGTGTGTGTATGTGTGTGTGTCTGTGTGTGTATATGTGTGTGTATATATGTGTGTGTGTGTGTCTGTGTGTGTGTATATGTGTGTGTATATGTGTGTGTCTGTGTGTGTATGTGTGTGTGTATGTGTATGTGTCTGTATGTGTGTGTGTGTATGTGTGTGTGTATGTGTGTGTGTATATGTGTGTGTGTGAATGTGTGTATGTGTGTGTGTGTATGTGTGTGTGTATGTGTGTATGTGTGTATGTGTGTATATGTGTGTGTATGTGTGTATGTGTGTGTGTCTGTGTGTGTATGTGTGTGTGTGTATGTGTGTGTATATGTGTGTATATGTGTGTATGTGTGTGTATATGTGTGTGTATGTGTGTATGTGTGTGTGTCTGTGTGTGTATATGTGTGTGTATATATGTGTGTGTGTGTGTCTGTGTGTGTGTATATATGTGTGTGTGTGTCTGTGTGTGTATATGTGTGTGTATATGTGTGTGTGTGTCTGTGTGTGTGTGTATGTATATGTGTGTGTGTATATGTGAGTGTGTGTATGTGTGTGTGTATATGTGTGTGTGTGTGTGTATGTGTGTGTGTATGTGTGTGTGTGTATGTGTGTGTGTGTGTGTGTGTGTGTGAAGGGCTGGCCGATCTGTGAAGAATACAGTTTTGGAACATTTTAACTAGACCAGTTAACTAGAACCTGCCCATCTCCCGGGTTCATGACAGCCTTAAAACCTAGCAGCCTTCCAGCCACTACGAACAACAGCAGGCGCTTCAGGGACCTCTCCCCAGGGGTGCCAGTGCTGGACCTGTCCCGCAGCTCCCTAGAGAAGCTTCATCATGACCTTTGTCACTTTCTCACCTCATACCCAGAGCTCTTACTGTGAAGACGTCCGGTCCCTCTTCCGTCTGCGTCAAGAATCTTCAGGAACTACTTAACATAGCAGCTACTCGAGTCGGCAATAACCATGGATACAAACCCAAAACCTTTAAAAGGAGAACTAGGTATGGCGTATCCACAGCCACCAAACCTGTAGGATATCTGTGAGATACAGGAGGCACATGTGTATGTTCTAGATAAAAGAGTGCATAAGCCTGGATAGGCCTGAAAGATCCTGGAGGCTGACCCTGGGGTTCTGCCATGACCAGAAGGGAAGCCTTAGGAGAGCTGAAGACTGTTGGAGTGTCACACACATTCCCAATACACGTGGCATGGAGAAAGGACAGGACCCAGCATCCATGGAATCACCGTAGTCTAACTGGCGTGTAATGATCTAACATACCCAGACTTCAGTGCCCATACAAGGCAGGGAACACAGACCACGGAATCGGTGCAGGAAAGGAACAAGGGAGGGAGAGGAATTGCAACAAGAAGTAGCTAGCAATAAACCCTGAGGGAAATTCTGATTCCCAAGGCTTTTACAGTGTAATACTTAAAATGTCAAATTCTCAATGCGCAAGTCACAGGCACACCAGAGACCAGAGTGAGCAAATATGTGCTGAAAACTAAAGGAAATCACACCTACGGCATTAAAGAAAAGAAGTGACCGAGTCTCACCGACTGAGGAAAGCAGTACGCTAACGAGAACTGACAAGAAACTGAGGCACAGCACAGGCACATCAATGAGAAAGTCACGAAAGGCAGACAAGAAACTTAATGGATCTCTTAAGATTATACAGCCGGCGGGGCTGGAGAGATGGCTCAGTGGCTAAGAGCACTGACTGCTCTTCTAGAGGTCCTGAGTTCAATTCCCAGCAACCACATGGTGGTTCACAACCACCTGTAGTAGGATCTGATGCTCTCTTCTGGTGTGTCTGAAAAACAGCTACAGTGTACTCATATAATAAATACATCTTTTAAAAAAGATAAAGACTATACAGTCTGAGAAATGGAAAGAAAAGGGAATAGAAAGCACCTGAAAATCCAGCTTCAAATACCAGGGAACTCTATTGGACACATTTGCACATATATCAGGCAAATCAAATAAAGGGAAGAAGTGCAGGAAGGAATCACTGAAGGATGAGCTCAACCTCCAAATTTTGATGAAAGCTTTCATCTTTACATCTGGGAAACTCGGCAAGATCCTGGAAGAACACACTCAAAGGGATTCAAACCTAGAAACGCCATACTTAAAGGATAAGGAGAGAGAGCCCTAGGGAAGAATGCAGTTGGAGACATATGACTGGTCACACAGAAAGCTCACCAGAGAGAAAACATGACTCCTTGTCGGAAACCCAGGGTCCAGAAAGAGTGGGATAATGTTTGCTAAGTCATAAAAGTGAGCTGTGTACCCAGATTCTACACCTGCAAAGCCAGTCATCAAGAATAAAGGAGGAACTCACGTAAGTTAAAAACAAACCAACCAACCACTGGGCTCTCGGGCCAGGCAGGATACAACACTGGCTCCTTCCAGACTCTGCCCAGCTCCCAAGAGACGCCAAATTGCCATCCTGATCTTGAGCTCCTAACATGCAGAACTGTGAGAAATAAACTCACTATTCACAAACTCCCCTGTCTGTTGTGAAAACAGAAGAAAGACAGGATCTGATAAGGGACTTCTATGCTGAGCACGTAAAGAACTCTTAATCCCAAGTCAACACATTATAGGCAGAAGATTCCAAGAGATGTTTCTCTAAAGTCACACCAATGATAAACCCAGAGAAGAGACTCAATACCAGTCCATGTTGGAGAAAACCACAACGGTCATGATATACCACTTGCATCAAATGAGATGGTCAATATCTTAGGGTTTTACTGCTGAACAGACATCATGATCAAGTCAAGTCTTATAAAGGACAACACTTAATTGGGGCTGGCTTACAGCTTCAGAAGTTCAGTCCATTATCATCAAGGCAGGAACACGGCCGCATCTAGGCAGGCATGGTGCAGGCAGAGCTGAGAGTTCTACATCTTCATCTGAAGGCTGCTAGTGGAAGATTGGCTTCCAGGCAGCTCAGAGGAGGGTCTTAAAGCCCAGGCCCACAGTGACACACCTACTCAACAGGGTCATACCTCCTAATAGTGCGGCTCCCTGGGCTGAGCATGCACAAACCATCACAGCCAATTCCAAAACATAAAAACAAAACCAAGAAAAGTATCCACTGGTACCTGGCGAATCTGGAGTCCCTTACAGGTGACTGATGGGAATGTAGAAGAGTAGTTATCTGGACAGTACTTTGGTAGCATCTCACAGAGACTTTATATATAGCCCAGAAACCCCACTCTTTAGTATATCCTCAAGAGATACGAAACCATATGTCTCCATGACAACATGCCAATTAAATGTTCTCGGCTGACATAAATATTCCTAAGCGCCCCAGCATCCATCAGTTGCTGTACAGATTGGGAATGCAGTATACCCATGCAATGGGATGTCATTTGGTACCAAAAGGGACTGGGGTATCAATGAATACTTCAACAAAGAACCTCATGACAGTGTTGAGCAGTAGAAAGCAATAATGAAAGTCTACGTAATCACGGAAGGGCACATAATCATGATAGACCACACACTACATAGCTTGACTTCTACAATATCCATAATAGACAGATCTATGGAA